>CM038216.1:60046300-60646300 GCA_021442155.1 Cymbidium sinense
GATCTTCAATGAAATCATTCATCATCGGGTTATGTATGTTGATGATCTAGTAGTCAAAAGCAAAGAAAATGAAGACCATCTCTTCGACTTGAGAGTAGTTTTTGAATGATTAAGATAATTTAATCTCAAAATGAATCCCCTAAAGTGTACATTTGGAGTATCTTCAGAAAAATTCCTTGGGTTTGTTGTCCGATATCGGGGAATAGAAATAGATCCAAAATAAATCAAAGCTATCTTAGAAATGCCACTTCCTAAAAATTTAAGTCAACTTAGATCTTTCCAAGGGAAGTTGGCATATCTAAGATGCTTGATCTCCAACCTATCGGGAAGATGCAAGCCATTTTTAGCACTTATCAAAAAGGACACCAAGTTCAAGTGAAATGATAAGTGCCAGCATGCCTTTGAAGATATCAAGCAGTATTTGGTGAAGCTGCCAGGTCTAGCAACCCTTATCCCAGGCAGGCCACTCATCCTCTATAATATTGCATTGGATGACTCCCTTGGTGCTTTGTTGGCCCAAGCCAATGATGAAGGGAAGGAGAGTGCTCTCTACTACCTCAGTTATCATCTGATCCCTACTGAAGCAAACTACCCGTCTATTAAGAAATATTGGCTAGCTTTAATCTTCACATCCCAAAAGCTACGACACTATATGCTCTCTCATAAGGTGAACTTGATTTCTAGAACCAATCCACTGCAGTATCTCATGACATGACCAATGCTATCTGGATGTTGGGCACGTTGGTCCATGATTCTCTCACAGTTTGATTTCACATTCATACTCCTCCGTGCAGTAAAAGGACAAGCACTAGTGGATTTCTTAGAAGACAACCACCGCCGATTCCTCGCAGTGATGATCTCCGATTAAAAATCATGAACTTATGATAGGTTGACAAGCCGGAGATGTATTTTGATAGTATGACTTCCTTTCATAAAGGAGAAGAACCACGATCTACTCTTCCAGGAAAGGTATGGGCAAGGATAGTTCTATTAACTCCAGACTACAATGTGATGAGATTCTCATACTATCTCTCTAATCCCTACACCAATAATAAAATTGAGTATGAGATTTTGATTATCAATCTAGAGTTAGCCATTATAGTGTGTGTTAAGAGCATCAACATTTATGGGGATTCTCAGTTGGTCATCAACCAGATTGCTGGATCCTACAAAGTTCTAAAACCTAAGCTTCATCATTACCGCGAGTATACCACGAAGCTATTGGCCCAAATCCTTGAAGTCACCATCTACAAGGTTCCCCAAGTAGAGAATGCAGTAGTAGATTCTTTGGCCAAACTTTCCAAAGAATTGACTTGTCCGGAAGATGAGTCCATTCCAATAAGGGTCAAAAATAGACAAGTCCTATCCTTTATTGAAGTTGAACTCGTCGAGAGACTTTCTCTTAAAGGGGAGGTTGTTGTTGCCAATAAGGACAAGAGCTAGATTGGAGGAAACTTTTCATAGATTATTTGAACACCTAGCTCAAGAGAAATCACAAGCCCATCGATGAAATAGAGCTTTCTCCTATACTCTCATGGATGGAACCTTATACCGATGGTCTTTCGATCAAATGTGGTTATGCTGTTTGGACAAATAAGAAGCCCTTGGGATCATGACCTAGGTACATTCAGGTCTATGTGGAGCCCATCAATCTGGTTCAAAGATGAAAGCAAAGATTAAAAGATTAGGATACTACTAGCCTTTGATGATTATAGATTGCATGGATGTATCTAGGAGATGCCATCAATGTCAAGTATACGGTGTGGTCCTACATCAACCACTTAACATTCTACACCCTACATTAGCCTCATGTCCATTTGAGTGTTGGGGTACCGACATAGTGGGTCCTATCGATCCTCCTTCTTCCAAGGGTCATCGATTCATTCTCGCTACCATGGACTACTTTTCCAAGTGGGCGAAGGCAATCCCACTCAGAGAGGTCACAGCTCAGCATGTGCTTCACCTTTTGCCTTGATAAATTATATCTGATAATGGTACTATATTCAAATGCATCAAGATCAACAGCTTTGCCATAAGACACGGTATATATTGGAGATACTCCATCACATGCTACCCCAAAGCGAATGGCCTAGCAGAAGCATTCAACAAAACTCTCATCCAAATACTAAAGAAGATGCTTCATGACAATAAATGGCAGTGACATGAGCAGTTGGTTGAAGCCTTATGGGCATACCACCATATACAGAACTTCAACTCAATCTATCCCATTCTCCTTAGTGTATGGGTCCGAAGTTCTACCTTTAGATATTCAACTCCCATCACTAAGGATAGCAATGGGTAGCAAGATTAGAAGAGCTCAAAGGTTTGGAGGAGAGAGGCCTGCGGGTGTGCCAGAAACTTAAGTTGTACAAGGACAAAATGATTCAAGCTCACAATAAGTCCACCCTAGGACTTTTAAAATAGGAGAACTTGTATTAGTCCTAAGGAGACCAATTGTTGCCCATCGAAAAGATGGGAGGAAAGTTTGAACCCACTTGAGAAGGCCATTTTGTCATAGAGAAGACCTACTAAGGAGGATCTTATCAGCTCATTAATTATAAAGGGGAACACGTGATGCTTCTAATTAATGGGCTCTATTTGAAGAAATATTACCCATAAAACATGTTTGAAAATAATTATCATCAAAAGAACAAAAATTTCTTTCCAATTCATCAAAATCTTCTCTTTTTTTTGAAGTGTTGTCACTTGTCTTGTGAATCGAATGACGTGTTTAAGATAGGTGTAAGAGAACCCAAGAGGCATCCTATCCCTCTTTCACAACATGAACACAATCAAACATAATTTCTTGACACTATTAGGATAGGTGTGAAAGAACCCAAGTGAAATCCTTTCTTGGTGAATCTCACCGCCATCCTTGTTGCTTTCATCAAATTCCCCAAGCGTGTTTAGGGTAGGTGTGAGATAACCTAAGCGGCATCCTATTCCCTTTAATACAAACATAAAAAAATAAACACATACCATTTATCTCGGGCTATTTTGATGTGGGAACAAGCTCATTGTGGCACTCACTCATTAGTCGCTCCAGTCGGCCGACATGCTACCCTAATGGTCACTTGTCCGCGATGTGAGTCCCCGACGCTTTATTCCTGAATTGTCCATTGCAAACCAAAGAGTGCCTTGTTAGTTTGGTAGACTTCACTGCCCAGCCAATAAGCTACCTCATGTTGCTTTTGTTTAAGATGTGAGTCCCCACACTTTCTTCTTTAACTAATCATCATGATCTAACTAGGTCGAGTATATTTGAGGTTTAGGATAAGTCCCCCAGAGGTTCCTTTCCTCATGACTACTTTTGAGTTAATATAATCCCCCCACTGGCATTCACTCAGTAATCACCCTAGGTCGGATAACACCTGTCGAGCCAAAGACAGACTATCCCAGCAATCAGTTTTGCTATAAGAAGATGTGAGTCCCCGAGCTTTCTTCCTAGGCTAATTATTGCAAATTGACAGACACCTTAGGTTGGTTGATGTTCTCTATGCTGACAACGACTCACCCAATGGATACACCACTCTTGGCAAATGTGAGTCCTTGTGCTTTCTCCTTGAGTTGGCCACTGAATACCTATGCAAATTATCCTTCAGGATTTTGGATAAAACCCTTAGTGGCCCCTCCCCCTGTGGGTATTCTACTTGGATCACGTCCTTTGCAACCCCATTTAAACACTGCTGCTTTTGGTTTGGACATTCCCCTTTCCAAGTAGCCACCCTGGTTGGAGAATTTGTTGATGCATAGATTCTCCCTTTGGTTAGTAAATTTGAGATAGGTCTAGGATGGTATAAGCTCCTTCTTAGTATAATCCCTCACAAATCAAGAGGGTCCATGATTCACAAACAAAAAAAACAAACAAAGTATTCACTTATGGATTAGGAATTCAAGCCCCCAAAGGGCCCCTTTTCCCAAGTATGCATCCTATATTTAGGGCAGTGTCAGCAAAACTCCCTATCAAAATCGCCTGACTGCTTGAGTTGAGATAAGTCCCCGAGATGATACTCTCTCTGTAGTCACCCTTAGGTTGGGTTTAATCTGTTTTTCCATAAACAAGTTGCCACGACAGTTATTCTGCTTTGGAAGATGTAAGCCTACGACACATTCTTTCTAACATGACCGTCACAACGACCTCTTGGTTCAATTTGTTTCCCAAAGCAATCGATCTCCCCAGCGGTCTTTTGTAGTGGAATATGTGAGTCCCCATACTTTCTTCTCCTGAATTGACCATTGCAAACCGAAAGGCACTCCTTTGGTTAGATAGTTCTCCCCTCGATCGGAAAGCTACTCCCTTTGGTTCAGTAAATTTGAGATAGGTATAGGCTGATATAAGCTCATTCTCAGTGTGATCCCTCTCAAACCAATGAAATTCATCAAAAAAAATTAAAAATTAAATTAATCTTGACTATCTCTGAGCTGATTTAAGTCCCCCAGCGGCATTCACTTAATAGTCGACCCTAGGTCAAGTTCAATTTATTGCACAAGTAGCTGATCACCCTAGTGGTACCTTGTTTTGGAAGATGTGAGTCCCCGTGCTTTCTTCTTAGACTTAACCATTATAAATCGAAAGGCATCCCTTTGGTTGGATAGTCCTACTGTGTGGTTGGAGACTACCCCTTTGGATTGGTAAATCTGAGTTAGACCAAAGCTGACTTGGCCACTACTCAGTGTAGTCCATCGCAAACCGATGGGATCCATCAAAAATAACTAAAAAATAAAATTAATCATGATTATCTTTGCACTAATTTAAGTCTCCTAGTGGCATTCACTCAATAGTCAGCCCTAGGTTTGGTTCAATCTGTTGCCTCACCAATGGATCATCCTAGCAACTGATCCCTACTTTGGAGGATGTAAGTCTATTATGCTTTCTTCCTAGTATAGCTGTTATACACCAAAAGGCAATACTTTTGGTTGGCTAGCCCTACTATGAGTTTGGTAGACTACCCCTTTGGATTGGTAAATCTGAGCTAGCCCCAGGCCTACATGGCCCCTACTCAGTGTAATCTATCACAAACCAACAGGGTCCATCTCAAAATCCAAAAATTTAAAATTTGAAACAAACAACCCTTCTCCCTCAGTGGAGTCAAATAAACAAACAAAACAAATCCAATCAATCTCCCCCGGTGAAGTTAAATAAAATAATCCAAACAATCAAATCAAATCAATCAATCAAATCAAATCATCTACTTCTGCTCAGTGAGATGCAAGTCTTTCTAGTTTCCCAGTGGATCTCAAGTTTTAATCCCTCAGCGGATTTCACAACCTCTTCTCCTTAGATGACTTGAACTTGCTCCCCTAGTGGAGAGTTCACTTTTTCATCTAGTAGAATGCCAAATCCTAAATCAACAAATCAAACCTCTTATCCCCGTGTAGATGCCTTGAACCTGTTTCCCTAGTGGAAGGTTCACATACTCTATCCCTAGTGGATTCCTTCTTCACTCTCTTATGTCTTTGATATGAGTAGAGTCATATTGCACTAAGATCTTGATTCCTTCTATACCCTAGGTTAGGAGTAGATCATTTCTGTTAGTGCTTGTGATTGTTGTTGTTGTTGATAGTTTTGGTCAACACCAATACGTGCGGTGTGCCCTGTCAGTCACACCACACCTATTGGGAGCCCTTTGTTTACCTCATTTTTAGAATGAGCTCTAAATCTCTCCATCTTAATCGTATGACTCCTCTTAAACATTAAGAGTTCCTTAGTCTTAAGACACTTCTAGTGATTAGGTGAACACTCAACCTAACTCTAGAGACTTAGAAAAGTTATCCATAGGAATAGGTCATGCCTTAGGGGTGTTAGGAAAACTTGCCTACCCCTATAGCTTTGAACCAAATCCTTACTTCCTTCTCTCAAGTCAAACTCCAACTCCAAACCAACTTTAAACTCAAATCAATTCCAACTTAATTAATTTTCTTAAATTCAAATCAACTTCAAATTCAAATCAACTTCAACTCCAAATCTCACATCAATTTCAACTTAATTGATTTTCTCAAACCTTAAATCAATTCCAATGGATTTTCTCAAATCATGAATTAATTCCAAATGATTGAAACCCATGATTGAATTCCATATATATATATATATATATATATATATATATATATATATATATATATATATATATATATATATATATATATATATATCCTTCCTAAGTCACTTTGATTCCAATTGGTCAACTTGACCCAAGTTGACCCATTTTGACCTAAATGGGTCAACATGAGGCAAATGATATCAAAGAAACTCCAAATTCATCAAAATTTGGACCAACCTAATTTTAAACTATTCCAAATTTGCCTAAATTGAAATCAGAGCCAAATGACAATTTTACTCCTAAGTCAAGGGGTAACCTATGGCCAATTCTACTTGGAGTTTGGTCATATCCATTCCATGGCCACTTGACACCCTCTTAGTGGACCAAATGGACACTAATGAGTGTGGTGCACATGACCCAATAGGTTTGGGTCAGCCAAAACCAACGCAACGCCAAAATTGACCACCCAATAGAAATTTAGCACATGGAATCACTCCATACTCCCAAACAAATACACGTGCAACTTCACCACTCCCCTCCTCTACCAAAATCAAATCACATGGAACTCAAAACCACCTTACAAACCCAATAAATCAAGTCAATTGATCCATAATAGAAGGATAGCTCATGGCCATCTTATCCTTCTAGGGGGGATATACTCCCCCTAATTCCACTTCATTCCACATCACTTGCATTGATTGAGCCCTAGGAACTCAAAGGAAGCATTATGAAGCTCTCCCAAGGTTCCTCAAGCTCTTTCCAATTATCTATTTTAGATTTTTCCTAAATCAAAAATAGGGGAGGTGAGTGAGAAATCCACCTTGCTCAATTCATAACCAAAATCCAATTACTCTTGCAAGCACCATCAGTACTCAATCGAGCTCACCCAAGTCAAGTTCTAAGCATCTAAGCCACCGAAAGAGGGAACTAGACCAAAGTCATAAGCATTTGAAGCTCATATTGGCCAATAAAAGGATCCACCTAATCTCAAGCCTTCAAACCTACCTCGACGGTTGGGAACACCAGTGATAGCCTGCAATGAGGTATGCCTCAAAACCGAACTTAGTGTAGGAATTCTTTGGTCTTTTATGAAGGGAAGTGTAATCCCATTACAATTTAACCATTGGATGTCTTTATTCTTGCTCTTAGATGGTGTGTGCTCAATCCCTACTCAATCCGAGCTCAAGTGAGCTCGGATCAAGCTTAGAGGATGGACAGTTTCCATCTTCTGCAGGCGAGGGCAAGGATGAATCATGGACCATCCATCCCGTGTGTTTTAGATGGACAGTCCTAATTATGATCTAGATTCGCTGTTTTAATCCATTTAAATCCATGGGTTTAATTATGACCGTCCGATCTTTGATCGGATGGTCTTTCATCGAAAGGTCCAAGGAAAAATGATAGCACCGCGGCCAACTAAATGATTGCCAACTTAAATAATGAATCTCATCGCATCGGAAAGCATGCACGCATCAATGGTCCACATGGCACCTAATGCGTGATTAGTTATATAATTAGGCTATTTAATTATTCCTTAATCATAGAAACTTCAAAAATACATAACAAAATATAGAAAAATCCAAAAAAAATGTAAACTCAATTTTATTTGAAAGATAATTCAAAGGGGAATAATATAAAATTAATTTTAATTGATTTTGAATAGTGATATTTTTATAATTTAAGTTTTATTGAGGATGTAATTATGTTAATTACTCCTTAATTATTCTAATAATTAATTCCAAACTCTTTAGGGTTAATCAGTGGGATAACCTCTGCCTCCCGTAATTTTATTGGAATTTATTATTGGATTAATTTAGGTAATTGTTTGTTTCATCTCTAATCACTCCCTTAATTAATTAAATGATTAATTAACCTATTAAAAATGATAAATTCATTAATTAAATTTGTTAATCATCTTAACAAGGATGGATACTTAGGAATGAGATTAGGATGCCTTCTCCAAATCTTTTCCCAAGTCTATTTCATTTCAATGAAAACTTAATTAATTTTACAAATTGATTACTAATTTAATCATTTCATTAAATAGCTTAATTAACCAAACTCAAAATCAAAATTAATCCGAAACTTAATCACTTAATCAATCCTTTCTTGGGTAGATACTTTGGTGTTCAATAACATTAAGCTTAAGGAAATCAAATCCACCTACATGTGTGTGGAAGGGTTATGAAAGTACTTAATTAAACCACTTATCTTAATTAATCAACATTGTGAGCCAATTGCATTAGGCCCTTTCTTTCTTAGGATGCATTGTTGATTTAAATTCAATGTGGTTGCATATCATATGTTAGCTCACAATTGTTTGAATAATTATGTTAGGACGTAAAGGGTAATTAATGAACTTAATTTACACCTTAACCTAAACAAAATATAAAATTAATCTAAAGGGGCTAAAAATTAAACTAAATTAATTCACATATGTGAGATGGATTAGGACTAGCAAACCTTTTACATTTTCTAAATTCAAAGCAAACTCAAAATAAAATTAAAAATTTCTTTAAATATTATTGATTCACTTTAAATAATCTTATTCCATAGGATTGTCTTTAGGAATTAATTAAGATGAATGATTTTACATGCTTATAGTACTTTATTTCTTTCCTAGCATGCTAAATGTTGTTTGTCATATAAAATCATGCATTCATGCCTTTTAAAAAATCAAATTAAAATGAAATATTTTTCTTTATTTCAAATTACATGTTTTGGCTAAATTAGGAATATGAATGGCTATTATCACTACTAAATACAAAATTATTTTCAAAACATATAAATCAAACATTACAAATGAAGGGAATGCTACTTATAATTACTTATAAGCTTGCATGTAAGTATAATATAAGTTGTGCATTATGTGATTTTTCCTTCTCTTCTCTTTTAACATAGTTTTGAATAGGATTTGCAAAGTGTATAGTTCATTTTAAAAGAATACAATAATTGCTTAAATCCATTCCTATTAATTACTAAGTTATCATTTAAGAAGGATATTCACATTTGCACATATAAATTAAACAACCAAAATAAAACAAACACATAAAAATATTTTGCATGACTCTTTTTCCATTCATTTATTTTTATACATGCATATATTTAAGAAAAATGGTATATTAGTCTGGACATTCTGAGGTTGAGAGGCTTTAAGTAGTCTCAAGTAGGTCTTGTACCTTACACCCCTGGTGTAGAAAATAATGGTGTCGTACTCACTTATGTCTTTCATACATGTTAATGTGCATTTGATTAATGGATAAAAGAATCCCCCTCTTTTTTACTTAAAAAAAATCATGCATCATGAAGCATACAAATTTTGTTAAGTAATATCTCTTAGCATTCATCATTAAAGTATGCTAAACATTTTCATTTGCATGTATAGATATGCTTAGGGTTCATCCATATGCATGATACACATGTTGGAAAGAAATAAAGTGTTGTGTGTTTTGTAATAGTAATTCACTTAAATTAATCCAAAAATGTCTTTCTTATTTGAATAGGTTTATTTAGAGCAAATCTAAACTTAGGATTAATTAAAATACATAATAAAACATTCACTAAATAAAAATTGCTAATGAATCTACCTTAGAAATTACATAAGGTAAGGAGGGAAGAGAAGTTATCTTCTCTTTTTCTCTCTTTACAATACTTAGTAATTAAATGTTGGTTCATTCAAACCAAATCAAATCATAAAATAAAATCAACCAAATCAACTAAATCACTTAAATGAAACCACCCTCTAAGTTGAACTCTTTCACACTTAGGAAATTATAACCTTAAAGCCTAGCTAAGATATACCACACAAGCCTTAAATGACACACATATTAGGCTAACTCACCATTTCTAGTCCTATGTTAGGACGGTGTATGGTTTGATGCTTGATTTTGTATTATGATGTGATGTTTTAATCTAGATGTTAGAGTGTATAGACTGAAAGATAGGATGATCTTAGTCTAATCATTATCTTCTGTAGGGGATTATGCTTAAGGGGCACTATAATAAAAATATAAATGCTTTTACTGTGCAAGTTGCTTGTACCCCTAAGCATAATCCAAAATAGGCTAGGTGGACTTGGTTACCCATGTGTGGGATGCTAAGTCCAATTTATTCATATATATGCTTAGCATTGTGTGGTTTGTTTATCTAATCTCTATTTTGCAAGTTTTAGTTAGGTTTACTTTTTTCTCATTTCCATGTAATTTTGGAATTTGGATTTGAAATGATTGTTACAGGGGATTAGGATGAACATTGGTCATAAGACTATGTCTTATGTACCAAGTGAAGCCTTTGGAGCAACCACATTCTAACCAACCAAAAGAAGAAAGAAAGAAGAAGAAGAAGAAGAAAGAAATGAGGAAAGAAGAAATGAAGAATGAAGACCCCCATAACATGAATTTCTTCTTGATTGCAATTAGTTCATTTGTAATCTGGGTTGTATAAGTGTAGAGCTCAGCTACCCAATTTGTCTTCGGGTTTGTGAGGTGGAGCCTGACCACAAAAGGCCTTTTTATTCTTTTGCGCTAACTTTATAAATTATTTGATGTTTGTTTAAGCTTGTGCATTAAGATGGCATGTTTTCCTAGTTTCTTTCTTGCTTTGATGAATGGTCTGGATGCATTAGGCTCTTTGGAAAATAAATCTTCTATCTAATTAATCAACTCAAAATTAAAAATAAACAACTCATAATCTCACCTAAAGCCTAGGTTATAAACAAGATAAAAGAATTAGAACCCCTTAGCTGAATGTTGTATGTTTTCACATCATGCTAGAAAAGCATCTTGTTTCACTCTTGTTATGGAGGGCTTCCACCTTTGCCAGGGAACTTGGCTTGACCTTTGAGAGCCATGGTAGAAACACACCTCCTTTCTTGGTGATTTTTGCCCATAATCTAATTTCTCATGCATTAGGCATATGAATCCTAAAGCTTGTGTCAAATCAATTATCCTAAAAAGAAAATAAAACAAAATAAAAAATTTGCATTATATTTAAGTCATTAATCATGCCCTATATGATCTAGTCACTTAAGTAATTCATTTAAGGACTTAGTCTCTTTCTAAATAAATAACATTTTAGCTATCTTGGAAAAACATATGACTTTCCTACATGTATTTAAAATAATAGGAGTTAGTTATACCACCCCCGTGAGTTGTAAGTCCAATGGTTTATCCTCTCTATGGAGGTAAACCAAATATCCATTTTTCCTTAAATTTAGGTCTCCCTTGGCCTCACCAAAGCTCCCTAGATTTAGGTTCAGAGGTTGCTACTTCCCTTTATGGGCTATAAGAATAAATTCTCACCTCTTAGGCATTTCCATGGTCTTATGTAGTGGAATTATAAGCCCTAGATTTATAATAAAAAATTCAACTCAAACAAATAAATCACTTCAATTTTAAAAATATAAAGCTCATCCATAGGATGGGGGGATGCTTCCTAGTATCATAAGAATCCCCTACTTATCTTCCTTTGGTTTCAATAATAACTCCCTCCTCTTGATCAATCCCACTTGATCTTCAAAAATAAACAAACTGATTGATAGTCCTATCTTTGAAATCTTTGGAGATAATGATCATTTACCTTAATCGAGAGTATCCTTAAGGAATCTTATTCCTTAGGATGTAATTAACTATGAGGGCTTGCCTCCATTAGAAACTTAATGAACCCGATTTAAAATAACCTTGCTTTACTTTTCCATATAAAGTAAGGGAAGAATCTCTAGTACATCTGAAGACCCATAGTCGTTAGGAGTCCTTATTAAGGTGATTAGGTCCATTGTAGGATGATAATTTTTGTCTCTCAAGATAGTACATCATTCCTAAATGTCATACCGGATCACCCTAATAAAAATATCTGGGGATCTACGTGGTGTCCAACATGAGAAGTGTTTAGTATTTTGTTCTTCATTTATTTTTCTCTCAGAAAGGTAGATGAAGGATGAAAGTTTTCACCACAGTCGTCGACCACTTGAATCAATAAGCTGGTAGACTTCTCCTTCAAATACCTTATCTATGATGTAAGGGCCTTCCCAGTTTACTTCAAATTTACCATCGATTCTTTTATGAGGGATTATCGATCTTCTCAGCACTAAGACCAACTCTCCTCTTTGGAATCTTTGGGGGTGAACTATTCCATCGAAGGCTTTAGACATTCTTGCTCGATAGATTTCTGAGCTTTATTGGGCTTGAAGTTTGATTTCGTCAAATGTGTTAAGCTTCTCCATCCATAAATGGATATTCTCTTCTTAAGTGAGATTATACTAGATAGCTACTCAAAGTAATGATAGCTTGACTTCTAGTGGCAAAATTGCTTCAATTCCAAAAGTTAAAGTAGAAGGAGTGGCTTTGATTGGCATCTTGCAAGTAGTTCTATATGCCCATAATGCCTCGAGCTTTGATATGCCACTCTCTTTTATTCCTCGTGATGATCTTTTTGAGTAACTTGATCAGTGTTTTATTAAAAGCTTCTACCAAACCATTGGCTCTTTGATTATAAATTAATGAATATCACCAATCAATTTTCTATCATTCACAGAATTTATAGATCTTTACACTATTGAATATTGGGCATTGTCAGGATGACTCATCGTGCGAGAATATATGGACAAAATTTTGAATGAAGAAGTTGATGACTCAATCAATAGTAACTTCTTTGAATGGAGCTTTGGCCCACTTAGAAAAATAATCGGTTGCTACTAAGATGGAGTGATGACCTACTAATGATGGTGGATCAATATGTCTGATTATATATGTTCCCCAACACTCAAATGGCCAATATGTGACTGTTGGATGTAGTGGTTTCGGAGGTTGATGAATGATATTGCCTTGGACTTGACATTCATAACACCTTTTTGCATGGTTGATATAATCTTTCACCATTGATGGCCAATAATAACCCATCCTTTTGATTTTGATTGCCATTTTAGGGCGATTGATGTGCACCACAAAGTCTTCGTGAATTTCGATATCACTTTACTAGCTTCTTCCTTTCCCAAACATCATAGCCATATTTGTTCAAAAGACTTGCGATATAAAGTATCATTGACATAAGTGTATCATAGTATTCTCTTCTTCATTTGTGAGGCTAACGATTTGCTGCTTGGCAATTTGCCTTCTTTAAAATAGTTGATGAAAGGTTGTCTCCAATCATCTGGTCCTTCTACTATGAAAGCTTCTTGTTGTACTTCTAAAAGTTTTTCGGATTTGTGATCCTTTTGAGCATGCTTCTTTTGTTTAGTTTTAAATATTTTTGACGAGTATGAGGATCAATCAGAATTGCATCCTGTTGGTTTACACTTGATGATCCCTCTTCTAGCGGGGAATATGGATTCACTGGCTGTAGAACTCGATGGGTGAAAACTTCTATCAAGATGTGCTCGTCGTTCATGCTTGTCATCTCTTTGGCTAGTTTAGCTAAACAGTTTGCATTACTATTTTTGGATCGAGAGACTCGAGTCAATGTAACATTCAAAATCTGTGTCATTAGCTCGAGAACTCGCTTATGATAATAAACTAACTCAAGCTTGGTGATCTTATAGATTTCTAAAACTTGATTGATGATCAGCTGAAAGTCTCCAAAAATTTGCAAATTTTGGATACCTATGGAAATAGCTTCTTCAAGACTAGTTATCAAAGCCTCATACTTGGTTTCATTATTGGTTCTAGATTCAGTCAAGCCATATCAATGTCTTATGATTCTTCCTTCAGATGTTATGAATATGAGGCCAATACCGACTCGTGCCTTGGGCAGGTTCGGAGGTCGTGGTGGCTTGATCAACGATGATCCACCAAAATTTATCTCCCAGATTTGCAAGTTTTTTCTTTCATTAATAAATAGAATTTGTTTATCAAGCAAGTCATCATTAAGTGGTGAGTCAGCTGGGATAGGATGCACAACAAGGAAGTTTGCCAAGATCTGTCCCTTCATTGCTTTCCGGGGTACATACGTAATAGTGAATTATAATAAGAGTACTGCCCATCGAGCTAAACAACCTATCAATGTTGGTCTTGTCATCAAGAACTTTAGCGGATCGACCTCTGAGATTATTATGATTTTATGAGAAAGTATGTAATGGCAAAGCTTCTAGATGCGGATATTAGTGCTAAACAATGTCTCTCTATTGGAGAGTAGCGTACTTCGATTCTTATTAATCTTCAACTAATGTAGTATAACATCCTTTCTTTATTTTCTTCATTGTGTTATGCAAGTAAAGCACCGAGGGACTCCTCTAAGGCTGCGGTGTATAAGATAAGAGGTTTCCTTGGGATAGGAGTTGTTAGTATTAACAGATTGAGTAGATAATTTTTAATTCTCTCAAATTCTTCTTGGCATTCCTTTCCCATTTGAATGGAGCATTTTTTTTCATTAGCTTCGTAAAAGCTTGTCATCTTTCTGACATGTTTGATATAAAATGCTTGTTGAACTCATTTTTAGAATGAGCTCTTAAACCCTCCATATTAGACATAAGACCCCTCTTAGACATTAAGAAATCCTTAGTCCTAAGACACATCTAGTGATTAGGTGGACACTCAACCTAACCCTAAAAACTTAGAAGAGGTAGCCATAGGAATAGGTCATGCCTAGAGGTGTTAGGAAAATCTACCTTATAGCTTGAACCACATTCCTCACTTCCTTTCTTCAAGTCAAACTCCAAATCAAATCAACATCAACCTTAGATAAATTCCAACTTAATTGACTTTTCCCAAACTCAAATCAATGCCACATGATTGAAACCTATGATTGGAACTTATGATTGAAGCCCATGATTGAAATTCCAAATCTTGCCTAAGCACTTTGAGCTTCTCTTAAGGACTTAGCCTAAATCATGTTCAAATCAATTCAAACTCATGAAATTTTCTCATAACTCATTTATATTTACATATATAAATGAAATATAAATTCAATTAATCAAACTAAATCTAAAATTCAAATCCAAACTCATAAATCATTCCTAAGTCACGTTGATTTTCTCTTAAGGACAGCCTAGATCAAGTTCAAATCACTTCAAACTCATGAAATTTTCTCATAAGACATTTATATTCTCATTTATATTCACATATATAAATGAAATATAAATTCAAACCACCAAAACCAACACCAAAAATCAAACTCAAATTCAATCAAAATCCAAACTAAGCCTTTCAAGTCAAATTCTTGAACTTAGCCAAATCAACTTCAAATCAAGCCAAACCCTTGATTCAATCAATCCTTCAATCATGAATCCAAATATAAATACAAACTGCAATCACTTAACCAAAACTCAATTCCAAAATCAAGCCAAAATCCATTTAATGTTCACCCTTTGAACTTAAAATTATCAAATGATTCAAAACTCATTTGACTTTAAACCACTTGCAAATGGATTTATATTTCAATCATAAGTCCATATGTGAGTTCAATCAAACTCAAATCAAGCTTTGACCAAGCCATTTAACCCACTTAGGCTCACTTGACCCAAAGTGACCTGAAGTACCCTTATAAGCCAAATTCTAATCCTAACCAAATTGGATTGAACTAAGCCCACCTAAGCCTCTCATCATGATCAACAATCATCATGAGATGATCAAACACTCAAATTGGGTCAAACCAAGTCAAACTTAAGGGTTGACCAAGTCAAAACTTAGCCAAAATGAAACCCAACATAGCCAAAATTCACCATAGGCCAAATTGATTGAAACCAATGATCTAAGTTCATTCATGATCAATGTTTGAACTTGACCAAGTCAACATTTGAGCCTAACCTAGCCCATTTGTCCACTGTTGACCCAACTTGACCTAAAAGGTCAAAATATGTCAAAATTTGATCTAAGCCAAATTGATTGAAACCAATGGGTCAAGTTCATCCCAAAATGATTTTTGAACTTGACCAAAGCCTCAATTGGCCAACTAGACCTAACTTAGCCCAATTGACCTTGAACCCAACTTGGCCTAAAGGGTCATATTGAGCCAAATTTAAACTTAACCAAAATTTATTGGAAACAAAGATGCCAATCCATTTCATATGACCAACCAAATATGAACCAACCCGTGACCTAACCCAAATAGGTCAAATGGGTCAAATTGGTCAACTTGACCCATTTGACCTAAATGAACTCAATTGAACCAAAACCAATATGAACCAAATTGAATCAAACCAAAGCCACCAAAATATTTCAAATTGTCATATGAACTTGACCCAACCCTTTGTTTGACCCAATTTGACCAATTGGTCGATTTGACCCAAGTTGACCCATTTTAACCTAAATAGGTCAACATGATCCAAATCACATTAAACTAACTCCAAATTCAATGAAACTTGGCCAGACCTATTTCTTATCATACCAAATATGCCCAAACTGAAATCAAGGTCAAATGACCATTTTACCCCTAGGCCATAGGATAAATTTTGGCCAAATCCTCTCAATAACCACTTGGCACCCTCTTAGTGGATCAAATGAACACTAGGGAGTGTGGTGCACCCAACCCAATGGGTTTGGGTCAGCCTAACCTAGCCCAATGGCCAAACTGACCACATGCCTTAAAATGGAGCACATGGAATCCTCCTTCCACTCAATTCAAGCAAATGGGAAGTTCACCATTCCACTCCCTCGCTAAAATCGAATTCATGGACATCCTAAATGGCCTAAAACCCACTCATTATGGTCAATTGGATCAAGGCATTGCTCAATCATCCGATTGGGAGATATTCCCCATAATTTTAATTGAATCCATCATTCCTCACTTCGATTGAACCTAAGGAAGTCAAAGAAGCCATTCCTCAGCCTCCCCAAGCTTCCTAGAGTGAAATTAAATTCCTATTTCTCGATTTTCAGAGATTAAAAATAGGGGAGCTCCACTTAAAACCAACTTACTCTACACTCAAAACCGGCTTTCTTTTCAATAAGATCAATCAAACTCACCCAAGCTCTTTTCTAAGTTCCTAAGGCTAGAGAGGAGTCACCTTGATCAAGATCGAGCTCAAGGCAAAGGGGAGTTGGTCTCTAGAAGCAACCACCCAATCTCAAGAGCTCAAACTCTCAAAGCTTTGACCAGCAAAGCTTCTAAGAGAATCGAGCACGCGGATCACCTCGCAGATAAACCATTTTTTTGAGCTTAATCTAGCCATAGTGTGGAGCTTTGTGAAAGAAAGTTTAATCTCATGGGATCATAGCCGTTAGATATGATCTACATTGCATGATGAAGGCGTGGGCTAAATTTTAGCCCAATCTGAGCTCAATCGAGCTCGGATCATGGCTTAACATGGACGGATCTCTTTTCCTGGAATTGGGTAAATCTCTAGCCGTCCATCCATGCATTTTGGATGGATAGAGATTACAGTATCCCACAATTCTCCGACCCGACTTTAATCTCAACCGCCTAATCTGATCTGACGGTCAAGAGAAGGCATGCATCGACGCTAACGCGGACGCTATGATGTGATGGGTTAAAGAGCCAATCCCATCGTGCCACATGGAAAGTGCATGTCACATCAGCTGTCTACGTGGCACCGACATGATTAAACACTTATTAGGGTATTTAAATATTCTAATTAATTATGGAAACTTCTAAAATTCATATCTAAGCCTAGAAAAATAAAAATTATGAAATAAATTCCATTTGATAGATAATTGAATATAGAATATTTTAAAATTGATTTCAATGGATTTTGAATAGTATTTTTCTCTGAATTTGTATTTTATTGGGAAATGTTATTAATTACCTTCTAATTACTCCACCGAATCCCAAACTTCATGCTTAATTAATGGGATGATTCATACCTCCTAATTTTCTTGGGATTTATTGGTGGCTTAATTAGAGAATTGCTAATTTATTTTAATCACTCCCTTAATGTAATTAGTGGGGCATAATTAGTGGTTTAACCCATCAATTAAGTTTTGATTAAGTGATGTGAGGTTTAGGAAATAATTTTGGGATTCTTTCCTTGAGATATTCCTAAACCCCTTTTTTTTCTTAATCCAATCTTAAGGATTAATTCACTAATTACCCTCCTTAATTTCATAAAATTCTAAAACTTTCTAGAACTCAATTAATCTATCTTGGGTAGATGCTGTGTTCAAGAGCCTAAGTGTAATTAAGAAAATCAAAATCCAACTCACATGTGTGAAGGGGTTATGAAAGTACTTAGTTAAACCCCTTAGTTTAATTTAATCATGAGCCAAATGCATTAGGCCCTTTTCTTACTAGGTGCATTGCTGATTTAAATTCCTTGTGTGGTTTTATGTCATTTCATTGGCTCATAATTATTTGATTAACTATGCTAAGGTGGTAAAGTTAAGGGATAATTAATACACTTAATGTACACCTTAACCTAATCAAAGCATAAAAATGAATCTAATCATCTAAAAATTGAACTTAAATATCAAACATATGTGGGAATGGATTAGGAATAGCAAACCCATTTCATATCTTTCAAATTAAATCAAACTCAAAACAAAAGCAAAATCACATTAAACACAACTTGATTTGCTTTAAGCTTTCTTATTCCATAAGATTATCTTTAAGAATTAATTATGGTGAATGTGTTTACATGATTTCATCACTTTAGTTCTTTCATAGCATGTTAAATGTGTATTTCATATGGATTTCATGCATTCATGCTTTTCTAAAATCAAAATTAAAATGAAATATTTTCTTTATGTCAAATTGCATGTTTTGGCTAAAGTAAATATGAATGGCTATTATCACTATTAAATTCAAAAATATTTTTCAAAATCTATAAATCAAATACCTAAAACTGAAAGTGTGCTACTTATAGTTTATTTATAAGTTTGCATGTGAATATAAAAATGTCTCTTATGTTTGCTTCCTTTCTTTCCTCTTAATATGGATTTGAATAATATTTGCAAAGTGTATAGTTCTTTTAAATGAGCATAACACTTGCTTAAATCTATTCTTATCCTCTTCCATGTTATGACTTAAGAAAGATCCTTACACTTACACATATAAATTGCATAACCAAGTCCAAACATAAGTACAAATTTTTGCATCTTTCTTTTCCTTCATTTCTTTTGTACATATACTTGTATTTAAGAAAAGTGGTATATTAGTCTGGACAACCCTGGGGTTGTGAGGCTTTAAGTAGCCCTATGTAAGTCTTGTACCTTACACCCCTAATTAATAATGGTGCCATACTCACTTATGCCTTTCATACATACATGTGTGCATGTGAAAAATGGATAAGAAAATCTCTTTTCTACGTAATGAAAATCATACATCATAAAGCATTCAAATTTTCTTAAGTAACTCACTTAGAATTCATCATAAAGTGTGTCAAACAATTCTCATTTGTATGTATAGATATGCTTAGGATACATCCTTATGCATGTTATACATGTTGGGAAAGAAATGAAATGATGTGTGTTTTATGAATTTAGTTCACTTTACTTAATCTTAAAATGTATTTCTTTTTGAATATGTTTGTTTAGGAAAAATTTAAACTTAGGATTAATTAAAACACATAATAAAATATTCACTAAACAAAACTAAACATGAATCCACTTTAAAAATTATTTAAGGTAGGGAAGGAAAGAGAAGTTCTCTTTTTCCTCTCTTTAAAACTTAGTAATTAATTAAAGAATTCATTTAAACCAAATCAAAAATACAAAATAAAATCAACCCAAATCAAGTAAACACTTAAATGAAACCATCCATTTAAGTTGAACATCTTCACACTTAGAAAATCTAAACCTTAAAACCATAGCTAAGCATACCACACAAATCTCTTAAAGCACACACATTAGGCTAAGTCATCACTTCTAACTTTAGGTTAGGGCAGTACATGACTTGATGTTTTGTTTTTATTTTGTGATATTTTATTTTAGTCTAGATGTTAGGGTGAATGTGCATAGACTAAATGGTAGGGCGATCTTAGTCTAACCATTGTCATCTGTAGGGGATTGTGCTTAAGGGGCACTATAATAAATAAAAATATAAATACTTTCATTGTGTAGGTGCTTATACCCCTAAGCATAATCTAATAGGCCAAGTGGACTTAATCACCCATGTGTGGGGTGTCAAGTCTATATAAATGCTTGGGATTTGTATGGTTTATTTAGCTAATCTCTATTTTATAGGTGTTAGTTAGATTTACTTTTCCTTTTCATGTATTTTTGTAATTAGAATTTTAGAATGAATGTTATGGGAGATTAGGATGAGCATTGGTCATAAGATTATATCTTATATACCACGTGAAGCCTTTGGAGCAACCACCTTCTAACCATCCAAAAGAAGGAACCAAAAGAAGGAACCAAAAAAAATAAGAAAGAAGAAAAGAAGAATGAAGAAAAGAAGCTTGAAGATCCCCATAGTAATGAATTACTTGCTTAATTGTACTTAATTTATTTATAATCTGGATTGTATAAGGGTAGAGCTCGGCTGCCCAATTTTTTTTTGGGTTTGTGCGGTGATGCCCGACCACAAATGACATATTATTCTTTTGTGTTAGGTTTATATATTAATTGATGATTTGCTTAGCTTGTGCCTTAAGATGGCATCCCTTTTCCTAGTTTCTTCCTTGCTTGATGTATGGCCTAGATGTGGATTAGACTCTTAGGGAAAAAATAAATCTTTTACCAAATTTAAGAATTAAAAATTAAAATAAATAACTCATAACCTCACCCAAAGCTTAGGCTAAAAATCAAGATAAAAGGAATTAGCAACCCCTTAGCTTGATGAGTATATCTTTTATAACATCATGCACAAAAGCATCATGTAATATGAATTGCATTAGATATAGGTCATTTTTCATGCCCTTACATGATCAAGTCTCTTAGGGAGTGAGTTTAAGGACTTGGTCTCTTTCTAAATAAATAACAGCCTATCTATCTTGCATAAGACTTGCCTACATGAATTTAAAATTGGAGGAGGAGTTAGTTGGTGGCCACCCTCAGGTGGTTGTAAGTCCAAACAGTTGGGTGGTTTGTCTTCTCTTATGGAGGTAAACCAAATACCCATTTCCTCCTTAAATTTAGGTCATGCTTTTTGGCCCTCGCCAAAGCTCCCTAGATTTAGGTTCTGAGGTTGCTTCTCCCTTTTATGAGCTATAAGCATAAATTCTCACCTCTTAGGCATTTTCATAACCTTGTATTATGGAATTATAAGCTCTAACCTTCTAATAAAAAGTCAACTCAAATGAATAATTCAACTTTAAAAATGTAAAGTCCATAGATAGTTTGAGATGCTCGCAGGTTTCAAAGACATCTCTTACTTATCTTTCTTTGGCCGATAATAACTCTCTCTTTGATCAATCTCATTTGATCTTCTAAAATGTACCAATCAATTGATAGTCCTACCTATTAAAATCTTTGGAGACAATAATCATTTACCTTAATGAGAGTATTCCTATGGGATCTCATTCTAGGATGTAATTAACTATGGGGGCTTGTGGAACTTAACGAACCCGGTTTAAAATAAACCCTATTTTACTTTTTCATGTAAAGTAAGGAAAGAATCTTTGGTACACATGCATACCCATTATCCTTAGGAGTCCTTGGTGAGGTGATTAGGTCCATTGTAGGGTGGTGACTTCTATATTTTGAAATAATACTCCTCTCCTCAATGTCATACTCGATCATCCTCAATAAGAATATCTGTTGATCTACATGGTGTCAAAATGCATAAAAAGAAGAGATGTATATTTCTATCTTTATTTTATCCTGCATAGAGTGAAGATCGAAGTATAAATTTTACTTCCTTAGAAATCCTCATAAAACTTTCACCATAATGTTGAATGAATGTGATTTGTCCTTGTAAAGAGCGAAGCTGGTGAAGGTTTTTCGGTGGAGGCATCTCCACGATTGCCAAGATTTTATTGGGGTTAATCTCAATTCCTCTATGACTTATAACATATCTGAGAAATTTTCTTGAGAAAAATTGTGGTGTTTATTTTGGTTTGATGTGTGTGTAGTGACACCATGCAGACCGAGGGTATACTTATTGAAGTGATGGCCGACATCAAAGAATAATGCACTATCTCAAAAGATAGAAGTCACTACCCATGATGGACCCAATCAAGGACTCAAGATATGATGGGTCTTGAATGTACAGAGATTTTTCTCCACTTTACATGGATGAATAAAGTAGGGCTTATTTAAATCGGGTTCTAAAGTTCCTTATGGGGGCAAGCCCCTATAGTTAATTACATCCTAAGGAAGGCAAATTTCTTAGAAATACTCTTGATTAAAGTAAGCAATTGCTATCTCCAAAGAATTCAAAGATAGGATTATCAATAAATTGGTTATATTTAGGAGATCAAATGGGATAGATCGAAAGGAAAGACTTATTATCAAACTCAAAGGAGATGAGTAGGGGATATTCATGATATTAGGAAACCTAGTGAGCATCCCGAGCTATCTTATATTTGGGCTTTATATATTTTAAATTGAGGAGAATTATATATTTGAGTTGAAATTTTATCAGAAATCTAAGACTTATAATTCCACAATATAAGATTGTAGAAATACCTAAAAGGTGAGGATTTATGCTTATTTCCCCAAAGAGAAATTGCAACCTCATATCCTAAATCTAAGGAGCTTTAGAGAGGACCAAAGCACACCCAAATCTAAAGCAAAGTGTGTATATTGTTCCATAGAGAGAGTAACCACCACTATTGCACTTATAACTGCATAGAGTGGCAGCCAACTAACTCCTATTACATTTTAAAACTAGGTAGGCAAGTCTTATAAGCATGATGGTTAGGCTGTTATAATTTGGAAAAGAAACTAAAGTCCTTAAACTCACTGCCTAAGAGACTAGAGCATGAGTGGTATGAATAATGACCTAGCCTAATGCAAATCATTTCAAATTTTATTTAATATTGACTCTTTATTTTGACACAGGCTATATGATTTTTATATGCCTAAATGTATGATGAAGTTGATCATGGGCTAAATCAAAAGAGAAATAGGTATTTTTCCATCATAGGCTCTCAAAGGTTAAGCCTTTTTACTATCTAGCAAAGATAGAAACTTTCTTTTATCAAGAGTGAAATAAAATTATATGCATGATATTAAGTATACAACATCCAACTAAGGGGTTACTAAATATATCTTGATTTAATTTCTAGGCTTTATATGAGGTTATGAGTTGCTTTAGAAAATTTTATTATGAGCCGTTATTGGGGTAGAAAATTTATCTTTTCCTAAGAGCCTAAATGGATCCATGCCACACAAAGAATCATCAATCATGAATAAATTATAAAAGATATGCTTTTTCTAATACACAAGCTAAACAAAATATCAAATAACTTTATAAAGCTAACACAAAAGAATAAGAGGCTGATGCGATCAAGTACCATCGCATAAACCTAAAAAAGAAATGGGTGAAATTTACCCTTATACATCTGGTATAATGAAAGAATAATTACAATTTAATTATAATAAATGAATGGGATCTATGGGGTCTTTAAATCTTTAAAGCTCCATCTTTCCTTCATTTCCTTCTTCCATTTGGTTGGGCAAGCTCCATAGGATCACATGGTGCATAAGACTTGGTCTTATAACCAATGTTTATCCTAAGCCCCATAGCACTAATCCTAATTTCTAATGCAAAATTATATGAAAAATAGAAAAAGTAAGTCTAACTATACCTACAAAATAAGTGTTAGTTGAACACACCATACAACCTAAGTAGTTATATAAATAATTTGGACTCAGCACCTTGCACATGGGTAACCAAGTCCACTGTCCAAATATATAGATTATGCTTAGGGTTAAGCAACCTACACAACAAAATATTTATATTTTTATTACAATGACCCTTAAGCATAATATCCTCAAAAAAAATAGATTAATAATAGCAACATCTAGTCTACGCACATACACCCTAACATCCAATCTACAACATTACATCACAAAATAAGTATACATCAAACCATGCACCGCCCTAACATAAACCTAGAAGTGGTGACTTAATTTAATGTGTGTGTTAAGGCTTGTGTGATATGTCCTAGCTAGGCTTTAGAGTTAATATTTCCTAAGTATAAAAGACATTTAATTATCAATGGTGGTTTCTCTTTAAATGATTTAATTAATTGCAAATTTTACTTAATGGTTTCTTTTGTTTCATTTGACCTACACAAAATAACTAAGTGTTATAAAGAGAAAGAAAGAGAGGATCACTCTCTTTTATCCATACCTTAAGGCACATCTAAAGCAAATTAATTAATCAATTCCCTTCAATGAATGACTTATTACATATTTTAATTAATCCTAAGTTTAGGTTCACTTTAAATAAACTTATTCAATAAGAAAGGCATCTTAAGGTTAGTTGGAATGAATTACTACAACATAACACATGTTTGTTTATTTCTTTCCATCATGTATATCATGCATATGATTAAATCCTGAGCATAACTATACATGTTATTTGTATCTTAGCACACTTAAATGATGAATGTGAGTAAATGTGTTTGGAATTGATATTTCATTTAATTAGATGATTTTGTCATATTAATTTAAAGCTATATCTATATTCTTAAGCAAAAGCATAAGGAAAGAACCTTAAATCACATGACTAATCAACTCAATCAAATAAACAAAGCTTGAATGCATGTCTTTTAATTGAAAAAAGGGGTTTCATTGATTAGCTAAGTACACATCAAGATGTATAAAATTTTTTAAGCAAATGCGCTATTATTCTGCACCACCTGAACGGTAGGAACCTCCTTGGGGCTATTTAAAGTTGTGTGTAATGTCCGACTATACCGCTATTCTTAGATACATATGGATGTATAAACAACTACAAGAATAGAAAGCCATGCAAAAAATTGTATTTTGATATGATTGATTTATTTTGTGTAAATGAATTAAAGCTTTATATAAATTCTAATGTCTAAATGCATAAGAATGAAATCAAGCAAGTGTGTTGCCCTTGTTTACTCAAGGGAACGAGGTAGGAACCTTTGGGCTACTTAAAGTCTATGTTCTGGATGTCATCACTAATATACTGCTAACATTCTTACTTATACAAATCAACACATGAATTTAAGGGAGAAACTTTATTTCATACACTAAATTTATATGCACTTGCATTTTCTATGTATATATAATTAAATTTACAATATATTTTTATATTCAATCATTAGTAAACTTTTGAAAATATATTTGAGATTTAATAATGATACTAGCCACACAAATTTTTAATTTAAATCAACACATGTAATTTTACATAAAAGAAATCATTTTGATAGATTAATTTGAAAGACATGAATGCATGAGTACAAGTGGCATACAATATTTAGCATGATTGGAGAGAAAAAACAAAAAACATGTGATTTCATTCAAATTAAATAACTCCTAAGGACAATCAAACTAAATAAGATTATTTAAAATAAACCAAAGTTCTTTAATGTCATTGCATTTTCATGTTTGGTTTAATTTAAGAAATTTGAAAGAGGTTTGTTAGTCCTAATCTTATTCCTTATATGTGAGTTAATTTGGTTCAATGAAGAATAATTAGATCAATTTTCTATATTGATTAGGTTAGGGGATGAATTAGGTCAATTAATTAACCCTTACTTACATCACCTTAAGTTAATTAACTAATTAATAATGAGCCAATATGATATGCAATCACATGAGAAGTAAATTTTCAATGCTCCAAAGAAATGAAAGTGGCCTAATGCAATTGGCTCAAAATTAATAGTTAATTAGGCTTAAGGGATCTCACTTAACTACTTTTACGAATTTTCTCGCACATGTGAGCTAACCATAATTTCATTAGTCCCTTTAGGTTATAACACCCAAAGAGCTAAAGATTGATTAAAGTTGATTAGATGTGAATAGATTTTAGATTGAGTTAATTAAGCTCATTAATCCATTTGATTAAGCATGAAGCAAGTTCAAATAATGAAATGAAATTAACTTGAGGGAGGAGATTAAGAAAGAGGCTTTAATCTCAATCCCTAAGTCTCATATTTGATTACTTGAGCTCTGATTTTATCTTGAGGATTAATTAATTAATTAAACAATTAATTACTTCATTACCATTAATTAACTTGATTCCAAAAGTAAAGAAAACTTAGGAAATAAATTAGGAAAAATATCCCACTACATTTCCTAAGCTTATTCAATAGAACTAATTAGGCTTAAATATTTAATTTTATATTCATTCATTATCACTAATTAAAATAAGAAAGTGATTAAGGCTTAATCAATTAATTTTCCTAATTAAGCAACCAATAAAATCTCAGAAAAAAAAGGAGGTAGAGGTCATCCCCCTAAACATCCACATAAAATTTAAGATTAATTAGGTGATTAATTAAGGAGTAATTAAGCTAAATATATTTCTAATTAAACTTTAATTAAACCAAAATCACTGTTCAAAATTAAATAATAATTTTTTCTAAATTCTACTAAATATCTTCAAAATGAGCCCAAGTTTTCATTTTTTTTTATATTTTTCTAGGATTAATTATGATTTTTAGAAGTTTTAGCCTTAAAAATAAATTATTTAAGCTTAATTAAAGCCTTAATCCCATCGAGCCACGTGGCGGCTAATCTAGTGCAGTGATGCAGTGCACTTTTCACATGGCGTGATGGGATTTCCCATTTAAGTTGTCACATCCGCACGGATTCGTACGCATTAACTTATGGATCGTCACTAAGATTGAGCCAATCATCAGATGTGATTTAAAAAAGGAATCAAGGGTTCTATCGTATGATTTGATCATGACCGTCCATTTTAATCATGTGTAATGGATAGTTTGTGATCCATCCCGTTCTTGAGCGGTGAAAGATGGATGACGTTTGTCTTTCCCCGTTCGATCCGAGCTCACCCGAGCTCGGATTACCTCCAAATTGATCCCACACCTTTGGGGAGGGGAGGCGCACACATCTAATGGCTAAAATCCAATTACATTCGAATTTGCTTGACAAAAGACCAAGCGATTTTCTATACAAGGCTCAATTTGTAAAATTATCTCAAGCTAATATAGAGAGATTTATAGTAGAGGCTTTGAGAAGCTTAGGTCTCAATTTGATGTAGAGCTCTTGGTTGACCAATCCACAATAGAGGCTTACCAAACTTGATTGCTACAAGGCTTGGAGATGATTACAAAGAAATAAAATAATTTGTGTTTGATCAAGTAGAAGGGGAGTATTGATCGGGAAGGTTGTGTCCTATTTTAGGTTTGCTTGAGGAGGAGGAATGCTAATCTAGGGAGGCTTGGGAACACTCTAAGAAGCTGAGGGTTTTAAATCATACTACAAAAAATTCATGTCATTTGTTGCTCAAATTGAGGTATAATGATGAATTGATCTAAAAAATAATAAAGTTTCAAAACACCAAAAACCAAAGTGGGAAGTGGTGGCAGTAATATAATATTAATCTTGCCTTCTGAGATGTTCGGCCATGAGAAGGAGTGGCTTGGCTTTTTCTTAGTCCATGGAAAGATGCTAATGGTTGGCTAAGGTAAATTCCTTAAAGTTTAAAAGTTTGTCATGGAGATCGGAGAGTGGACTTTTCCATTTAATATAAGAATCCAATGCAAAGAGGGATGTCCATTGGTTAATCCACTTGGATTGGGTCCCAAGGACTTTTTGGTGACCCAAGGTGGTTTTGGTGATTTGGCTTTATATGGCCAAAATAGGCTCATTTGAGTTAGGATGCGTTGGGTTGACCAATTAGTCAAATTGGGTCAAGCCATGGCTTAGGTTAAGTTCATATCATGATTTGATATGTCTTGGTTCAATTGGTTTTGATTAATTTGGCTTAGGATTTGATTTTGGCTCATTTGGATTCAAATAGGTCAAATGGGCTAAGCTAACCAATTTGACCAAATTAGATTGAGTTAGGTGTTGAGTCAAGTTCAATTGGTTAATTAGAAATGATTGTAGGCTTTGGTTTGATTTAATTTAGATTTTAGAAAATTTGACCCTTTAGGTCAATTTGGGCTAGGTTGGGTCAAGTTTACCAATTGGTCAAATTAGGCTCAATCATGGCTTTGGTCAAGTTCAATAAGTGATTTGAAATGAACTTGAGCCATTGGTTGCAATTAATTTGGATCAAATCATGATTTGACCCATTTTAGCTTTTTAGCCAATTTGGGTCAACTTAGGTCAAATGGCCAATTAGACTTGGTTTGGCTCAATTGTGGGTTTGGTCATGTTCAATCATTAATTATGAGTGGGTTTGAGTCAATGATTTCAATCAATTTGGTATGGGTGGGTTTTGACTAATTTATATTTCATTTGGGCTAAAGGTTGACTTGGTCAACATGCTAGGTTGACTTGGTTTGACCTAATTCAAGACAATTGATTAACCTAGGATGATTGTTGATCATGATATGGGGTTTGGATAATTAGTTGGATTGGACTTAGCTCAAAAGGACTTTAGGTCAATTTGGGTCAAGTGGACCTAAATGGGTCAATTGGCTTGATCTGGCTTGATTCAAGTTTAATTGAACTCACATATAGACTTAGGATAAGTATAAATCTAATTACAAGTGGTTTGAAGTCAAATTTTTGGTTCATATGACAATTTTCAAAAAAGGGTCAACATGGGCTTAACTTGGGTTGACTTGAATTTGGTTTAATAATTATAGTTTGTTTTTATAACTGGAACACTGATTGAAGGAGTGATTGAATCATGAAGAAATCCATGAGTTTTGAGTTGATTTGGATATCATTTAGCCAAGTTCAAGAAATTGGATAAAAGGGCTAAAATTGGGAGTTTATTTGATTTGGGTTTGATTTTGGCCATTTGGAAATATATTTCATTTATATTTATGAACATAAATGAAGATATAAATGGTTCATGAGAAAATCACTTGGGTTGGAGTGATTTGGAAGAAAATTTGACCAAATTGAGGGATGTATGTCAAATGGGCTTATGTAGAGAATTTATTTGGTTTGACTTAGTTTGAATTGATTTGAATGATTTGAATTTGGATTTCATTTATATTTGTAAATATAAATGAAGTAATGATTGATTTATAAGGAAATCAACCAAATTTGATTTGGTTTGAAGGAGGTTTTGGCTAAGCATATGAAGATGGTTCATATGGCTTAGAAAGAGATTTTGGAGTTTGAATTTAATCATGGGTTTCAATCATTTGGAGTTGGATTTGGATTTGGGATTTGGGTTGGGATTTGATTTGAGATTGGATTTATGATCTTGAGAAAATAAATTGAATTGGGGTTGTTTGAATTTGGTTAAGTCTAAGTCCATAAGATAAAATCAAAGAGCTTAGAAAATGATTTGGAATTTGAATTTAATCATGGGTTTCAATAATTTGATTTGGGATTGGATTTGTGATCTTGGATTTGAATTTGAGGTTTGGTTTGGAAGTAGGAAGCAAGGATTAGGTTTAAGGCTATAGAGTAGGCAAGTCTTCATAAATCCCTAAGGCATAACCTATTCCCATGGCTAACTCTTTTAAGTCTCTAGGCTTAGGTTAAGTGTTCACCTAATCACTGTGAGATAAGAACTCTAGAGCTACAAGAGTCCTAGATCTATAATGAGGCAGTTGAGAGCTTACTCCCAAAAGTGAGGTCAACAAAAGCCCAAAAGCACACTTAAGAGGATTCATCTTGAGATTGTACTTCCTGATCCTTTCAAAGACAATCATTAAATCCTCCAGGTGATCTTTTCAATCAATGATTTTAATGACGAGGTCATCAATGTATCATTCTACTTTCTGATGAATCAACTCATCGAAGATGCATGTTATGGCCCTCTGATATATAGCTTTGGTATTCTTCAATCCGAACAGCAAAACTCTATAATAATAAATACCAATTGGTGTTCTGAATGATGTATGTTTCTCATCTTCAGAAGCCATCTTAATCTGATTATACCCTGATGATCCATCCATAAAGGAGAACATGTCATAGCTGGAGATGTTATCCACTAGCAATTCTGACACAGGGAGAGGGAAATCATCTTTTGGGCATGCCTTATTTAAATCTCGAAAGTCGATGTAGACTTGAATTTGACTATTCTTCTTCTTTACGGGAATAATGTTGGCTATCCAATCTACATGCTTCTCCTCGTAAATGAAACCTGCTTCAATTAGATTTTTTATTTCCACAACCACTTATTCTTCAACATCCAGTCTTATTCTTCTAAGAGCCTATTTGACTGGTATTGAATCAAAATTAATAGCTAGGTTGTGAACTGCCACATCAGGGGATAAGCTAGGCATCTCAGAATATGTCCAAGCAAAGTAGTCCCTAAATTCATGAAGCAATGTTTACATTTCCTCAACCTTATCGTCAGGTAGAAGGGAACTAACAAAGGTTGGATGGGGTTCTTCTTCAGTCCCCAAATTAATTTCATTCAACCCATCCATGGTAGATGTCTACCCACCATCTTCAAGTTCTTTAGGTGCTAGTTTGGCTTCTAATTTCCCATCTATTATGAGAACAACTTCATAAAAGTCATCTTCATTTTTAGTTTTGGTTTCAATCTCACTTTTAATTATTGTATAACAAGTGTTCTTTTGATGATGCTTTTGTTGGTGGTATAATAATCGCTCCTTTGAGTGGTCTGTGGACTCTTCAAACTCTATAAGTTATCAAAGAAGATAGCTTATCATCTATCAGTTCCAACATTGATTCCAAGTTTTTGCATCATCCTTCGAATTTTTGGATGATAGTATCTCGACATTCTAGTGGGCACCATCTCTTCAGATTATGAGTACTAAATAAGCCATTCAGAATCATAGTGTTGACATTCTTCTGATCTATAGAATGAAGTTCCCAATCCGTTGCTCCCAGGTAGTTGAGGTCCATAAAATATTTTTAGTTCCTCAATATTGTGAACATCATGTGATGTGACTTCTTTGAAATATCGAGGAGGAAATGGTGTAACTACGAATGAATCATTTGATACTAATAGATTAGCTACCCTTCTAGAAGAGACACAATGAACTTCACTTGCATAGATGGACTTGAAATCATAGTTGGAATCATAGTAATTTATCTCATTTGCTTTTATTGAAGGCTCATATTTTATCTTGAGTTCAACTAAAATATCTTCCTCTCCTTTAGTATCACTGCCCAAATGAGGAACATGCCTCTTCAGCTTTGGTGACATGTCATAATTTTTAGAGATATTTAATGCAACCTTCTTTCTTTATTTTTGCTCCTTCTCTTCTTTGGGTTATTTGATAGTTTTTGAAGTTGGAGCTGTAGATTGTTGAGGCTTGCTTTCTTTTAAAAAAAATACTTTGCATCCTCATAAAGTTTTGCCTCATAAACTGTAAATGGCTGAATAGTTCCAAGAATCTTTTATTCGGATCCATTTCTTATGTACTTCATACATTGATGTAGAGTAGACAGAACCATACCATATTCATGGAGCCAAGGATGGCATAATAGATCTTTGAATGAGGTGTCAGCATATATCATATGAAATTTAGCTTAGGTATAGAGTTCTCCAAACCTAAGCGATAAAATGAAAGATCTGAGACCCTCCGTCCCATTTCATTGAAGCCATGGACCATCAATTTATCTCATCCAGGATGTTGAATGTCTAAGGACAACCACATAAGTGCTCGCAGACTCATAAGATTTACTGATGAATTTGGGTCAATCAGAATTCGATTGATTATAATTCCATCACTTTATGCAGTTACATATAATGGGTGATTGTGTTTCATTGTCCTGAGCAGAAGATCTTCTTCAGAGAAAGTGATCATCGGGAGATCTTGAGCTTGAAAAACTTCAATCAAGTGTCGTTCAGCAAAATAACTTCATATCCCTTCGTATCTTTAAGAGCTTGAATTAACATTTCTCGGAGGTCCTTCGACATCAAGAGAGCCTCATACACACTTAGTTATGCAGGGATCTTTCTCATATGCGATAGGATATTATAATCAATTCTTTCGCTTGAATTCTCCTTCTTCTTAGGGTCTTTAGTGATGATATCTTCATTAACTTCAATATTTTTGTCTTCATTTCTAGTTTTGCTCTTATTTGATGGTCATTTCTTTAATGGTGTTGGTAGTATCTTGCCACTTCTTAGTTACACTTGGACTGCTTTATTCGGCTCAAACTCTTTAGATGAGGAATCTCCTTCAAAGTCACCATCTACCCCAGAGAATTTTGTGGATGCTTCAGAGTCACTGTTAAGCTTCAAGTGGCCCATTTGTGATGTTTTTGAAGGCTCAGACTCATCTTCATTGGGAAAACAAAAGTCTTCTTCTGAACTATCTTCTATTTGTCGCACCATCAAGCACAACTTGGATGTTATAGGTTTAGGAATTCTCTTGCTTGGCGGATAAACTTTCTGAGTTCATTTTTGCATATTATATTTTTCAAAGCTACTTGATTCCAACTATCTAGGAATGGATCACATTAGGGGCTGTTCGACACCATAGAAATAACTTGACACATTTTTCTTGGAAGCAAGTCTTCATTATTATTTCCCTCTTCATTTAACTCAGTGGTCTAAATTCCTGACATGTAATAAGTAAGCCTGATAGTCTGTCTCATCGATTGATGATACTGCTCTAGATTATTGATGATCTTTTGAATTATAGTTCTCTTCTTACTCTACTTACTCTTCTTTTTCTTAGCAAACTTCTTTGATTTATGAAGTCTACATTTAGCTGATTACTCCTCGTGCTGTGATGAAGTAGCCTTATCAAAATGTCACTGAGAAGCCAGAATGCTTGATTTAGGCATTTCTTTTAAGTCCTTTATAGTTTCAAGTGGTTATTTTCACTTAACACTAGGGATATCTTTTAGCTGCTTCAACATTCTCATGATCTTCTTAGAGACTAATGTCTCTCATTGCTCATCTTATATTACTTTTTCTTTTGCCTTCACTTCCATCAATGGTACTGAAGTGGACGTAACCACTATAGTAGATTCTCTTTTATGATGAACGAGGACACTATTAGACATAGTGAACTCACCCTTTCTATATTTTCTCTCCAGCAAATCCTTAAAAGCATAGCAATCTTCAATTGGGTGGCTAATTACTCGATGATATGGACAAAATTTTGGATTATCAATTTGACCCGACTCTTCAGGCCTTCTGGATTTTGGTAATTCTAATCCTGTTTTAAGCGCTTGGAGGAATTACTTAGCTACACTCTCCTTCTTGAAAGAGTATTCCTTACTCATCTGGTCTTTTAGAGATGAGTGTACTCGCTCATCATCTCTTATTGATTATTTTGATTGAGAGTTAACTGATTGCTTTCCTCCTTCATCAACATAAGCAGGTTATTTTCTTTTATCATTATTGTAAGTTGTTCGCTTTCCACTGCTCGAGCTGTAGGATGTTGTGTCAGACTCATTCCACCTTAAGTCTGAGAATTTATTCATCTTTACCTTTTCTGAGTGACCCTCGTGTTTTGAGTTTACTTTTTTCAAACTTTTCCACTTTGTCTAATAACTCTTGAAATGTTAAGATAGAGGTCATGCATAAATATGGTGTCATCTTATCATCAATGTTACCCATCAACAATTGGATTGCATGTTCTTGTTCTAGCTATTGCTCACATTTCATGCACATGTTTCGCCAATGTGAAGTATATTCAATCACTGACTCATCTTTCCTTCTTCATTCTAAGGCGAGGACAGCAATTGTAATCCTTTCAGTCGCATTGGCGAACCTCTTGATTAACATCATCTCTAATTCACCAAAAATCTTGACCGAGTCATTAGGCGATTCAGTGTACCATTCAAAAGCAGTTGAGGTTAAACTACTAACGAACTGGCGAAATAGTAGTGCATCATTGCCTCCTATATTGCCACATGTTGCTTTGAATTATGCTAGGTATTGTCTAGGGTTTCCAGTGCTATTGAATGTATTGAATTTAGGCATCGAATAACCCTTACGGTATGGAACTTGATCGATTTCAGGGTATGGACGAATTTGCTTACCATTTTTTGTCGGGCAATGATAGCTTTGATCTTTTCACTTATAATTATTTCTAATTGAGTTATTGTCATGAGCTCAGATATGTTAAGCGCATCTTGAGGGATGGGTTGAGGAGCTAGTTGACTGACTTCATTTCTCCCCTCAGGTGCATTTTGTGCTCCGGAAGCTTGAGGCACTGAGTCAACTGGTGGATCAGCATGTGTATCATTAGTTGTGGAAAATTGATGGGTGAAATAGATGTTGGCACTGTTGCTACATTTCTCTACATCATCTGTAGCATTACATTCATTTATGCCATCATTTGATTCATCTTTGCATTTAACTAGATGATCTCCCTATCATTTGCCTTCATTTATCATTTCATTTATTTTTGCATTTGGGCTAACGTTGTAATGTCGGCAAAGAAAGAGTTATCCTCTTGACTTTCTAGTTCTTCTTCCTCTTCATCACCTGAGGACATGCTTGAAGCTCCTCCTTCCCCATTTGTTTGCTCAAGAGCTAGTTCTTCAATATGCATAGGAGGTGTGGCTCCATGCCATCTATGTTGGTATTGTTGTGTACCAGATGGTTCTTTGATGTGTTATACCACATACACTACTTCCACTTCCATAATATCCTCATAATATTCTTCATCTTCTTGTAATCTGACTTCAGAACATCTCCTCCAGTGAATTTTTGGCTTTATATTCAAGACAAACCTATCTTCAATCGGAGGGCTACAATTAAGGTCAACTTTCTTTCGGAGATTCAGTTGACCGATGATGGGATTCCCTAGAATGTTTACATGGGTGTCGACCATCCTATAATTCATCATCAAAATATTTCTTCTTTTGAACCCATTTCTATATGTTCTTATCATTGGCAGATTTTCGGGAGTGCAAACCAGATGTCATGCCTTTTCCTTTATTTTCAACAGTTTTCTTCGAGACCTTGGCCTCCAAGCTTGCTTGCCCTTCTGTCAGGACCTTTTGAAAGTGGATTACCTGACATATGGTCGGGGTGTCACGCTTCAATGCTCACCGTACAAGATTTGCTTGAATCGGTCCTGAGCTCTCGCAACAGGTGGTAGTCTACCATATGAAACATTATTAACTTCGATTATCATAGGCTTTTGGACTCTTCTTTTCATTAGGCATATTTCCTTGGCAACCTTCAGCACTCGATGCACTCTAGAAAATAAGGTTTTAGAAATTTTCTTTTGGGGAACCAGAGCTTGATGTAGTGGTCGCCCAAAAAGATTGATTCAACTCACCAATAGAGTTATTCTTCTTTACCCATTTCAGGTTCTCAAATTTAATATGAGTGGGAATACTCGCTTCTAGTTCTGAGGCTAACGGCATAGTATGTTGTTCAGAGAGTAGTTGTTGATCTCGTAGTTCACTATTCATCCTTCTTCTCTGCCTTCTTGTTAATTTTTCTTCATACGATAAAGCTTCATGATCATGCTTTCTTGGTATGAAGGGTTCAATTAGCATAGTGGTGTTTATAGGCATGACTGAGACTTTCTACCCAACAACAGTTCTCTTCATAGTTAGAGTATCAGAATATCCCAATCTTTGAAACATAGAATCTCTCTTTTGGAGAGCTTCAGCAGTAACTACTTCAATAAATTTTTTCTATTGCACGAGCTGATGTGCACAACGTGCAGATGTATCTTGGATTGATGTTACATTAGCTTTAACTACAATTGCAGGAAAGTCAACATTACCAAATTGAATGGTAGCTCCAAAGATCTCGTGTTGATGATAGCATTAGCAGATGTTATACGCGCTCTTTCACAATAAATGAAGTGTTCTGAAGATCCATCTATACAAATGAAAGATGGAGGTCAATAATCAGAAATAAATATTCTACCCCATACTTTCAAAATGCAGAGATACAATAAAATAAAATAATATATTCAAAAGAAAATTTTAAGCAAATAAAACTATTATGTTCATTAGAGATTTTATTTTATGACTAAATTTTAATTTTGATTACTTGTACTCCATTACTACTATACTCCAAATTTGACTAAAAAGATGGAAAAGAAACCGCACTCCAACGGAGTCTCCAAAATTCACCAGACCTCAATGAAGAGAGTGTAATTTATGCATCGATAAAATTCAGATGGAATAGATAAGACACTACCGGAGATTTTGCCCTCATTTTGTGAGGACTTTAGATCTGGTTGGTTTATAGCGACACCTCTAGTTAATTACCCCTCCCAATGTTGAGAGAGAACTTTTGATTAAGGCTAGTCATCAGAGAGCTGAATGCATAGCATATAGTGGCAATATTCGAACTTAAATTTGGGGTTTATAATTTATGAAAGTCACCATTATTTAACTTAAACATATGGTTGGTGGAGTGATGACTTGTTTGATCTAGATCCCATGGTTCCGTCATCTCGGGCTATCATGGTCCCTAGTCTACTTAGTCAGAGGAAGTAGTCGACCCAACCTGATCGAAGGATTCTTATCAACAACCATGGGTTGCATCGTCCAAGTAATTCTTGTAGACCTGGGGTGGTGTTTGTCTAAAGAGACAAGCTTAAGTCCACTTTAGCTGACAAAAGGGCTTTGTGCCTATCAAATATATCATATGATTCAAAACTCAAAGGGCTAAGCCATTGGGGGACATACAGGCTATAGTCATGATCGTAATATAATGGTGTCATTTGGCAGTAACCACTCGATCAAAGGACTCTGGTCATAACCGCATCATATGTGGAGCCTATTGGCCAAATCACACGAACAGAGGACACAGGCCACATCCTTACTAGCATGAGATTATTTGAATTTGAATATAGTGATTTATTTGACTTGACATTAACTCTTTTGTGAGCTAGAATTTTTATTAATCTATCATCCCTAATAAACGATGGTGGATTGATGGATGAATTGTTTGCTTTAAGTATTTAAATGATAAGTTTCATTTAGTTTAGATGTTTACTTAGTTGAAATTTACTTTTATGATGAATTAGTTTAGAGCTCAAGTATCTTTTGATAATAATATTCCCTCTGGTTGAGATTTTTAATCAACATGACCATCATCGGGGTATATAAGTCTACTTAATCATTTAGTTTATCATTTTAGATCCTATCGATTTTATTACTTTAATAATAAAGGATCAGATCTAGATTTATGTTTCGAGTATTTTGAATTTGAGAATATTGAATATAATATTATAAATATTTTGGTAATAATTACCCCTCTAGTTGATATCTTGAATCAACTCCTATCATCAAGGCACTTGTCAACTCTACTTATTTGCTAGTAGGATCTGCCCATGGCTTATGTAATTTAAATTCATTAAGAAATTAATATCATAACAGACCTTATCAACTCTATTGCAAATATAGAGGATTGGGTCTTATAATCTTTGTAATTTGAGTTCATTTAGAAGTTGATTAGTTAGTAGACCCTGTCAACACTATTTCGCACATAGAGGATTAGGCCTACCGTGATCATATTCTATGGAGTTGAATATTTATCTCCTTCATTGATTTGAACTAGCATATGGGGACATTCGTTAGCTTACATGCATATAGTCATAAAGGATTGAATCAATTTCATCATTCTTCCTCTTTTTTTTTAAACCCACATAGCATCCTCAGACACAAAGTTTAGGTGCTTGGTATAAGTGTCGGGGCCTATGCGGGTATTTGGTAATTTAGATAATTTTATTTCTAAATTATGAGATTAATTTTATATTTATTTAATCTCAACTTAACCTACACAACCTTTTCAGACATTAAAATTTATACTTTAAGTCTCTATGTCCGGCACATGCAGGTATTTTTAACTTAGATAATTTCATCTAATTAATGAAATCATTGATTTTGAAAATCATAATTAGAATAAAAATTCTTTTATTTTGGATTGAAGGAAGCTCCATAATTAATGTAGAATTTAATTTAGTATCTCCTTCTATTTGCTTATACGAAGAATTGTAGATCTGGTGGCGAAGAAGGCATTTTAAATTAGTCTAATGGCTTATTAGATCCCTTGGAATAATATTTAATTACTTTCTTTTACACAAAGTTGATTAGGCTTTGAGTGTTCAATAGACTCTTATTTATATCTATTGATAATTCTCAAACTTATACAAACTCTATTCAATTTTTTCTTGATCCAATTAGTATTTAATAAGATGAATAATATGCTTCAAGTATTTTCAAGAATTCATTTATTATGCTTAGCAATCATTCCATCTCATTAAAAAAAATATCTTATGAATTCTTTGATTTTCTCCAATTCATTTGGAGTGAATTATGATTTGAGAACTACATTTCAATTGCAAGAAGATCTTTTGTGCTCTCATTAGATACTCAATCAGATCATCTTCTAAGTTAATTGAAATGAGATATTGAAGTGTCAAATTTATATTGCTGCCAAGATATTCAATTCATTTCAAATTAATAAATTTGTTTGAGTTCAATCCATCCTTTTTTTTATTTGAAATATATTCTTTAAATTCATTTCAAATTCATTCTCATTTATAATTCAAAATTCAATTTGATATCAATTTTATTTTAGCGAGTTTAGGTAGTGCTACTTTTTAGCTTGAATTTTATTTGCAAGTATGAATTTTAGATAAAATTTTGGCAATATTTCAGTTGAATTCCGGTGTCGTCACCGCATAGGGGCTACATCAAAATAATTTAGGTCTACCCGCCATGCCCTGATGAGCGTGACAGTTGGTGTTTTGAAGCACCTCGTCCGAATTTTAATCTCGTTACGCCTGATGAGCATAACAGGGCTTTCAATCACCTACATAAAAGTAAATATATATATGCAACTTCTACACATTCAAATTTTATTTTATATTATTTATTTTTGATGTGACGATTTCTTCTTAAATGAATTTTGATTCTTCCCCCTTTTTTTCTTCTAAGCACAAAATTTAATCAAAATTTATGCATCATTTCGACATGTGCATCTAATAATTTTTTCTACAAGTCACACGATGAGCGTGACAAGGTGTTTTCAAAAATAATCGATTTTCATCTCGTCATACCGACGAGTGACGTATCTTCAAACCTACATAAAAAAACACACATATATACATATAACTTTCACACATTTCCATACATCCACAACTAGCAACAATGATAATTTTGCATGAGTTCGGCTAGAAAGAATTAAATAGGAACTATTATTGGGTTGATCATTTTGGTTGAATAGGTGGGGAAAACCGAGAGAGGTGCGATGATGGAGTTGCCTCACGCCATCATTTGTGGAAGGGAATTGGATTTCAATCAGAGGATACTAGAGGAGATAGGTATGGGAACCCGTGACGATGAGTAGCCGTGAAAAGAGTTGCCTAGAGGAACCTGCATGATGGAAGCGTTGCCCCTCGGTTATATTCTAGGTCGCAAAAAGGGAAGGTTATGATGAATGGGAGGTTGGTGTTGCGAGTATTATAGCAGAAGAGATAAAAATAATATTTTCTTCGAATATACAATAATTGCTACAGTAATCTTACTACAGTATTTTGCTGCAGTAGACGTAAAGAGGGATTAATCGATCAAGATTCGATTTTGGTTTGATACGCGAAAACCTGTAGTTCATGTGGGTTTGGTTCGGCTAAGAGGAAAATAAGAGAGAGAGAGAGAGAGAGAGAGCTAACGACTGAGGGAATCGGGCGAAAAACCAGAAATCAGGAAGGGTTTTCGGATGAAGCTGCGTGAGCGAACGAGACCGTGAGAAGGGTTCAATTTATTTATTTATTTGGCATGAAGGAATCGCCCCAGTCCAAAGGGGAATCCTCCAACTAATGTCGATTAATACTTTAATTATTCATTAGTGTATTTTCATATAAGATTAGGAGGGATTTAAAAATTTCCAGTGAAAACTTGAATATGATAGAGAGGTATTTATAGAAAATATTCAATCTGATTAATAATTTTTATTCATATGAAAATTCTGATTTAATCATTTTATGATTTAATTATTAAGATTAAGTTGAATTATATTTGATTAAATTGGATGTCTAATTTTCAAAATATCACGCCAAAATTCATATGAATTTTACCAAAATCAAACCCATATAATATGGGTATCATTTCTTGGTAAATTCTACATTTTGGATTCAACGACGCAAGATGTTTCAATCGACGTTTAGAATCGATCAATTTCGCTTTAAAACGCAGATTATCGCTTCATACCGCCGACATTCGTGCGCACTCATCCCAATGAACGCGACAGCCTCATTTGATAGCCGACATTTCGACGAACGGCGTGATCAATTTTGCAAACGGAGTTTCGATCGCCGCACCTAACTTCGAGCATAGATATACAAGATCGATAGATTTCTCTTTTGATCAGTTGATTGTCGAATTGTTCGGGGCACTGATCTAAAGCTTTGTTTGGCCTAGCTGTTTGTCCTCTGGTGCGATTCGGATCGTACATAGTATTTGAAAATTTATGTTTTGAAATTCAGTCTGATCCGATAAAGTGAGTTGCAAAACTCTGATATGAATTCTTTAATATACAAAAAAAACTGACACCATGTTCTTTAATATGCAAAACTCTTTTATATATATATATATATATATATATATATATATATATAGATATAAGGTTATTTGTTATAGTTTAATTTCTTTTTATGTGTACTCTTTGCACCCTTGAAGTAAAATTATGTTAATTTAATTTTTGGGAGACTTATTTATTAGACAAAATATCGATCTTCATCAAATAAGATAAATCTAGCATATATTAAAGAACACAAGATTTACGTAAAAACTCATAAACGGGAAAAATCACAGGTGGAGCGAAAAAATTTCACAAACAAAAAAAAGTGATCCGCGATAACACAAAATATAAACCCCCTTACAATACTCATATACAAATCTTTTCAAATTTCTCACATCTCTCTCAAAACTTCTCCTCAAACTCATGACATATACGCGATATTTATAGAATTATAAAATAATATATTTGACAATAATTATATTTGATAGCAAATATTTGATAATGGATATATTTAATAAAGATATTAAACAATAAATATTTTTATAAGAATTTTCAAAGCATAATTTTACATTATTATTCTCAAATTTTTATACTTAAAATATTGATGTTTCTATCTTTGCAATTTTTTTATGATTGGATGTGCAAGTAAAATATATATATATATATATATATATATATATATATATATATATATATATATATATATTCATAATTAATTGAAAATATTGAGAATGGTGGGAGGGAGGGATAATATGCTTACATAACTATATTTGTCGATTATAACTATATTTGCGAAAAGAGTATTTTAAAATATCGGTGTAATTTTCAGAATGCAGATGGAATAGTAGATAAGACACTACCTAAAGATTTCGTCCTCATTTGGTGAGAACTTTAGATCTGCCTGTTTTATAGGCAGCTATAGTTAATTCTCTCATAAATGAGAGAAACTTTGATTAAGGTTAGTTAGATTGAATGTGTAATAGCGAAGAACATATGAAGTTTCTGAATTTAGATTATGAGATCTATCATTTTAGCTTAAACCGTATGGTTGGGGGAATGATGACGTGTCCGGTCTAGATCCCATGGTTCGCCATCCGGCAGGTCCCTACTACTTAGTCAAAGGAGGTACCCAACCCGGAAGAATCCTCATCAAGAACACATGGTTACGCCATCCAAGAAATCAGACTGGTGTTTGTCTAAGGAGACAATCTTAAGTCCACCTTAGTTGACAGAGAGTTGTTTGCCCTATCAATTATATCATATGATTCACAACTCAAAGGGCAGAGCCATTGGGGAGCATATAGGCTACGGTCGTGATCGTAATATAATGGAGCGACCGCCAAACCACCGAGTGAGGACTCGGTCATAAGCTTCATTTGGAGCCTCAAGCCACGTAGTTCGAGGACACCAGCCACGCCCCATCGGCAAGAGATTGATTGAGAGTGAACATAGTAGAACACTTGATTTGACATTGGCTCCTTTGTGAGCTAGAGTTTTCTTAATTTGTCACCCCCGATAAATAATTGCGGAAGGTGGATAGATTAAGTTTGATTTTAAGCTTTTAATGATAGAGTTTAATTTAAATAGTTTTAGATTGATATTTGAAAATTGATTTGATTTAAAATTTTGATTAATTTGGATATATTTAAGAGTTTTAGATCATGTCAACTCTGTTTAGCTGCTAATAAAGGATTAGATTATCGCCACCGACAAAATCAATTTTTTCGATATTTCACCGATTTGAAACTCTTTTATAGGTTTTAGGTTTTGTTAACCCACACCTTAAGACTAAACCGAAAACAACCCGCAAGATCCTCAAACATTTGAATTTAAACATTCGTGCACATGCGTGTATAGTAATTTTAGGCAATTTTATGTTTGCATTGTGAGATTGACTTCAGATTTTTCATTTAATTTCAACTTTAAAACTCTTATTATAGGTTTTTAAGTTTTGTTAATCCGAACCCAGTCATAAGACTAAACCGGTAACGCACCCACACAGCATCCTCAGACACTTGAATTTTAGGCTCAAAGATATTGCCACGCGTGTATAGTAATTTTAGCCAATTTTATGTTTGCATTGTGAGATTGATTTCATTTTACATTTAATATCAACTTTAAAACTCTTATTATAGGTTTTAGGTTTTGTTAACCCAGTCATAAGACTAAACCGAAGCAACCGAAAGATCCTCGACACTTGAATTTAAGCATTCAGCATAGTGTCGGGGCCCATGCGGGTGTATAGTGATTTTAGTAAATTTTATGTTTGAATTATGAGATTAATATTGTATTTGCATTTAATTCCAATTTATCCTACGCAGCCTTTTTAGACATTAAAATTTACACTTGAAATCTCTATGTTCGAGCACATGCAGGAGTTTATAGCTTAGACAATTTCACCTGATTAGTGATTTCGTTAATTTTTTTATCATAATTAGAATGAAATTCCTTGATTTTTGATTAAAAGAAGACTTATGATTTTTATAGATTTGAATTTAGTATCACCTTCTGTCTGCTTGTACAAAGGGTTGCAGATCCGATGGTGAAGAAGGTGTTTTGATTTAGATTGTAGTTTAACACATTACTGGCACTTAGCTTATTTGTTGAGTTTTTGCAATTCGCCTAGCTTGATGCTCAATTTACATCAATTTTGATAAGTTATGCTGATTTCAGTATTTATTACTTTAGCCTCACTTATACTTATTAGCTAGCATATTAATCACCTCCACATTTGTATAAGAATTTTTAAACCTAATTTGGATTCATCCTTAGATTTTGAGTTTATTGTAAGTTTGTTATGAGTTTAGCATTAATCCCACTCAAATTCAAATTAAAGCTTGTTTAATTATAAGAAATTTATAAGAAAAGGGAACTCACTTTACCGCTTCAATTTAAGCCATAGAGGATTGCTATTAGAGCTTGTGAGTTTAATATTAGCCTCCCCCAAATTTTATTTAGATTTTGAATGAATATTATATTCTTTCCAAAATTTACTTTAAAGGCTCTCCCACTTTTTTCTTGTTTGACACTTTTAGTTTAAAATTAGCTGTAAGTTTTCCTACGTAGTGCTCCTAAGTCAGCTCATTTAACTCTCCCATTTTTCCTAAGTCAAAAGATTTGACGTAATTTGTAGCCTCCCCACGCCATCCCCGTAGGTGCATCGGAGTGTTCTCCTACTCAGACGCGACTGTTGAGATAATGAGTGGTGTCTTCATGACACCACACCGATTTTCATCTCGTCATACCGCCGAGCATGACGAGGTCTTCAAACTCGATACGCCCTGATGAGCATAGTGAACAGTGTCTTGGAATACCATAGCCATCTCACCATGACGATGACGAGGTCTTCAAACTCGGTATGCCCTGATGAGCATAACAAGGCCTTCAATCACTCGGTAAGTTCTGATGAGCGGCGATATCTTCACACATGACATCTCGCCAGCCTCTAATGAGCTGACAGGGCCTTCAAACCCCAATGTCATCCTTGGTATTGTAATCACTTCCATAAACAGTAAGTGCAGGTCTCCTCCAAACAGCAACTTGTTGCCCAAAAGCATGAGGTTGTTAGGTATTCCATGAGGATCTTCACCAATGGCTCCACTGGGATGAGCATCAACATGATTGAAATATTTAAGAAATATTATCTTCCAATCGGAATCTGATTTTTGTATGTCACGGCACATATCTTCAATGATGAGCTTAGTTCGTCCATAAACGTTTGCTGCACTAAGAGGGAATTCTTCGGTGTTAGGAACTTGCTTTGGCCATCCATACACTGTTGCTGATGATGAAAAAAATGAGATTTTGCAACCATGAGCAGCCATCACTTTTAAGAGGGTTATTGTACCGATAAGATTGTTGTTATAATAAAGCAAAGGCTTCTGGACACTTTCTCCCACAGCCTTCAACCCAGCAAAATGAATAACAGTATCGAATTTTGTAGAAGCAAACACTTTGTTCAATGCTTCTCTATCCCGAAGATCATCCCGTTCAAACCCGAGATTCCTCTTCGCTTCTCCTCTGAATTAAAAAGGGAAGACATGAAGAATTGTAGATCTCGATCATGCATCACCAAACTTCATGCCCAGCTTGACTCCCTAAGAAAGTATTGTCTTCTTAGTGGGTGAACCAATAACTTCAGGCTCTCCATCTTCTAGCTCAAATACATTTCCAGTTGTATTATGTGCAATTCCTTTGATTAAAATAGATTGTATTGAAGAAGATAAGCCTTCAATTTTTTTCTGGATGAACTAGCTTTCTTCCACCAACATGCGCATCCACAATAGTCATTCAGGGTTAGAGTTCCAGTTTTATCACTACAAATTGTGGTAGCTAATCCCATGGTTTCATAAGCAGAAAGCCTCTACACCAAGGCCTTGTCATCCACCATTTTTTTGTTCTTTTTGCATTGAGTATGCAAGAGCCAAAGTAACAACCAATGGAAGCCCTTCAGGGACATCAACAACATGAATCCCGTTGCCTACTTCTCTCCAATGGCAAAAGCAATCAAATAAGACATATTCCTCATGAAGGAGTATCGGCCACCTGGATGCAGGTTCCGGTCACTACTCTCGTTCAGAAGCTGGAACCCCAGAGCAATCAATTGCTTCTTGGCTTCAGTGGTGGCGTGGAACTGCATCCACGACTCATTTAGGTAATCCAGAAGGCTCTCAACTATGGTGGGGGAAGAGGCGTCTCCTTTAATTGATCCCTGAATAGGCAGGCTAGAAGGCTGCGGCTGGTGGAAGTACGGTGTCGATTCCACGAAATAGAACAGTAGGATGAAGGGAGTCTTGGGATGAGAGAAACGGTGGACACTGAAGTTTGCGGGGGTTTAAAGAACTGGAAACACGCCATCGAGGACCTTCGTCTGTGCGGTTTGATGGGAGACAACCCGAGTGAGGGAGGGAGAACAAAAATCACGCGGCGGTTCCATGCACACAGCGCAAGTCGCGCCCTTCCAATCCATATCCATGGACGAAGAGGGATTATTTTTAAAATAAGCACATTATTAACTGTAATTAGCAATTTAGGCATAAAAAAAAAATTATGAAAATAGCTAGTCGTGCATAACAACGATCGGGCGCTGACGGGAGGCCACGCGTGCGCCGTCGCTTGACGACGACGGCTACGCTTTAGCCATCCGTCAAACGACGACCGCCGCGGACGCTGCGCCAGCCGTCCGCTTGACGACTCCGCTACGGTTTAATTTTATTTTTAAAAATGTGTAGCATGATTTGGATCACACGGTGTCGGAATTGAGCGAACTTTGTATCATTGGAATCATAACGAAATTGTCTACAATTTTTATGTTGGTTGAAATTTGTGATTGCAGCTTCATGCGCAGCAGATTGTGCAAATGCATGAGGAAATCATGTAATGAGGTGAAAATTGAAAAGAATCGATTTTCAGCGTGATCAGTCATACGGTATGAGAATTGAGCAAAATTTGCATCGTTGGAATCAGAATCTAAACTTAGGACTTTTGTTGGTTAAAATTTGTGATTGAGGCTCGAAGCGCAGTGATTTTACAAATGCACATGAAAACTAAGTCAAGGTTTGGAGGAGCAATGCTATTGATTTAGAAGATTTAAATGTATTATATGATAAGCAACAATCTCACAAGTATTTTTACAAATGACATATAGAAGCTTTGATAAGTGGATTCACCAAAAAAATTCTTAAGTGATTCATTTCCTCTAAAACCAAGAATTATAATATTTAATATCATCTCACTATTTCTATATTATTCAATTTTTGTCAGAGAAACATTTTAAGTTAAACAATATACAAATTAACTAAATTTATGTGGCACAACAAGCTTTTAATGCTCTTCAATCTAATTGAAATATATGCTAATAATATTGTGTACAGGTCCCATCAACAAGTTGCAGTGAAATCCTAATGATCGTATGTATCACAGACATCTTATAAAAACAGCCACTCAGAAGAAAGTACACATACAACAAAATGTAATCCCGTATGGACAGAATATAATAGTACATCTGACCATCTCCGACGATGCCTACGATGCGGTACCGCATCACTACCGGGTGTGTATAATGGATGTGTGGTCGCCGTGGTCCTCGGTCGATGCTCCAGCCGGTCCTCCTTCGCCTTGCTCGATGGTTGTTGTGAGTAACCATGATACAATCCATAATGGGTGTCATATGGAATGAGGGAGGCCCATACGTAGAGGAACCGCTGTCGCCAAGGGTGCATCTCTGACCACATAGATCCTCGAACTAATACCGGTGGTCGTAAATGTATATGTAGATGGTCCACCATTGGTGGAGATGATGGACCAATATCCATCGCCGCCATCCGATGACCGACGAAGTACTGAATGCTAGTCCCTGCGTGCCATCGGAATATATACATGTTTAGGTGCAAGTCCTCGACAACCCCTCATACTCAAGTGATTGATTGCTGAATCTCTGTCATCCGCCTCCCAAAATAAATCTAATATATCCTCTATTTAATATGCTCACGCCGCATTGACGTAACGCGTATTAATTAAAAAAATGATTATCACAGTTAAGAAATGTTGGCTTACCATGAGTCGATCTCCAGGAGCTCGAGGATAATACGTGTCTGGGGGTACTGTGGGTGCCTTCAGCATATATAGTGAAGCCCAAGACCGATACCATCTCATGTATCGATTAATTCGCACTCCTGGCCGGTAGAGTCTACCACCACAACTAACTCCCGTCTCCTCTCCCACTACGCAATATATGTCTGGTGGTAAACGACCCAATCCATGTCAGCTTTCCCTCGACCATCCACTCGCACGAAAGAAGACTCTACCGGTGCAACCTCCAGGTGGAAGACCGAACGCTGCACACGACGGTAGTGCCACTCAACTCATTTCCAACTAATCGGGTACTCTAGCCGCCATATGTCATCCCCATGTAAGCATATATCGTGACACGCACGGATCTCAACTCAGATGGCTCCTGATCACTGTTGTTTGAGATGAATATTGTGGTTGCTATCTACATACAAAAGTTGTCCTAAAAAATGCACTTACAAAAAACATACCGACTGCGAGAGCCATCTAGCTCGTCGATAAACTCTAATATGGGCTAAGTACCTCTCTGACAAACCCTTCATTCCAACGACAACCCACACTGAGCCCATCTATATCTGTCGGGTATGGAATATGTAACGTCGGTCTGCCGACATGAACATGCTCCCACACCCATACCTACAAGAATCAAAGAACAGCCATATTCGTGCACTTCGGCTTCGTTGCCTCATAGAGCTCCCTATATAAATAAGCAAGCACCGCTGCTCCTAATGAGAACTCTCTGAACGTGTCAAGATCCTCTAGTAGGCATAGGTGAATCTCCAACACTTCGCATAAGAAAGTAGTAACGCAAAAGAATGTAAGCTCGACATGCGCTAAATTGAAGCTCGCGACGGTAAGAATCTAGAATACATCCAATGCAACCACCGTAGTGGCAAAGCAGGCGCGGCGCTTGCCCCATTCAACTCGATGTGATATGAGGTCGATCGAATCGTGATAGACAAGCGCGCTCGTGATGTGCTCCTATCAACTCATCACAGGAATCCGCCCACGATGCCCACCGTCTACCCCCTCCAACAACATTCGGCCCAATAATATGCGGTCGCCTATCAATACCGAGGATCATAGCAACATCGCAGGTGATCCATCTCGCCAATGGGCAAATGGAATGAATTGTGAGAAGACCACCGCCACCTAATGCTGGAGAAGGTGGTGATCTATGCAAATGCATCGACTGGGACACAATCACAATCCAACCGTCCGTAGCGGTCATGAATCTAGACAGTTCACCGAACTCTTTGAACATAAGCACGGTGATGACATATCCGTAATGTAAACCTACACAAGATGAAATTATATTTCAAGAAAAGAAAATATAAGAAAACCAATACACACATTGACTTACAAAATCTTACCAGTCGATGTGCGCTTGTCACCATGAAGTGGCTTATACTAGGTGGACTTCAGGCCAGAGACCCGTAGTCCACTACGCCTCCTTCAGACGCCTTCGCTTCGTATGGGCGAGCACCTTCTTCGATAGACATCCTACCTACAACACAGACAAATCAATTAAATTGTGAACTTGTACTGCCATTACGTTTTTGTAGTACATTATATGCTTCTGAGCGCTTACGCAAATCAAGTGTGATGAATTCATCACTAATTGAAGCCTTGTGATGCTCTTCATTAATGGCAACATCTCTTTCCTCACAATTTAACTCCTGAACTTCAACATAAATTACTATAGGTTGCACCGACGCTGCATTGAGTACCGATTCACATACTTCATCGTCAATAATATGTGTAGCGATAAACCCAGCACCAATAGGAAACCGACCTATAAGATTAACACATGACTTTGCATGGTCTAACTTCAATGATCTCATGATTTGCTTTTGTAACCCCAAAAAGTTTGTGATCTGAATTGGTCGATTTTTCACCAATATAGTGGAAGAAATTATCAACAACATTGCCGCCATCATAATAAAGAACTATGCGCATAGCTTCAACTCATATTCAACTAATAATAACTCCAACCAAGAAGAATTCTTTCTCTCCCGTCAGAGAAAAATATTTCAAGATATAATACAAAACATTATAGTATATTTTGCAAACTCATAATTCTCCTTAATTTACCTACTATTTTAGGAGTAACTAGAGATTTATTGATAGTTAATTTTTGTAATTAATTAAAACAAATCAAGACTAAATGCATTGAAATTTTCAAGGATTATTATTTGAAATAAGCCCTACCAGATATTTTTTTTTTTCTAAGGCATTTGGACAAGTACAATAGATATTAAAACATGAATCAAAATTAGAAAAATCATTTAATAAATTCAATTTTAAATAAAATATTTATAAAATTCTATTTTTAATAATTTAAAATGCTCTATAAGTAGAGAGAGCTAAAAAAAATGATTAACTGAGCCTGATTAAATCATAAAATACATAATTATTCATCTTACAGTTTAAAAATCCACAACTAATTCAAATCAAAGCATAAAAATAAAACTAAAATTCGTGAGAACCAAATTAAAATTTACAATCAAGAAAATATAAAATTAAAATTAAATAATTAATACTTTAATTACCATAATTAAATCATCTTTATTATAAAAATAAAATATATAAAATTTAAATTAAATCCAAATAACTCATAAATTTAATAGATACTTCTACAGGGCAATAGTAACCCTTGGGAAAATTTTTATAAAATATTAATTACATTGGTATATATTTTAAAATAAAAATAATTATTATTATTTTAATTAAATTTTATAAAAATACTAAATTATATAAAAAATAAATTTTTAAAAAATATCTAAAATGTTTTCCTTACTATCCTTAGATGAAATATTTAGTCATTATTAGAATTATTTTGACATTAATTTAATTTTTTCTTAGAAAATAATTAACTAGAATATACCAAATAATAATTAATTCTAAAAAATTCACCAAAATTTCATGAAATATCCTTAAAGTCCTTCCTGATCCTAAGAAATAATTTCATGCAGTTTAGAATTGATTAGGTCTCTTGATTGAGTTTCAAATAAAGATTTTATTTATATTTAATATAATATTCAATTAATTTACTCTTTAATTCAAATGTTAACTTTTTTATTATTTTTGGCATTCTTAAAATTAATTTGAATTATTTTTGTGGCTTGTTTTAGCTTTATATATATATATATATATATAATATTTTAATCCCAAAGTGAAAGTAACTTAACTTGGTTAAATATCATCTCACATGAAAACTCTCCATTATATGAAAGTCGATCCAATTCGAGCTAAACAAATTGAACAAGTTCATTATGAACTATAATGAGCTAAACATGAATAATAAATTTTCTAATAATTGAATACGTCAAATTTGAATTGACAAATTTTTACAGCTCAACTCATTTACACAACTATTATTATTATTCTTTTAAATATATATAATGCTTCAAAATGATCAAAAAGATAAGTGTTGCATTCAGGGAAAAAAATACAAATGTAGCTAAATAACTCAAGGAAATAAGCAAAATCAGACACCACAAAGCTAGATCTATCACAAGTTACGCATTTACGAAAAAAATTACCTTAATCGGCGCACGAACGAAGAAATATCCCGTTCCGGCGGGCGACGACGGATGGCGGAGCTCTCCTTGGCTGACCTCCCCTTGCGCGGCGTGCTTGTTGAACTGAGGAGCGGAGTAGCCGACGGATTGGGAGGAAAAGACAAAGAAAATCGCGGCTTACGGTTTGTTTGCCCGAAATAGGGCCGGCGGCGACCTCTCCTTGGCCGGCCACGACCTCCCCTTGGCCGGTGGTGCTTCGGTTGCTGAAATCCCGCGGCCAAACGAAGGAGCGATGGGCGGAACGGAGCAGCGAGCGACGGGAATAGGAAAGGAAAGTAGATCGGCTCACGGTTTTTTGCCATAGATGAGCCGTCACAAATGGACGATCGCCGACGCGGACGCCACGTGACGCCAGCCGTCAGTGACGGACGAAGCCTATTTTCATAAAAAAAAAAATTCAATGACTAAATTGCTAATTAGGGTTAACAATGTGCCTATTTAAAAAATTTTGCCGGACACTTGGCCGTCTTGCTTATGCTCGTCTTCTTCTTCCTAATGTGAACGTGGAGATAGCAACGCCAAACGTCGGAGCGTTGCTGTATGCAGGAGACGTGAATAGAGAGAGAGAGAGAGAGAGAGAGCCATGCATGCAAGAGGGAGAGAGCGGATGATAGGTTACGTAATTTTCATGCTTGCGGTTTGAGGCTTGCCATTCCTTTTCTGATTTTTGCCGAGCCGAGAGTGGCTTGCGGTTAAAGGAAGGAGGGGGCTGCGGTTTCCTTTGGAGGTAGAAAGGTTATGGGAGAATTGAAGCGGGAACGGTTTGGCCATTTGAATGGAAGAGCGAGAGTAGTTCTTCGGCTAGTAGGAGGGAACGGTTGAGGAGTAGGGGGTAATTTAGGGATTTTTAAAATTAATTTTAAATTGATTAATGGCTTTAACCTGGATTTCGCGTCGGTAAATATACATAGTCAATATATATCAATTTAGAGTAATTCCATTATTCTGAACGCAATGACGATGTCCATTTCATGATAGGAGGCCGTTTGGTTTGAGTCGGCGCTAAATTAAGTCAATTTCAGCTCGAAATGCGTGTCGTCGCTTTCGACTGCTCGATTTTCGTGCAGACTAGTCCAAATTAAGTGTGAATAGTCTCACTTGATAGATTTCGATGTTTTGAAGCCAATGGCGCAATCAATTTTGCGAACGAAGATCATTTGACTTTGTGTTGGAGCCTCCTGATCTCAATATGCGTGCAGGCAAGTTGATGACTTGAGTGCTTGATCGGTTGATCATCAAGTCATGAAATATTTATATCCTGGCTAATTTTGATGTTTTGAATGCGATGGAGAAGTCTGTTCATCAATCGGAGGTCATTTGACTTGATTTCAGCAACGTCCAGTGCATTTCAGCCTCGATTTGTGTGCTGTCACTTCAAATCACTCGTCATATGCACCGACTCGTCCGAATTAAGTATGAATAGTCTTATTTGATATATTTTGAAGTTTTAAAGCTAACTACATGATCAATTTCATGAACGGAGGTTGTTCGGATATTATCGTAGCTTCTTGACTCTGATATGCGTGTCGGCACATTATTAGCTCGAGCGCTTAATCGATTAATCGTTAGATTTTGTAATATCTATATTCTAATCAATTTCAACATTTTGAATGTGACGACGAAGTCCGTTCATCTATCGGGTGTCGTTTCGATCATTTTTGGTGATATACAATGCATTTTGAACCCCGATTTGCGCATTATCGCTTCCGAAGTCCATCGAATTTAACTTGTGGGCTTGTCTTGATTTATGACACATATGTGGAGGTCAACAAATTCCCCCTAACAAATATGATTCGCGCATGGAGCGAGTCACATTTGTTGAAAACTAGTTGACCTTTTGGGCTGACCATAAAACTTGGATCATTTTAGCTTCGACTGCAATAGCTTACGAAGCTTTGACAGGATTTGTCATTAGTATGCTACCTTATTCAGACATGCTAAATGACAGGCTTGACCAATTTGTCAGAATCGACTTGTCGGATAGATAAGAGTTCTTACACCATATACTCTCTACTTCAATGGCTTTGCTGAAGATCTCTTTCTTTTATGTCATTGCAGATTTGAGTTTCCTCGAACCCTAGCTTTGTGCTTGGTTGGGTTTGATGGAGGAATTGATCTGCTTGTTTTGATGAAGGACTCCACTGGGGAATCGGTTTATCCATGCTTGAACGGATTTGAAATTCCTTCTGTCCTAGCTTTGAGCTTGTTGGACTTGATGAAGGATTGACCTGATTTGTCAACATTGACTTGTCAGGAAGTGTATGTACGCCATGAACCCTGTGCTTGCTGCTTTGATGGATTCATTGAAGGATACATACAGATGACCCAACCTTCTGGCTTATATAAGGTCAATGTTGAGTTATTAGTCTGGCAACGTGTGCTTTAACAGACTGAATAACCAAGAAATTCCTTTAATTCAGTCGTCGGCTTTATATGAACTATGGAATTACTTCCTCGGTCCTATGCTTTCTTCTTTGATGGACTTGATGAGGAGATAGGCTTTGATCTATGCTTTGATTTGAGCTTGATCAGATCATTTAAGAATATATTGAAATATCACCTTGCAGGTAATATGAAGATTGATTTGAGGCAGCCCTGAATTGAGCGTTTCCTCAGACTGCCTTGATCTATCAATCAAGTAGAGAGAGATCTCTTAGATCCTGGTTGCTTGTAATCACTAAGCTGGATCTGATTTGAGATTGAACATATATCGTCATTGGAATGATGAGCATGGGCTCTTTCACTGCTGCCTTTTCTTATGGCTTGTTGAGTGAGGAGAGCGTCAGCAACTCGGCCATATTTGGGCTTGTTAAGTTCAACCTTTAGAACCTACTCGAGTCTTCAACTTAAGTTATAGTGGGTTTGTGATTTTGTCATCAGACTGACGAACGGGGGCTCTTTCACTGTGACTTTTTCTTGTGGCTTGTTGAGTGAGGAGAGCGTCAACAACTCGGCCATATTTGGGCTTGTTGAGTTTGACCTTTAGAACCCATCTGTGTCCTAGACTTTAGGATGTAGAAGTTGATGTTTCTCCAACTCAGTTGATTGAAGCTTCTGAAATTAGGAGTTCTTTTGACTTGATATCCAGAATTTGGCAAGTTTGAGAGATAAATTTCTTGACATTTAGGGATGTCTTTTCATGCATAAAGATAGATTCTTTTTGTTCCTACAAGTCTCTACAGCTTAACAGTAATACTTATGGATATATCCAGGGATTTCAGCGTAAAGCTCGATGTCAACCTGATAGGGACTTATTTGACGATCTCATCTTATGGCACGATGTCAACTCAAATAAACTTGATATAAATTAAAAAATACCCTCTATTTAGCAGGGGAAATTCTAAAGTACATTTAGCAAAATTTTCAAGATGAAAGTACATAAATACATTAATATTCGAATTGATGTACTCTAAAGGGGATTTTAACATACAACATTGATTTCATTTGTATATAAAAAAAAATCTAAGAAAGCCCTCTGTGTAATTGGGAAATTTTCAAAGAAAAGTTCTTCATATAGAGTATATTTATTTAGGGATCTCGGCATGATACACGATGTCAACCTAAATAGATATACTAAAAAAAATGCCCCCTGTCTTGTAGGGAAATTTCTATTGTACCTTGGGAATGTCTTTGTCATGTATAATACTTTTTTTATGTAACGACCATTGATTGGAGGTATTGGTCTTTCACCCTTTAGGTTGATGAGTTGGTATGCCCCTCCTTGGTATACTTTTTCAATGACAAAAGGGTCTTCCCAATTAGGCTCAAAATTTTCACCAAATTTTCAATTGAGAATAATTGGTCTTCTCAGCATCAGGACCAATTCCTCTTTTTGGAATCTTCGAGGCCGCACAGTATGGTCAAAAGCCCTGGACATCTTTGCTCGATAGACTTCCAAATTTTGATGAGCTTGTAATCTAACTTCATCAAGTGCGTCGAGTTCATTCATTCTCAGACGAGCATTTTGATCTTCAGTTAGATTGTACTGGATGGCTATTCGAAGTGAAGGCAACCTAACTTCAAGTGGAAGGACTGCTTCAGTTCTGAATACCAATGAATAGGGAGTGGCTTTAGTCGGCGTCTTGTAGGTGGTTCGATATGCCCATAGAGCCTCTACTAGCTTGGTATGTCATTCTCTCTTATTTTTAGTAAGGATCTTCTTGAGCAGCTTGACTAATATCTTGTTAAAGGCCTCCGCCAAACCATTTGTTCTTGGATTGTATATTGAAGAGTATTGTCAATCAATTTTGTGTCGATCGATGAATCTATAAATATTTGCACTTTTGAAAGTTGTGCCATTATCAAAAATTATTCTGCATGACACTCCAAATCTGTAGACCACATTATGCATGAAGAAGTTAATCACTCGGTCAGTAGTAACTTCCTTAAATGGAACAGCTTCAGCCCACTTAGAGAAATAGTCAGTCGCTGCTAGGATGAAGCGATGTCCAGCTAATGACGGTGGATCGATTGGTCCAATTACATCTGTACCCCAACATTCGAATGATCGGGATGCTATTGTTGGGTGTAATGGATTTGGAGCTTGATGGATGAGATTCCCATCTGCTTGACACTCATGATACTTTTTGGCGTGATTAATATAGTCTCTTACCATAGATGGCCAATAATAACCCATCCTTTTGATTTTTACTGTCATCTTGGGACCTGACTGATGTGCACCACAAAGTCTTTCATGAACTTCAACCATCACTTTGTTAGCTTCATCTACACCTAGGCATCGTAGCCACATTTATTCAAAGGATCTATGATATAAAGTGTTGTTGACGAAAGCATAGCGTAGCATTCTCTTTTCGATTTGAGTTGTCAGTGACTTATTACTTGGTAATTTGTCTTCTTTAAAGTAACCGATGAAGGGTTTCCTTTAATCACATAACTCTTCTACAACAAAGGCTTCACATTGCTTTTCTGAGGCAATGTCATTCTTAGCTCTTCTTGGTACAACTTCTTGTTGATTTCTGGGAGTATGAGGAGCAACTTGAGTCGCATCCTGCTAGGTCAAATTTGGTAATCTCTCTACCTACGGGGATTGATACTTTATCGGCTCTAGAACTCATCGAGTCAATATGCCGATCATGACATAATCAGCATTCATACTTACCATTTTCTTAGTTAATTTTGCTAAGCAGTCGGCTTTGCTATTCTCGGATCGAGAGACTCAAGTTAGTGTGATATTTGGTATCTATTTCATAAGCTCGAGAACTCGCTTGTGATAGAAAGCTAACTCAAGCTTATTGATTCTATAGATTCCAAGTACCTGATTTATAATAAGCTGAGAATCGCCAAAAATATGTAAGTTCTAAATGCCTATGAAAATAGCTTCTTCCAAACCTGCCACTAATACTTCATATTTTGCTTCATTATCAGTTCTTAGTTTGGTCAATTCATATGATCATCTTATTATCCCTCTTTCTGGTGTTATGAAGACAATGCTGATTCCTGCTCTTACTCTTGGGAAATTTAGATGTTGGACTTGTTTGATCGATGAGGCTCCATCAAAGTACATTTCCCAAATTTGTGATTTTTCTCTTTCAAGAATGAGCATAATTTGCTCATTGGGAAAATCATCATTAAGAGAAGAGTCCGCAAGGATGGGATGTGCAGCCAAAAAATATGCTAAGACTTGTCCCTTCACTGCTTTCTACAGAACGTATGTGATATCAAATTGTAAAAGTAATATTGTCCATCTTGCCAAATGACCTGTCAATGCTGGTCTTATCATTAAGTACTTCAGCGGATCGATCTTCGAGATGAGGGTAATTTTATGAGATAACATATAGTGACGAAGCTTTTGGACACCTTTGCTCGATAGACTTCTAGATTTTGTTGAGCTTGGTGCTTGACCTCATCAAGTCCATTAAATTTTCACATCCGTAGACAGACATTCTCATCTTAAGTGAGATTATGTTGAATGGCTACTCAGAGTGAAGGTAGTTCAACTTCAAGTGGCAAGACTGCTTCATCTCCAAATACTTTATCATAAGGAGTGGATTTTGTGGGAGTATAGTCTAGATGTCACGCTATTGTCTATTTGTAAGGAAATTTCACTTCGAGATTTTGGCCTCCAAATTTGTTCACCTATTTGTCAGGACCTTTCGATGACGGATTCTTGGACATGTGGTCCAACTGTCATGCATCGATGCTCACCATGCGAGACTTGAAGTAGTAGACATTTTGTCAGGGCTGTAAGAGGAGGTCTCTTTGGAGGAGTAACTCTAGTCTCCTTAAGGATAGGATCTTTGTATTTTCTTTTCATCAGTCATTTCTTCTTAGCAACTTTGAGGACCCGATGCACTCTTGTATATACAGTTTCAAGTTTCCTCACTGGAGAAGCTAAAACCTGATGTTATCAGGTCCAAAAGAATTATTTGATTTGACCATTAGAGCTGTTCCGCTTTATCCATCTTAGGCTGTCAAACTTATTATGGGTTGGATCACTTGCTTTTGGTTCCACAATTGGCTATACAATTTTCTGCTTGAACAATGGATATTGAGCACGTGATTCAGCATTTCTCTTTGCACACTACCTATAGGTTAGCTTGCTTCCAGATGAAGAAGCTTCTGCGACGCTACTTCTTCTCGAGGCTTCGACCTCCATATTTATTTTTCTTTCTATAGGGACCTTTCGGTAGTGGCTTCTTGGACATGTTGTCCAGGTGTCACACCTCGATGTTCACCGTGTAGGGCTTGCTTAGAACGATCATGAGCTCTTACTTCCACTGATTGTAGTTTTTGTAGTGGAGAATTTTTGGCTTCTTTGATAATTGACATTTGATACCTGTTCTTCATAAGACATTTTTCCTTAACAACTTCAGAACTCTATGTGCTCGAGTAGATAGAGTTTCATGTTGTTTCTTCAGAAAGGTTGAAACTGACTGCTGTTGAGCCCAAAAACACCTCTTAACATTACCAGTAGAGCTATTCCTTTTCACCCATCTTAAAATTTTCAAATTTATTGTGGGGTAGAAATACTCGCTTATGGTTGTAAGGTTATATGACTTATGATTCGTGACAAGAACTACCGAAAGCCAGTGTTTCTTTTCCTTTGCCTTCTACTCAAGTTTCCACTAGAAGAGGAGGCTTTAGTATCATACCTTCCTAGTATGAAAGATTCTACTAGCAGGGTTGTCGCATTCACAAGTATGACTGAAACTTCTGCCCAGTGAAGGTTCTCTTCATGACTGGTGCCTCAAAATGAATCAATCTTTTAAGTACAAAGGCTCTCTTTTAAGGAACCTCAGTAGCAATAGTGGTCATTCCAATTGTCCTCCTTCATTGCACGGGTTGGTGTGTACAATATGCAGATGCTTTAGGTAGAGGATTATTTGTTGCGGTGATGGCTAGGAAGTCAGCTCCAACAAACTCAGTATTGATTACAACATTACCCAGACGGATATTGGCTCCGCGACCTAGCTTCATGATAAACGGTATTCTGAAGATCCATCGATATACAGAACAAATAAATTAGTCATAAGAATATGATTGATTTAAATTAAATTTTATTGATGATTGATTTTAAATATTAATTTTATCATGCACCACTGCTACTATAGCATATATATAACTAGCCAAAGATGGAAAGAGAATCTTGTCCCCAGTGGAGTCGTTAGAAATCTGTGGGCTCCGAAAATTTTGCCACTGACCTCTTTTGGTGAAAACAGTGTTTTAAAGTGTCGTTGTAATTTTCAGAATGCAGATGGAATAGTAGATAAGACACTACCCAGAGATTTCGTCCTCATTTGGTGAGAACTTTATATATGGTTCCAGGTTTCTTATAGGTGCAAGCCCATATAGTTAATTACAACTCTCAATAAGTGAGAGAGAACTTTCGATTAAGGCTAGTCATTAGATCATTGAATGCATAGCGTATAGTAGTAACATATGAAGTTTCAGAATTTAGATTATGAAATCTATCATTTTAGCTTAAACCGGATGGTTGGGGGAATGATGATGTGACCGATCTAGATCCCATGGTTCCGTCATCCCGGACAGTCGCGGTCCCTAGTCTACTTAGTTAGAGGAGTAGTCAACCCAACCTGACAGAAGGATCCTCATCAGCAACACATGGATTACGTCATCCAAGAAATCCTTGTAGACCTAGGGTGGTGTTTATCTAAGGAGACAATCTTAAGTCCACTTTAGTTGATAGAGGGATATTTACCCTATCAAGTATACCCTATGATTCACAACTCAAAGAGCAGAGCCATTGGGGAGCATACGTGCTACGGTCGTGATCATAATATAATGGAGCCGGATTGGCCAAAACACCCGATCAAAGGACTCTGGTCATAACTGCTTCATCATGGATCCTATTGGCCAAGCCACGAAATTCAGAGGACACGGCCCACATCCTTACTGGCAAGAGATTGATTGAGAGTGAACATAGTAAAACACTTGATTTCACATTAGCTTCTTTATGAGCTAAAGTTTTCTTAATTTATCACCCCCGATAAATAATTGCGGAAGGCGGATAGCTTGAGTTTGATTTTAAGCTTTTAATAATAGAGTTTCATTTGAACAATTTTAGATTGATATTTGAAAATTGATTTGATTTAAAATTTTGATTAATTTTGATATGTTTAAGAGCTTTAGATTTTGTCAACTCTATTTAGCTGCTAACAGGGGATTAGATCTACTGTCACTTGACAGAATCAATTTTTTTCCAGATATTTCACTGATTCGAAACTCTTTTTATAGGTTTTTAGGTTTTGTTAACCCGGACCCAGTATTAAGACTAAACTGGGAAATAACCCACGCAGCATCCTCATACACTTGAATTTAAGCATTCAGTATAGTGTCGGGGCACACACATGTGGGTGTATAATAATTTTAGGCACTTTTATGTTTGCATTGTGAGATTAATTTCAGATTTTTCATTTAATTTCAACTTTAAAACTCTTATTATAGGTTTTAAGGTTTTGTTAACGACCTCCATAAGACTAAAGAGAAGCAACCAAGAAAGATTATTAACAATTTAAGCATTCGTCATGGTGTATAGTGATTTTAGTGAATTTTATGTTTGAATTATGAGATTAATTTTGTATTTGTATTTAATTCTAATTTAGCCTGCGCAGCCTTTTCAGACATTAAAATTTACACTTGAAATCTCTATGTCCTAGCACATACAAGAATTTATAGCTTAGATAATTTCACCTAATTAGTGATTTTATTGATTTTTTTATCATAATTAGAATGAAATTCCTTGATTTTTGATTAAAAGAAGACTTTTAATTTTTATAGATTTGAATTTAGTATCACCTTCACCGCTTTGCATTGATCCCACAAGAAAGCATTTTGATTTATATTATAGTTTAGCACATTAGTGGCACTTAGTTTATTTGTTGAGTTTTTGCAATTCTCCGAGCTTGATGCTCAATTTACATCAATTTTTATATGTTATGCCGATTTTAGTATTTATTAATTTAGCCCACTTATGTTTATTAGCTAGCATAGTAATCACCTCCACATTTGTATAAGAATTATTAAATCAAATTTAGATTCATCCTTAGATTTTGAGTTTATTGCAAGTTTGTTATGAGTTTAGCATTAATCCCCCTCAAATTCAAATTAAAGCTTGTTAATTTTAAGGAATTTACAAGAAAATGAAACTCACTTTACCGCTTCAATTTAAGCCATAGAAGATTGTTATTAGAGCTTGTGAGTTTAATATTAGTCTCCCTCAAATTTCACTTAGATTTTGAATGAACATTATATTCTTTCCAAAATTTGCTTTAAAGGCTCCCCCACTTTTTTTTTGTTTGATGCTTTTAGTTTAAAATTAGTTGTAGGTTTCCCTACTTAGTGCTCCTAAGTCAGCTCATTTCACTCTCCCATTTTTCCTAAGTCAAAAGATTTGACACAATTTCGACAGCCACCCAATGTCATCACCGTGTAGGGGGTTGCATCGGGGGTGTTTTGGCCTACTCGGTATGCACTGCTGAGCATAGCGAGTGGTGTCTTGCGACACTACAGCTGATATCTTCTAAAATTTGCTTTAAAGGCTCCCCCACTATTTTCTTGTTTGACGCTTTTAGTTTAAAATTAGCTGTAAGTTTTCCTACTTAGTGCTCCTAAATCAGCTCATTTCACTCTCCTATTTTTCGTAAGTCAAAAGATTTGATTCTGACCTCCCGACCATCCCCGTGATAGGAGGTCGCCGGGGTGTTTTGGCTACTGCGACGCACCGAAGCGGTGGTGTCATGACACCACCCGGTTTTCATCTCGTCGCCACATGACGAGATCTTCAAACTCGGTACGCCCTGATGAGCATAACGAGCGGTGTCTTGTGATATCATAGTCAGATTGCATCTCGTCACACCCTGATGAGCATGACGAGGTCTTCAAACTCGGTACGCCCTGATGAGTATAACGAGGCCTTCAATCACTGCACGCCCGATGAGCGAAGAGTGATATCTTACACACCACATCTCTGCCATGATGAGCGTGACGAGGCCTTCAAACCCCAATTCCATCCTTGGTATTGTAATCACTTCCATAAACAGTAAGTGCAGGTCTCCTCCCAACAGCAACTTGTTGCACAAAAAGCATGAGGTTGTTAGGTATTCCACGAGGATCTTCACCAATGGCTCCACTGGGTTGAGCACCGACATGATTGAAATATCTAAGAAATATTATCTTCCAATCGGAATCTGATTTTTGTATGTCACAGCACATATCTTCAATGATGAGCTTAGTTCGTCCACAAACGTTTGCTGCACTAAGAGGGAATCCTTCGGTGTTAGGAATTTGCTTTGGCCATCCATAAACTGTTGCTGATGATGAAAAAAATGAGATTTTTGCAACCATGAGCAGCCATCACTTTTAAGAGGGTTATTGTACCGATAAGATTGTTGTCATAATAAAGCAAAGGCTTCTGGACAATTTCTCCCACAGCCTTCAACCCAGCAAAATGAATAACGGTATCGAATTTTGTAGAAGCAAACACTTGGTTCAATGTTTCTCTATCCCGAAGATCAACCCGTTCAAACCCGAGATTCCTCTTCGCTTCTCCTCTGAATTAAAAAGGGAAGACATGAAGAATTGTAGATCTCGATCATGCATCACCAAACTTCATGCCCAGCTTGACTCACTAAGAAAGTATTGTCTTCTTAGTGGGTGAACCAGTAACTTCAGGCTCTCCATCCTCTGGCTCAAAAATACATTGACAGTTGTATTGTGTGCAATTCCTTCGATTAAAATAGATTGTATTGAAGAAGATAAGCCTTCAATTTTTTCTGGATGAACTAGCTTTCTTCCACCAACATGCGCATCCACAACAGTCATTCAGGGTTAGAGTTCCAGTTTTATCACTACAAATTGTGGTAGCTGATCCCATGGTTTCATAAGCAAAAAGCCTCCGCACCAAGGCCTTGTCATCCACCATTTTTTTTTTCTTTTTGCATTGAGTATGCAAGAGCCAAAGTAACAACCAATGGAAGCCCTTCAGGGACAGCAACAACATGAATCCCGTTGCCTACTTCTCTCCAACGGCAAAAGCAATCAAACAAGACATATTCCTCATGAAGGAGTATCGACCACCTGGATGCAGGTTCCAGTCACTACTCTCGTTTAGAAGCTGGAACCCCGCAGCAATCAATTGCTTCTTGGCTTCAGTGGTGGCGTGGAACTACATCCACGACTCATTTAGGTAATCTAGAAGGCTCTCAACTATGGTGGGGGAAGAGGCGTCTCCGTTAATTGATCCCTGAATAGGCAGGCTAGAAGGCTGCGGCTGGTGGAAGTACGGTGTCAATTCCACGGAAAAGAACAGTAGGATGAGGGAGTCTTGGGATGAGAGAAACGGTGGAAACTGAAGTTTGCGGGGGTTTAAAGAACTGGAAACGCGCCATCGGGGACCTTCGTCTGTGCGGTTTGATGGGAGACAACCCGAGCGAGGGAGGAAGAACAAAGATCACGCGGCGGCTCCATGCACACAGCGCAAGTCGCGCCCTTCCAATCCATATCCATGGACGAAGACACTTGGCCGTCTTGCTTATGCTCGTCTTCTTCTTCCTGATGTGAACGTGGAGATGGCAACGCCAAACGTCGGAGCATCGCTGTGTGCAGGAGACGTGAATAGAGAGAGAGAGAGCGGATGATATGTTGCGTAGGTTTCATGCTTGTGGTTTGAGGCTTGCCATTCCTTTTCGGATTTTTGCCGAGCCGAGAGTGGCTTGCGGTTAAAGGAAGAAGGGGGCTGTGGTTTCCTTTGGAGGGAGAACGGTTGTGGGAGAATTGAAGCGGGAACGGTTTGGCCATTTGAATGGAAGAGCGGGAATAGTTCTTCGGCTAGTAGGAGGGAATGGTTGAGGAGAGGGGTAATTTATGAATTTTTAAAATTAATTTTAAATTGATTAATGATTTTAACGTGAATTTTGCATCAGTAAATGTATATAGTCAATATATATCAATTTATGATAATTCCATTATTCTGAACTCAACGACGGCTTTGGATCGATATCGGTCGAGTCGACGCAAGTCAATTTCAAACAAATGCGCCGCTTTCGACGCCGATTTTGCGACTCGTCCGAATTGAGTGTGAATAGTCTCACTTGATAGATTTTGATATTTCGAAGCCAATGTCGCAAATAATTTCGCTAACGAAGATCATTTGACTTTGTGTCGGTGCCTCCTAACCTCGATATGCGTGCAGACGAGTTGATGACTTGAACGCTTGATCGGTTGATCATCAAGCCATGAAATATTTATATCCTGGCTAATTTCGACATTCTTAAAGTGATGGAGAAGTCCGTTCATCAATCGGAGGTCATTTGAGTTGATTTCGAACGCCATGCGTTACTCGATTTGCGTCCACTTCAAATCGCCGACATATGCACCAACTCGTCCAATTGAATCAGCCTCATTTGATATATTTTGATGTTTCGAAGCTAACGTCGTGATCAATTTCATGAACGAAGGTTGTTCGGATATCGTCGTAGCTTCTCAACTACGATATGCGTGTCGACATATTATTAACTCGAGCGCTTAATCGATTAATCGTTAGATTTTGCAATATCTATATTCTAATCAATTTCGACGTTTTGAACTCGACGACGAAGTCCGTTCATCGATCGGATGTCGTTTAGACAAACGCGGCATTTTGAATCTCGATTTGCGTACCGCTTCAAGTCTATCGAATTTAACTTGTATTCTGATTTACACACATAGCGGTCAACATATTGTTAAGCAACCTCCATTTCATCTTAGATGATAGTAAAAGAATGTTAATACATGTAGCATATATCACTACAAAATCAGAGCCTGAATATCTATGAGAAATCATACGTTAAATCTGTTCATTTGACGAAAATATTTTTTATTAAACACTCTTTAAAACAATAAAAATATATTATGTGAAATGATCTTTTTTTATTTGACTTCCTAATGATTTAGATCACTTGAGATATCGGCATTTTATATCTCTAGAAGAAAAATTTGCTCTCTGAAAATATCCAAAGAGGTATAATTAGGAGGCTGTTGTTGCTATTGAGCATACCGAGGTGAGTGAGAAGGGTGATTCCAATCTGATCCTATTTCTCCGTAGGAGACGTCAACTATATCTAGATTCATCAATTTATAACTTTCTACCATTTCCTAACAACTAAAATGTTCTTTTAAATGTGTTTTTTTCTCATTTTTAAATGATTAATTGCTTCTTGAACGGCAATGAAAGCTATGAACGATTCCATTTCCCTAACATTAAATTCATTAACAGTTATAATTTGTTCCATATCCAATCCAGTCCATGGTTCAGTGTCCATAAAGTAGAAGCTCAATGTATTATTAGAAAATGAAAATTACTCGAATAAAACATCCAAATAAAATTGAAAGATGATGTAGATGGGGAATCTGAAGTTGAAGGGCAAAATACAGTATGTTAGCAATATTAGAGGTATGCTCGAATTTGAAGTTGAAGGAAGAAATATATATATATATATATATATATATATATATATATATATATATATATATATATATATATATATATATATATATATATATAGAGTAAAAGTTTACGCCTTAGTTTATTGTGGAATCCAAAGACACACATGATGTCAAGAATTAATAATAAAACTCCAGAATTTTTACGTGGATAAACCTCGAAAAGAGGGAAAAAACTACGGGGCCTAGCCCATTAAAAATCTTCCACTATATATCTGTTTCAGAGTACAAAATTTTCCCGATAACGGGATTACAGAATTATATATGAGAATGGCTGATAATTGGAATCCAAGAATCAGACAACAATAGCTATATAACCATGATTAGAGTGTAGCTTGCCAGTAGTAGATGATGGTGAGGGGACCAACCATGATCGGCCGTCGGTGGTGGTGATTCGGAGATGGCCGGCGATCGCGACGGTAGTATCAGGATCGGCAGTGATCGCGGTCGACAAATGCCCGCGAGCGTCGATGGCCAGCGGCGTAACCGACAAACGTTTCAGGGATAACCAGCCGATGGTTAACGCACGCACGGATTGATGGTGGAACGATGGCGTTGGCGGTTCGCAGGGCAATAGCACGTAGTCAGCGTGACGACCGGCGGTAATTGGGCGGATGACCGATACGGTGGTGACCATGGAGGTCGCCAGCAGGACCGGCAACGGTAGTCGGTGGCGGTGACCGGCGACGGTGATGGCCGGCGGTAATGACCGGCCATGGCTGCTGACGGCGGCGGCCGGTGGCCGACGGGGGTGGTCGGTGGCCGACGGGGGTGGTCGGCGACCGTCGAGTGGTGGTACGATTATGCTTGGAGGATTTTCAAGCTTTAGAGCTCTCCTCTTTTTCGCTTGGCCTCCCCTCATGTGAAGAATGGGGCCTATTTATATTGGAAGCGGCGCTTTACGTAAATACATGCAAAACCCGAACCACTCCACTCCATCAGATGGCTCAAAATGATTCCTTTGATCATTTGAAGTATTTTAAGTATTTGAATGCTCAAATGAAGTCAGAATTATGAGATCTTGGACTTGTTAAATCGGGCTTGTTGAGACGCTCGATTTGACTATAAACACTCCATGTTTAAGTGTTATTTAGGGATTTAACTGATATCCCAAAGTTTTCAATAATATTTTAAGTGCTTGATCCCACCCGGTTCAACTTAGGATCAACTTGCTTTTGACATCAAGATTCGTACTTGGACTAGTGGTATTTTAAAATTAAATAATAAAAATATTTTTCATCATTTATCCATGGCTTGATCGTAGCATATCACTATTTTCTTTTAGATTAGTTGGTCTTGCTTGCTTGATTTCGTGTTAGCATAATAGTGGGCCATTCATTAGTGATGTATTATTAGTGTTTCATATATATATAAATATAAAATATTTTTTGCGAATTATGATTATTAAATTATATGTATATATTTGAAATTATGTTATGATTATCTCTAATCATATCAAAGTTTTTTTTAATTACAATTATGTTCTACATCTAGATTGTTAAAACTTAATGAGTCGATAATATGCAACACTAATATTATGATATGATGGAGAATTAATTTTATCTGATGCGTTTGTTCCAAAGTATATTGGCAACAATCATTTACTTTAACTCCCATGTGAGCCAACCTTAGACGAGCTTAAGAATATGATTCTCTAATCACAAAAGAATATATAAATTGTATCATTAACTAATTATTAGAGGTATGTTCGAATTTGAAGTTAAAGGAAGAACTATATATATATATATATATATATATATATATATATATATATATATATATATATATATATATATATATATATATATATATATATATATATATATATATATATATATATATTGCTAGAAAATCAATTACGATAGAGTAAAGTTTGCTTAGCTTTATTGTGCTCCAACACTGAATGTTTGAAGAATTAATAATAAAATCAGGATTTTTACGTGAAAAACCTCAAAAGAGGAAAAAACCACTGGATAAAATTATTCACTATGTATCTGTTTTGAGTACAAAATTTTCCGATAACGGGATTACATAATGTATGAAGGTCGACAATGGGAATCCCGATCGTGAACTTATATATAGCCATGGTTAAAGTATAGATTCTAGTAGTAGTAGATGATGGTGAAACGATGAAGTGGCGATAATAATGATCGTCAGCGGTGATGGCGATGGTCCGCCAGCGATAGCCGGCAATGTAGCGTAGTGGTAATCAGCAGCAGTGGTCAGCAGCGATAAGCGGCAGCAATGCATAGTGGTCAGCGATGGCAAAATGGTGGTCGCGAGATAACCAACGATGGTTGGCGATGATGAGATTGATGGTGGTGGCCGACGATGGCTAGCGATGGTCAGCGATGCAAGTAAGCAGTAGTCAGCAATGCGGCAGCATCAGTGGTCAGCCGGGGATAACCGGCAGCGATGGTGACCGGAGATGGCCGATGATAATTCGGCAGCGGTGCCGGCGATGGTAGTCGGTGGCAGTGACCGACGAAGGTGATGACTGGCGGTGGCGGCCAACGGCGGTGGTTGGCGGCCGATGGGGGTGGTCGACGACCGTTGAGTGGTGGCACGATTATGCTTGGAGAATTTTTAAGCTTTAGAGCTCTCTCCTCTCTTTTGCTTGGTCAGCCCTGAAGTCTGCAGGCATGATAATAGACCTCAGCATGGCATGAGGCTGGCATGGAACCTACAGTCCGATGGTCGACACGAGAGGCGGGCCGGGCCGGGTTCGGTGTCAATCACGGGGCCATGATTAAAATGAATATCACGGTTGAAGCGAGCTGCATGAACGCGCGTCCAGCTGTGCGGTGCGATGTCTCTGTTTTGCTTTGACCGTTTTCACCCTTTTTGGGCTATTTTCAGCGGGTTTTTGCGGTTTTTCTTTTATTTTTACCTTTTTGCTCCTATATGGGGTCTATAAAAACCCCCTAGGGCCAAGGGAAAAGGCACACTCCTCATATGCTCTAGTGTTCCTCTTCTTCTTAAGAGAAGGTCATTCGGAGGCGATCAAAGCCCGTAGTTTATATGGCGAGACTTCAATTTTTCCTCGAAAGAGGCATCAACTATCCTCGTCGGACTGACCGGGTTCGGAGGCGATCAAGGCCCGTAGTTCATACGGTGAGGCTCGGTTTTCCCTCGAAAAGAGCGTCGTCGGACCGGATTTGAAGGCGATCAAGACCCGTAGTTCATATGGCGAGACTCCGGTTTTCCCTTGAAAGAGGTCAATTGCCTCGACTGGCCCAGGTTTGGGCGATCAAGGCGTAGTTCATAAGGCGCTCGTTTTCCCTCGAAATAGGCGTCTCCTCGGATCGGCCGGTGGTGATCAAACTGTGTTCATATGCGAGCTCAGTTTTCTTGAAAGAGGCATCAATCCTCGTCGACCGGGTTCGGAGGCAAGCAGTTCATCTGGCGAGGCTCAATTTTCCCTCGAAGAAGCGTCAATCCTCGTCGGGCCGAAGTTGAGTGATCAAAACAGATTATAAGAAACTCAATATCAACAACGCGTCGACAATGATGATTATTAATGATTAATGACAGTTAATAATTGGTAGCGGTGGTTGGCGGCCAGAGGTTAACGGCCAGCAATGGTAAGATAGTGTATGGGCCAGCGTCGATATCAGCGAGATGACCAGCGACGATGGCGGTGACCGGCGGAGATGGCCGGCGATAGTTGAGGCGGTACCAACGGCAGTGGTTGCGGTCAGCAAGGTGGTCAGCAGCGGCGGCAGCAGTAATCAGCGTGGCACCACGTAAATGTCAGCGGCCGTGGCCGAGGCAGTGATAGCCGGCATGCGGCCAACGCGGTAGTGGTTGGCGGTCAGCGAGGTGGTAGCGGCATAGCGGCAGTAGTACGATGCGGCGCATCGGTAGTCCGTGGGGATGACCGGCGACGATGGTTGATGGTGATGACCGTCGGTAATGATCTGCGACGGTCCATAGTTCCTACTTCTTCTTGTAGGAAATTGGATTTCTTGAAACTTCAATGGATGGTTCAATAGTTAATAACTGCCAAGATGGCGGGAAAGCTTTAATTAGGAACCGTCATTCGAGCAACTCAGAAAGTCTGATAGATAATTTCAAAGTATTATTCTCCATGATGTTACCATGGTTAACATGTGAGGGTGAATCAATTCGGTAGTATTTTTACATCCGGAGGTTGTTTGTCAAAGTGTTACTTGATGACATTAACCTGCACAGAGAGGTCGAATTGAATCCGCTGAGGATTTTTGACCCATCCGAGGTTATTTGTGAGAGTGTTACCCGATGACGTTAACCTGTATGGAAGAGGTCGAATTGAATCTGCTGAAGATTTTTGACCTATCTAAGGTTGTTTGTCAGAGTGTTACTCGATGACGTTAACCTATATGGAAAAGGTCGAATTGGATCCGTTGAAGATTTTTGACCTATCCGAGGTTGTTTGTCAGAGTGTTACCCGATGACGTTAACATGCTGTATGGAAGAGGTCGAATTGAATCCGCTGAGGATTTTTGACCTATCTGAGGTTGTTTGTCAAAGTGTTACCCGATGACGTTAACCTGTATGGAAGAGGTTGAATTGAATCCACTAAGAATTTTTCACCTATCCGAGGTTCTTTGTCAGAGTGTTACCCGATGACGTTAACCTATATAGAAGAAGTGGAATTGAATCCGCTGAGAATTTTTGACCTATCCGATGTTATTTGTCAAAGTGTTACTCAATGACGTTAACCTGTATGGAAGAGGTCAAATTGAATCCGCTGAGGATTTTTGACCTATCCGAGGTTGTTTGTCAGAGTATTACCCGATGACGTTAACCTATATGGAAGAAGTCGAATTGAATCCGCTGAGGATTTTTGACCTATCCGAGGTTGTTTGTCAGAGTGTTACTCGATGACGTTAACTTGTATGGAAAAGGTCGAATCAAAATATACATCTGTGGTTGTAGTCAAAGTTGCTCCTTAACCTCGGTCTTGTTTTTCCATGAGTATGATTAGAAAATCATAATTTGTAAAGCTATATCTCTTCTCAATGATAAAATTTCCTCTAACTTTGACTTGTTTCTTGGGATGGTAATCGATTAAATGCTTAACATATTAACATGGGTGATCTTCTGAGATTAAGAGTTGCCCCCTAGTTTTCAACAAAATCTGAAGGAACAAAGTTTGATGAATCTTCATTCTTCGCTTGCGCTCCTTAAAAGCTTGAAATGCTCCACCTCAATGGTAATTTTGATCTTGGTGGGAAACTTGGTTGCCATACAAGATGAAATAATGTGAATCAGTTTTCCTGAGACGGCGCCAAACTGTTACGTGCTAGAAAACCAGTTGCGGTAGAGTAAAAGTTTGCGCATTAGCTTTGTTGCGGAATCCAGCACACACACATATGTTTGAAGAATTAATAATAAAACTCCAGAATTTTTACGTGGATAAACCTCGAAAAGAGAGAAAAAATCACGGGGCATAGCCCAGTAAAAATCTTCCACTATGTATCTATTTCAGAGTACAAAATTTTTTGGATAACGGGATTATAAAATTGTATATGAGAATGGCTGACAATGGGAATCCCAGAATCAGGCAACAATAGCTATATAGCCATGGTTAGAGTGTAACAGTTGCTAGTGGTAGTAGATGATGGTGAACAGCAAATTCAGAACCGATGATGGATCGTCGTGGTGGTGCCAGATGGTCGGCGATAATTGGCGGCGTGGCAAACGGTATGTCAGCAGCGGTGTCGGCAGCGGTGGTGGCGATAATGCAGCAACGATGCGGCGATAGTTCAGCGAGATAACCAACGATGGTTGGCAATGATAAGGATTGATGGTGGTGGCGGCAGCGGCGGTTAGCGATGGTTGCGATGCATCTGGCGGCAAGTCAGCGGTGATGATCCGTTAGTAGTCAGCGATGACCAATGACGATGGTGGTGACCGGCGGAGATGGCCGACAATGGTCGACGGTGGTGAACGGCGATAATGTCATCCAAAAATATATACGCCAAATATTTGAAAATAGCAAATTCTTCACTGAAATTTGCGGGTCCATTAACCATACATTTTGAGAGAAAAGATCTTCGTGGGAGCAGAAGATTATGATTACGAAAGTGGGTGCAGGGCCGCAGATGTGTACATGTACCCGTAGGAGCAAGATTTTAGGGTTATGGACCCATTCGGATATTACTGGTGCTTGCATGCCGTGAGCGCTGAGCGATGCGAACCCGCAGGCGCCAGAGAACGGGCGTGTGATGGGCATGATGGTTCGCGGAAACGCGAGACTGGCCAGTCGTGGATCGGCGCCACGAAGAGGAGAGCGAACTGGCGAGCTGCGGGAGGCGTCGTCGGCGGAGACCTATGGCCAGACGGCGCCATAGCGAGGCGGGCGAACCGCTGATTCGAAAGAACGACCGCAATCTTGGCGCTGCGGCGAGTATGCGCTGCGCGAAATGTCCGTTTTTGCCCATTTTTGCCCGTTTTCAATCGTTTTGGGCAATTTTTCTTTGATTTTTTTACTTTTTTGCCCCTATAGGGGGTCTATAAAAACCCCCTAGGGCCTAGGGAGAAGGCACACTCCTCATATGGTCTAGTGCTCCTCTTCTTCTTAAGTGAAGGTCGTTAGGAGACGATCAAGGCTCATAGTTCATACGGCGAGCTCAATTTTCTCAAAGAGATGTCTGTCATCGTCCAACCGGTTTGAAGCGTCATACCGTGGTCATGAGGCACCGGTTTTCCCTCGAAGAGGCGTCAATGTCTCGTCGGACTGACCGGGCGATCAAGGCGTAGTTCATACGGCTCGAGTTTTCCGTCGAAAGAGGCGTTGTCCTCATCGGACCACAGGTTGAAGGCGATCAAGGCCCATGGTTTATACGGCTCATTTTCCTCGAAAGAGGCATTCCTCGTCGGATCGGAGTTCGGTGGTGATCAACCCGTAGTTCATATGGCGAGGCTCGATTTGTCTCGAAAGAGGCTCGTCGGACCCGTCGGGTTGAAGCGATCAAGCCGTAGTTCATACGTCGAGGCTCCAGTTTTCCCTCGAAAGAGACCTCAACTGTTCTCGTCGGACCCACCGGGTTCGGAGGCGATCAAGGCTCGTAGTTCATACGATGAGGCTCAAACGGCCAAAGCGGTCAGCGATGATGATTCTGATAACAGTTAATAATACGATCGATGGTGGCGCAGCGGTGGTTGTTAGCGGCAATGAGTGGTATGGCGGCAGCCGCGATAGTAGTCAGCAGTGGCGACCGCCCAGTAGTCAGCGAGATAACCGCGGAGATGGTCAGCGATGGTCGGCAGCGGTGGCCGGTAGTGGATTAGCGTGCAAACACGGTGGTTGGCCGGAGGGTGGTCGGCGGCAATCAGCGGCGATAGTAAGCGCGTGAGCCGGTGGCGGCGATGGCGGCGACGGCACTGGCGGCGGCCGTGTGTGGTTAGCGGTCGGCGGGGGTGGGCCGGCGTCGAATGTAACACGATTATGCTTAGATTTTCGCTTTATAGCTCTCCTCTCTTTGCTTGTCCTTCCTCATGCGAAGAATGAGATTTATATATTAGAGTGACATTTACGTAAATGCATACAACCGAACCACTCCACTCCATGACGCTCAAAATGATTTCTTTGATCTTTTGATGTATTTTAAGTATTTGAATGCTCAAATGAAGTCGAATTATTATGAGATCTTGGCTTGTTAGATCCCTCGTCGAGAGGCCTTCGATTTGACTATAAACACTCCATGTTTAAGTGTTATTTAGGGATTTAACGATATCCCAAAGTTTTAATGATATTTTAAGTCTTGATCGTCGGTTTTACTTATGATCAACTTGCTTTTGACATCAAGATTATTACTTCGACTAGTGGTATCTTAAGTGTCATATCAATATATATATGTGTCATTTATATGTCATACTTTGGTGGTTCGAAATTTTTTTTGAAAGTAGAGTAAATTTTTTTTAAAGGAGATATAAACAAGTTATTTTAAAAATAATTGTTAATATTTTTAAAATTTATTTATAATCTTAAATATTAAAAATTTAGAAGATGTATAAATTAATTTTTTAAAAAATATTTTTATAAAAAAATATATATAGATATCATAATTTTTATTTTGGATGGAGAAAAATGTGCCTTTACATGCCACTTGACCTTAATTTATAACATCATTATTAATTTTATTATACGACAGGCAATTTTTTGAGTCATATTCGATAACATATTATTAGTACCAACATTAGGAACTGATTTTCAATGTCAACGCGCCAGCCGCCAGGGGACCACTCAGGAATACTGAGCTGGAAATTAGAATTTATAATTAATAAAAATAAGTAGGTACGACATCTCAATCTATTGCTATTGTCTCTATCGAAAACCTATAGTATGACCACAATGTCAATCAATACTAAAAATTGGTTTAATTGATTGGAGCGGCTTTTGAAAACCTCTTAATTAGAGGCGGGATGGATCAAGAGTAGCACCGCATTGATGGCGTTGATTATGGAAATTGTGTGGTGTTTAGGTGAAAATTTTAATTCATTTATCAAAGAGAAAAAATAATTATCAAAGGCCAAATCTTTATTCAAATGTGTATAATTTATAGATGATGCAATAAGAATGTCAAGTCAAGTCAATTTTTAGAGTTAAAAAAATAATAATTATATCTACTAGTAAACTTCAAAAAATATATATAATTTTTGCTTTTAATAATGACTTGTATAAAATAATAAGACTGAGATTTATTTATATTAATTAATGGAGAGTTTTACATTAAATTTTTATCTTAATAATTATTTCTTATTATAATATTTTTAAAAATTTAGAAATGATTGAATTTTATTTTACATGACTACACAGTCTACATTTATTTTGCCACATGCCCAATTCGGTAAGAAAGCAGGTCGATTGAAACCTATTCCATTCCTAATTTCCTAATCAATAATTCATCTTAGCTATCATCAATAAACTACATTTAATTTAAGTAACCCAATCTAGTGGATCGATCACTAATTACAACCATTAGCCCCAAATCCAATTTTTAAGTTCCCCACATCGTACACTACGTTGAACCTACGCTGCTGCACATTGCCGATGATCGCAATATCTCTGGCATCATTATTTCCGGCGAAGGCTAAGCATGCTTGAGATATGCTGGCAACGTAAAGAATCCCTGAGAAGTCTAAGTTAGCAGTCACTTCGCCATCAAAGATCAGGGCAATCGTCGGCACCTTCACCGTCTGGTAGTTAGATAAGTTATAGCAGGTGTCGAGTATGGACAGCGCCGGCGCCGTCGGGTAATTGGTCATGAGCTGTCGGAAACTACTACGGAGGGCGGCGTAGGCGCTGGGCGGCAGTCGGCTAATCACTGTGCCGGAGTCCAACAGAGTTCCGGGGTCGCTGAACACCGTTGGTGAAATGGCCAGCCTTTGCCCTCCAACAGAAATGGCAACGAGCTTGAGGAAGTAGAAGGACGGCAGGTTTGGGTTGGTTAGCATCGATGTGTACTGTACGCCAGCGGGAGCGCTGCCAAGGGCCAGATATCCGGCGTAGCTAGACCTTGATGGCAGACAATATGAGAATAACTTGCCATATAATTGAGCCGTCTGAGATACGATTGAAACTGGCTCCCGGCCAAGGCCTAGTAACCCATCCGCCTTCCCGAATAGCCCGCTGTTGTCATGGCCGCAGCCGTAGCGGAAGTTCGGTATAGTATCGGTGGAGAATGACAATGTGTCTTGGATAAGGGAACCTTGAGTTTGAGAATTGTCGCCGTACTGTACCAGGTATAGACATGTGGAGGTAGAGGAGCAGCTAGATTGATCGAGTTCGTTGCAGTAGTTGGAGTTACAGGAGATGTTTGTGAAGGTGGAGGATTGGGTTGGGTCATAAAGTGGGTCATTTTGGGTATAGCAATTATCGCAGGGGAGACATTGGGTCCAAGTGAGATCGCTGCCGGTGTCGAACACAACTGAAAAGGATTTCTTAGGGGTGCCTAGGCCTATGGTCACGATATAGTTGCCGGTCCCAAGAGCATTGCCAGTGTTCGCCGGAACTCTGGCGGAAAGCGAGCCACCAACGGGGTTGAGGCGGGCGGCCGCGGTGGCGGCTCGGCGGTGGATGGAGTCGACACGGGCCTGGTCCTGATGGAGGAGCTCCACATGGGATGGCTTGTCCTGGTGCGCAAGTGATGAGCACGGGCTATGCCGGTAGACCACCTTGAGCTTGGAAGGGCCCGCGCCTGTCACAATTAGAACAGCTTGTTAGCGCACGCATCGGTTAGAATTTGGAAATATGTGGCAAGAAGGAATCTTTTGCTTCTGCATTATGTTTAAGCATGTGACATCTACCTGATTTCATTCATCTCTTTAAATTTCCTAGCCTTGTTTGTCATCTTGATCTTAGTGATTTTAACATCACATGAACTTAATCTCCACATATTTTTCCATTATTTTGATAATTTGAATGATAAAATAAAAATAATCTCAAACAGGGCATTGAGAAATAATAGGAATTGGAATCAAACCTTTGTCAGGCAAGGAGCAAGAGCTGCTCGGTAGCAGTGACTTAACGTCGATGACATGGTGTTCTCCCGCAAGCCCTCGCGCTGATATAAGAGAGGGCTTCTCTATTAGAACCAAAAAGAAAAAGAGACTGAGAACAACGTAACAGGAGAGCAGAGAAGACGAAGACGAAGAAGAAGCAGTCGCCATGGGAATAGAACTTCAAAGCTCTGCTTATGGAAACTTCTCTGCTTGAAGAAGGAAGCCAACTCGAGGTGGGGGCTTTATAGGCGTGGTTTACGGCGCATGACGCGGTTATTTGGAATTTAGTTCACGATATAAGTCGTTGTATTAAGAGAAGGTAGGATACCATTGAGCCTATAATTATTGAGCCGAAGCAATGAGACAGACTTTTATGGAGTCAGTTCACACTAAGAACTGCAGTGGGAATATAGTAGGAAACAGCAGTCTTTATTGATTGGCCTTGTTCTTATATTACCAACTTGTTTATTTTTTTTAAAGCATTAAGCTTTCTTTCAAGTTATTAATCAGTCGCATTTCTATCAATCAGAGCTGTGGGAGGGAGGTGCTGGCCTTCGAACAGGTGAAAGAAAAAGAAATGGCTGTGGGTCGGGTGAGATCGCTTAGTCTCAGTACAGTGCGTATGAGTAAGATTAGGGATGGACACCTCATTACCAAAAAAAAAAATTGAGCCCTATGTTTTATCAGGTGTAAAAATACTAGCTAATGATGGGTGTTGAAAATAAGAATATGATTGTAGATTTCTCTAGGATGGATTATTATTTGTTTGTTTGTTTTTTAAATTTAAATTTTTGAGTCACCCACATCCCTGTAAATGTGGGCAAGAAGCTACATTGGTCTTATCACATCTTGTAAACACACACGCACACACAAAGGAAAAAAAAAAGGTCAACACAAATAAAATTTCAAACTAGAAAAGTTACTTCCATCATGTACATAAGAATAACTCAGGCTGGCAGCGTTGAGCAAATGAAATGACTACACTCAAAAGCATCTCACTTCTTCAATACACTGCACCAAAAAAAAATTAACAAGAAATAGAAAGCAGTATCACTAAGAAGAAGCCAGAATTGCAATATACAAGACAATAAAATAAGATGAAAACTTTCAGCGAGCAAAGATAATTTAAGATCTATTTAGGGCAGCTTTAATTGTTCATAGAAGCTAGTGGGATAATAACTTTATTATAGTTAACACATTCTACATACAAAAACTGCTTTTCTATCAAAAAAAAATGTCTGAGAAACAGTAAGTTATAGCTAAACAATATCCTATCGAAAAAAAAAATTAATAAAAAAACTGTCTAAATGATTTCTTAGCTACATAATATAATACACTGTTATCTTATGAAAAAAAAAATATCGTGAGAATTTATTTAGTTTATGATATAAGACAACTCTTAAAACTTATTAGAATTTTTTTTCTACTTTAGTGGACAATAATCAAGATAAAAATGAGTGCTTTTTTTATTAGATAGAAATATTATCTTACAAAATTGAAAGATCTAACTTATATTTCAAGAATAATTATCACTCTTATGGTGGATAATTCATTACAGATTGAGCCGGAAAAGCCTTTCAGTAAACAAAGTATGTGATGGAGTTGAATGTAATTCACAAAATAGGGTTCGTCACATACATCGGATCAAATGCTATTGCACTTTTTTCTTTTAAAAGTATTTCAAATAACTTCCTATTTCAGAGAAACAATTTGCAAACTCACAGCAAAATTGTGGAAAAATATATTGTTTTAAAAGTTTTATAAATTTTTATGATGAATTTATAATAATTTTTTTAATGAACCCACTGCAAAATTGTAATGCCTTGCTTTTGCTCCATCGTAAAGACATTACAAATCTATCCTAATACTTTGAGGTTGAAGTTGCGATGCTCGGCCTGCATTTTATGTATGCATCTTGATTGATTGTGAAGGTAAAGTTTTTAAAATAGATCGTGTGCTTTGAAAATTAGTCGCGACCTCGGACAATATGAAGATAGTATTGATTTAAGTATCGGTGTAATTTTCAGAAGACGGATGGAATAGTGGATAAGACACTACCTAGAGATTTGGTCCTCATTTTATGAGGACTTTAGATCTGGTTTCAGGTTTCCTATAAGCGTAAGCACCTATAGTTAATTACCCCTCTCAATAAGTGAGAGAGACATTTCGATTAAGGCTAGTCGTTAGATCGCTAAATGTGTAGCATATAATAGCAGCATGCAGAGTTTAAAATTTAGATTGATGAAATTCATCATCGTTAGCTTAAAGAGGATGGTTGGGGGAATGAGGACATGCCTGATCTAGATCCTATGGTTTCGTCATCTCGGGCCGTCGTGGTCCCTAGTCTACTTAGTCAGAGGAGGTAGTCGACCCAACCTGACAGAAGGATCATTATCAACAACACATGAGTTACGTCGTCCAATAAATCCTTGTAGACCTGAGATGGTGTTTGTCTAAGGAGACAATCTTAAGTCTATCTTTGCTAATAGAGGATTGTTTGCCCTACCAAGTATATCATATGATTCATAACTCAAAGGGTAGAACCATTGAGGAGCATACGAGCTACAATCGTGATTGTAATATAATGGAGTATTACTGGCCAAACCATCCGATTAGAGAACTCTGGTCGTAATTACATCATCTATGGAGCCTACCAACCAAGCCACGCAGTAAAAGGACACGGATCACGTCCTTACTCACATGAGATTGATTGAGAGGGAACATAGTAGAACACTTGATTTGACATTGGCTACTTTGTGAGCTAGAGTTTTCTTAATTGGTCACCTCCGACAAACAATTGAGGAAGATGAATAGATTGAGTTTTGTTTTAAACTTTTAATGATTGAATTTCATTTAAGTAATTTTTAAATTGATATTTGATTTAAGTTAATTTGATTGGAAATTAGAGAAACATTTTGATGAAAGTATCCCCTCCGGTTGAAATCACCATTCAACACAGCCATCATTGAGATAATTAATTAATTGAATCGAATATATTTGAGAACTTTAGATCCTGTCAACTCTGTTTAGCTCCTAACAGAGGATCAAATCTACTATCACATGACAGAATTAGCTTCTCAAATGTTTTACTAAGTTGAAATTCTTATAATAAATTTTTAGGTTTTGTTAACCCAGACGCAATCTTAAAATTAAAACCGGAAGCAACCTGCGCAACATCCTCAAATACTTGAATTTAAGCATTCAGTATAGTGTCGGGGACCATGCGGGTGTATTTAAGAATGCCTTAATTAATGCCTTATGTTCGCTTATACGATGTGTTGCAAATCTGGTGGCATTTTGTATCGCAGAATTAGATTTATAGTTGCACTCAAAATATTGTATCTTTGTTTGATTTGTTAACAAACATTTAACTCTCGATTAATCATCACATTCAATTTTTGTTCTCCCCAAGCAAATTTATTTGAATTCAAGCTTCTTTTGAATACAAGCCAACTATTCAGTAAGAAGCATTGTCTATACTTGCTAGTAGGTCATTCAGTTATAGTGAAATATCTTATGAATTTCATCTGGATCCTATTAGTTTTGAAGATAAACACTTAGATATATCACAAATCTCATTGTGTTTCAAATTCAATTTTAAATGCAAGACCTAAATTGTTCTTTTAAATGCTATATTCATGAATGATCATGAGTTGCCTAACTAAATCTGTGCTTATATGAAAGCTACCAAAATTTCTTACACACTTTATTCTCAATTTGCCATTAAACATTTAGACTTACCACAAATCATTTATCTTTTAATATTCAATTGAGATCTTTACTTTATTTGAGTTTAAATATGATTTGTTCACATAAAAAGGACTTCAAATCTAATATGAATTTATCCTCAACTCCATATTAAGTTTCATATTTTTCTAAAAATTAGACTTCAAATTTATTATAAGTCTCTTATGAGTTTGACATTTGTCTCCACAAGTTTCAATTAAGGCTTGTTTAATTTTGAAAATTTTGAATAAAAGATAACTCTCTTTACCGCTTCAATTTAAGCCATAGAGAATTACAATTATAGCTTGTGAGTTTGGTGTTATCCCTTAAACCCGTCATCACAGCTGATTATTAAATTTAGATAAGGATAAGTTCCACATTGTTTCCTTCAATTCCTATAAATAAAGCTAAGAGGGGGGACTTCTATTTCATTTCACTTATTTGAGGAGTTGGAGTGCTTAAAAGAGAAAGACTAATTTTTTAGTGGGCTTTCAACTACGCTTAGATAAATCTTATAAGTATTTTTTTACCTCTTTTCTCTTTAATTTTATGTTTTACTTTTGTATTCATTGTATGTTCGTTTCCATCCTTTCTTTTTTCTTATTTGATTCTTTTTAATTTGAATTTAGCTTTAGATTTCTTTGCTTGATGCTTTTAAGCCGCCTTTTTTGATAAGTCAAAAGATTTGATGAAATTTTGGTAGCATTTCAGCTAGGGAGCGATATCTAACAAATGTGGGCTTACTTGGTACGTCCTAATGAGCGTTATGAGCAGTGTCTTACGACACCGCAATCGATTTTTCATCTCATCACGCCCTAATGAGCACGACGAGACCTTCAAACCTGCAAAGAGACAAGCATATACATATATACAATCACATCACACATGTTCAGACTTATTTTTCTGCGTGCTTGCAATGATCGACAATGAGATAGAGATGGAGATGCTGGAAACAGAGAGAAGAACCTGCCTAATGGCGGTGTTCCTCTCTGGCTGTGGTAAAAGGAAAGGTTGGAGAGAGACGAGAAGGAGATGTTGAAAACCAAAAGAAGAACCCTACAACAAGATTCCTCTGCAACAAAGGAAATTGGAAGGAGAGGAATTTTCGGTTTAGAAGAGAGGAGGGAAGAGGAAAATTTTGGATTGAAAGAAATGAGGGAAATGGAGATTTTCGATTTGGTGGGAGTGAGGGAAAGAGGGAATTTCAGATTGGTGAGGGTGAGGAAAGTGGAGAAATTTTGGATTGGAAGGGTGAGGGAAAGAGAGAATTGAGAAGGTGAAGAAGAGAAGAAGAAGATGGAAGAGGAAGGAGAAGAACCCCACCTTGCTGTGGCTGAACCAGAGAGAAAGAAGGGCTTTGGCATGCTTGGATGAGGGAGGAAGAGACCCAGAGTGGGGAGTTCTGGCTTGACTTGGACGAGAGAAGTGGGAGAAGAGGATCTCTTGCTTAAAAGAAGAAGGAGGGAACAATGAGTCCGAACCTGACGAAATGGAGCGCTGGAAGGAGATTGGGCTGAGGGAAGAGTTTCATTACTCCTGAAGAAGAGGAGAGGAGACCGGTGTCAGAATTGAGCCATGCGTGAAGAAGGGTTCATGTTTTAGGGATTTAGGTTAGGGTTAATTAGTATTTTTATTGCTTAATAGGATTTAATATGAACTTTATGCTAACCTCAATATAGGATTGATATATATGTTGATTTAAGGTTATTTTGATGTTCTGAAAGCAATGTCATAGTCCATTTCTCGATCGGAGGTGGTTTGGTGCAAGTTGGCGTCAAATTGGGTCAATTTTCAAAATCTATATCATTTCGATCGCTCAATTTCGTAGATTTATTATTGAGTCGAGCAGTCTTACTTGATAGATTTTAATATTTTGAAACTAACGGCATAATCAATTTTGTGAACAGAGATTGTTTGGTTTACTTCGGCGCCTCCTGATCTCGATATACGTGTAGGCGTGTTGACGACTTGATCGCTTGATCGGTTGATCATTAGGTTGTGCAATATTTATATTTTGACTAGTTTTGACGTTCTGAATGCGATGACGATATCCGTTCATCGAGGAGGTCATTTGGGCTGATTTTGGTGGCGTCGGTATATTTTCGGACCTCAATTTGCGTGTTGTCACTTCGATCTTTGCGACATTTTGCATCTCAATTAAGTATGGACAATCTCATTTATAGTTTTGACATTTTAAGCTAACGACATGATTTTATGAATGGAGATCATTTGGACATCTAGCTTCCGGAGCTTCATATCGATTGAGCTTTTGGAATGCATATTTATATTTTGACCAATCTGATGTTACGGATGTTGGCGAAGTCCGTTCGTCGATCAGAGGTCATTTGGACTAATTTCGGTGACGTCCAATGTATTTTGAGCCTCTATTTGCGTTGCATCGAAGTCCGTCGGGTGTCGACTTGTGGGCTCGACGACATATATGTCAATATATGGAGTGGTGCGAAAGAAAACTTGGAAAAGAAAATGATAAAAAAAGAAAAAATAGTGAAAGCGTAATCGCCTTTATAGTAGCTATTTGACATGCCACATAAGCCAAATCCCTAATAGAAGTAGGGGTGTAAACTAGCCGAGCTTGAGCGATCCAAATCTTTGTTATATTATTTTGTTCATGTTCGGCTAGTGTTCGAAATGACACAAAATTTCCAGATTCGTTTAAATTGTGGAAAGGATTGAGCATATCAATCTTTGTATAACAAAAACTTTAACCATAATATCATATTACATGATATATATATATCTCGCCGCGTATGCGTGTATCTATATGTGCATGTTGTGCGTCGCTTGGAGCACACGTGGGTCGCGTCATGTCGCGTCGCTCGGTGAAGCGGGCATATGCGTCGTGTCGCGTCTGCGTGTATTGGCGTGTTAATGCGTGTGTGTGCATGTGTGTGTGCGCGTGCGGCGTGTGTGTCGGTAATGCGTGGGTGCGTATGGCATTAATGCGTATGCGCGTGTCGCGTGTGCGTGTATGTGTCGCGCGGGTGGTGTGTGTGTGGTATGCATTGTGCGCATGTGCGTGTTAATGTAATGCGTGTGTGTGTGTGTGTGTGTGTGTGTGTAATTATTGTGTGTGTGTGTGTGTGTGTGTGTGTGTGTGTGTGTATATGTATTATATTTTTTTTTTTTTTTTGAATTGAGAATACAATCGAAAAGAAGGATTATTTTTGTTCAACTCATTTATAAATAGAGCTTGAAATATTTATTTGTGTTCAACTCGCTTAGTTAATGAATGGTAAATTATACGAGTCGAACATGAGCTTTTGAAAAAAAAATGATTTTTTACGATACTACAAGGAGATTTAACTGGGTGATTTTTTTAAATTTTTTGCATCTTATTAAATATTTTTAAATAATTTGATTAAAATTTTAAAAATATAATTATTAAATAAAGATATTTAGATTCATATAATTGTATCAGAGTAAATATCTTGACATTTATGACAGCGCTATTACAAGCCTGTGAGCCGTCAGTCGAGCTCAAGTATTGAGCTTGAGCTTGACTTGAACCATTCTTTTGAGCTTGAGCAGCTCGAGCTCGACTTCGAGCACATAAAAAGCTCGAACTGGCTCGTGTCTGAAAATTAAGCTCGACTTGAATTCAGACTCGTTTAGAAGCTCGAGCTTGGCTCGTTAAGTCGATTTTGGCTCGTTTATAGGCTCGTTTGAAGATAATTTCATTAAAAGAGGAGCAAAAAAATTTAAAGAGAAATTAAATTTTTTTTAAAAATATTTATTAAATTAATTTGAATCTTTTGAGATATTTTTTACAAATATATGAAATTCTAAATTACAAAAAAAAAAAAACCACAAAAAATTAAATAAAGAAAAATGTTTCTGTTTTATTACAAATTAATGTTTTTTATTACAAGAGGTTTTGTAAATATTTTTTTCTAATGAAAAGAAATTACAAAAAAATTATAAAAAAATTAAAAGAAAAAATTAAATGCTCAAACAAGAGAGGTACATATAAGTTACAGAATTAAACATTTAATCTCTCATATTTTACAAAAAAAAAAGGAAACATAGAATTAAATTAAAATCAATATCTTCTATTTAGAGTCTTTAATGGAGAAGTAATCAAAGCTCCTACTTGTACTCTTAGCATCCAACCACTAATCAAAAAATAGACCAAGAGAAAATAAAATTATAAGCATCTTAAGCGAATTATCATAAAATATTCTACAACATACCAATGGAAGGAAGTGCATAATTAAATAAGCATAAAAAATAAGAGAAAATAAAATAGATAAAGTTAAGAAAAGGCTCAGGCTCAGTTATAAATTATAATCATCTTAAAAGACATTATATGTAGCGTCAAACTTGAAGAAGGGTTACAATTACATATAACTACCAAAAAAGAAGAGAGGAAATATCATTGCCATCACAACGGCATACCTCTCGTGTAGCCCATCATCCAAAGTCCATCATCTAGCGCAAAATCCTCTAGCAAAAATCTGATACAATAGACATTAAGGACCTCCATGCTAAAATCGAGACAAAGAAGTCATTTAGAGTCCACTAATGCTTTTCAACAAGTGCTTCAATTCCACTACTCTAACAAAGCATATAATCATGACAATATGAATTAAGAAAGCAACATAATTACAGGGAAAAAAGGCGGTGAGACGGTGACACCATAAAGCAGGCAAAAGAAGAAGTCATTTGAGTCCACTAATGCTTGCTTCAATTCCACTACTCTAATAAAACATATAATCGATAAGGCAAAAAGGCAGACAAAGAAGACAAACTAGGGGCATTGATTTCTTTTCAAAAGTAATTTCTTGCACATATCCAAAGATGAGCAACTATGTTATGTTAGGCATTCTACCAAGGAATATATGAGCTTATCCTTAGCTATCCACATCATCTAATAGATGAGCAATCTAAAGCACTACCAACATCATGTGGAATGCTTTATTATAAATTTTTGATTTCAAAATCAATAGCATCATAGCTATCATCATCAATTTCCCTCTAATATTTCCAAAAATTATCACTTTTGTATAGATTAGTATTTAGTACAATCATAACATTTTAAAATGTCTACTAAACAAAAGAATTGTAGTCGGAAATTATAAAGAGTTTAAATGTCAAATATAAAGTCATTTAAAACATGTAAAGTCGACTCTTCATATTCATCCACTTTTCCTTTATGCAATCTATGAGGATCTAGGGGTATCTCAATCTCTTCATCTTCATCCTCTTCTAATAAATATTCAATATAGTATAATATTAATATCATTAAAAAAATACTAAAAAAAAAGTGTTTGGAAGGTAAATAAAACCGTAATTCTCCCTTTAATGAGCAATTAGACCCACATAAGAGAGCTTGAGCAGGTTTCAGCTTTTGATAAGTATCAACAACTCTCTCTCTGCGGATGAATGAACCAACCAAGATCAAGTTGATCTTTATCAGTGAGAGAAAAAAAATTTGAAGATGGGGAACTCGCAGGGAACACGAGCGAGGCTGAGCGGTAGGAGAGAGTGGAGAGTCGAGACTCGAGACTTCGAGCGGCGGGCAGCGCGGTGGCAGGGAGAGGCGAGACTTCGAAGCTTCTGCAATTAGAGGCGAGTCACTCGGCACTCGGCGGCGGATATAAGTTAGGGTAGAATACTAGAATCTGGCGTTGGTGGCTCAAAGTTGTATTTAATATTCTCATATCCTCCCGAGCGGCTCGACGAACACACAAACCGAGCTTCCGCTAAATCGAGCTCGTTTAATGTATCAAGCCTGCCTTTGAGCTCGAGCTCGAGCTCGATTCTCGAAATGAACAGTAAACGAGCCGAATTTCAAGTCGAGCTCGAGCCGACTCATGAGGCTTGACTTCGGTTGCACCCATAGCTTCATGGAACCAAAAAATAAAAGATTAACAGAGTTGCCAATGTCTTAGCTACTTTTTGATGTCTGTTTTTATAGTTTTAATTGTCTTTTTCATTATTTTCTTAAGAGTGAAAGTGAAGAATGAGTGTCTTAAAGTGTGAGATTGCTATAGAAACTTGAGTAAATAGTGATTTGTACCATTTTTCTCGTTTATTATTTTATAATGATTTTTTTTAGTATCGTGTGACTTTATAATTTTTCTTATTCTTGAATTTTTTAAATAAATTTTGATATTTTCTGTGCACGTTCTAAATTTTATGAATTTATGAATTTCTCAGTGTATCAGACCTTGACCTACTCATTGAAACTAATCTAACAAATGTAGTAGGCCAGTGACATCATGAAAGTTTGCCCCCTACTCAGAAAGGTTTTATGCATATATATATATGTATATATAAAACATATTCAAAAAGATTCGATTAATGTATTTTACATTTTTTTAGCAAATTTGTATTATGCCATATTTATAATTTATGTATTTTTTTTTTAATTGTTCCATAAAAGATGTTTCCAATATTGTACTTATAAACAAGGGGTTAAAAACTTTAAGGGATGATTGTGATTAATTATGTTTTACGTTTTTTATTTATATTAATATTTTATTTTGTTTCAGAATAAAATCTGTTTGATGATTATATGAGTTTTTTAAAAAAAATTCAAATCATATAAAATTTATTTTGAGTATTTTTAAAAATAATATTATTTATTTAAAAAAATATACTAAATAAATATATTTTTAGAAATATTTGAAAAAAAAATACAAAACAAAATTGATCCTAAGTAGACCCTAAGTGATACAAATTACAATCCTAATATTTTTAATTTCTAAAAAATTTGAAAAAAAGCATATAATTCCACTTTTTTTTTCTTTCTCTTCCACTATCTTACTTCTATTTTATAAGCTAATCTTATTAATAAGATCGATTCAGAATCCGTCAATGAACAACATTAGATTTAATAATTATAATGCTGAAAAATCAACTATGAATTCGTCAAAATAGCTAAACACTGTTCATAACTAAGAAGGGTGGCGTAAGCGGCGGCATGAAGTGTACGTAAGTGGCACACGGTTTAATCGTATATAAAGACGCAAGTTGATTCTTATAAATTAGGTCGTCCTTTGGAAAAGCTTTATAAGCTATTTAGGTCGGTCAAGTGGTGAGAGAAAAGTTGCGAACCAGCCGATATCATCATTGTGTTAAGCCGTTTGATAACGCAGCTAGTCAATAGATGAGCACTCCACCGAAGCACCAATCTGTACGGATAGAGAGAGGGGTAAAGTTTGTGGAATTAAGACAATTTCCTCTCAGCCTCGTAGTGGTTGAAGGAGGACTGCATCCAAAAGAAGTAAGATACAGTCGTATTCTTATAGCTTAGACTTTAGACTTGAGTGGGGTTGCAGAAGTTTCCATGACCTTTGACGAGTCTCACGAGCTTGTAGGAAATTAATGTGAATTTGATTTGAAATGTGAATTTCTCTTCTTTTTTAATTAAGATTAAAAGAGTTTGATTTGAATATAGGATTCCTCCTTGCCTTACAACAGTATACAGATATATATACACTTAATTGAGGACAGTAAAACAGGAAAGAAATAATTACAAAGATAAAAATCCCGAGAGACTTTATACGTATATCCGGAAACAAATTATGCAGTGTGTAAATTGATGTCCTAATACGAAGGATCAAGTTAATGTTTTAGTTATACCTTTGTTTTAAATATTTGGTTTATGAGGCCCTCTGAAGATGGTGGTTCAGTGGAGACATCAATCTTGTTAGAAATATGTCGGAGTTGATTTCGGGAGAGTGGTTTAGTGAGTGTATCTCCTAGTTGATCTGGAGAAGAAATATGAGAGACTTGAAGCCGCCCTTTCTGCACTAATTCACGAACAAAATGATAATCTGGAGCAATGTATTACATGGAAGAGTGAATGATTGGGGATGCACATAGATATGTAGCATCCATTTTGTTATTGTAAATAACTAGTGGAGTATTATTTGAAATGTTGAGTCCTTCGAGCAGGGAGCAGGGACCCATTGAAGTTCTGTGGAAGTAATGTCTCTTGCAATGATACTCACTTCTGTTGAGGAGCGAGCAATGAATCATTGCTTCTTTGAATTCTATGGAATAGAGTTGGGACCAAGAAATATAATATAAGCACTCGTAGATATCCGATCATCAGAGTCACTCGTCCATTATGCATTGCAAAATATTATTAAGATTAAAATATCTTATTATTATAAGTTAATGTATCCCTCTCAAAAAAATCTATTTATTGGTCGCATCTAAAATAGTAAATTCTTCCATGAGTACAAGTATTTTTTTTTATTTGAATGCATCGAGTTTATATTTTTTATTCGTATATATAGTGCTATATTATTGCATTAATATGATATTATAGCAAAATTGCGTCAAAATTTTTTTGAAGAAATTCTGGTCAAAATAGGCTTCAAGAATTATTACATGATATATTTATTATATTAAATGCATGAAATTTAAATTTATAATAAAAAACAAAACACTAAGTCATTTCTTTGTAATCAATTGAATAATTGTCATGTGTCAAATGTGAACTCTCTCAATAAATCACCATATATATATAAATTTTTTACATCTCAAATCACTTGAGTTGAGCTTGAATTAACTAGCTAATTGGATAGGTCAATCTCATGAGTCAATTAGATTAAGAAAAAATTGTGACTAAGAGGCTATTTGGTTGTCTGTATTTGGAATGCAGTATAAAAGGAATGCAGTGTAAAAAGAATTCAGTGTAAAAAGATTATTTTATGGTTGTTTGGTTGAGAGCTTTACAAATTCATGACTTTGCTTTTTTTGTTTGGTTGACAAAATGTAATGTAAAGTAAATTGAAGGTTTAGACATGTGGCTTGGCGGCGGCGGCGGCAGCCGGAGGTGTCAGTCTATTCGGGAGGGTGATTGTGGCGGCGGTGGCGTACGTCGCATCATTTCGTTGCCGGTGTATTTGGAATTACCAAATCGGAATTCAAATCTGCTAATGCGCTTTCTGTATTTGAAATTTTCATCACTACACTTGAAATATTGAAAAATATATATTTGGAATGTAGTGTATTAAATATATATAATAAATAATCATCACATGTATAATATATGACGTTGCCCAAAAGGAGTCACTCATCATCTAATATTAATGGGATAGTGGCATGAGGTGTGCGATATGATCTGTGGTTGTTTAACCGGTTTAATTATTTACAAAATTGCTAGTGGTTTATTATAAATTAGGTCGTCTCATTGAGAAGATTTATAAACTTGTTAGGCGGGTCAAGTGGCGATAAAGAAGTGGCGTGGCAACGCGTGTCATCATTATTCTAAGCCATTTAATAACGCAGTTAGTCAATATATCAGCACTCCACCAAAGCACCAATCTGTACGGAGATAGGGTAAAAGTTTGTGGAATTTAGACAGTTTCCTCTTAACCTTGTAGTGGTTGAAGGAGGACTACTTCCAAACATGTAAAATATAGTCGTATTCTTATTGTTGAGACTTTTAGACTTTAGACTTAAGTGGGGTTGAAGAAGCTTCCATGACCTTTGCCGAGTTTCACTAGCTTGAGAAATAATTAATGAATAATAAATAAAAAAGAAATATGATTTTCTCTTTTTTTTTTCTTAAGATGTGAGATTGAAATTTCGAGATTTTGCACTTAATTTTCTAGCAAATTTATGTAAGGGATTGTTTGAAAGCCTGCATTTGAAATCATGTAGTAAAAGAATCTGATATAAAATGATTAATTATAAAATTCTTTCTGATTGTTTGATTGAGAGTTTCTGATTCGTGATTTTGATTTTTGTTTTTAAAAAATGTAATATAAAGAATCGAAGGTTTTGATGTCCGATAGACCATGGCGGTGTGATTAGCGAGGCCGAGGTGGCGTGGTGGCAGTGCGGCGGTAGGTGGCGGCAAGCATGGCAGCTATCACTTATATGGCGTGATTTTAAATCCAAATAATTCCAAATATATCGAATATATTCTTTCTAATGTATTTAAAATACATTTCATTACATTGAAAATTTACTTTACCTGTAATCAAACATCCAAAAAGTTAAAATACGTGAATTTGAAATATAGTACACTCCAAATACACGTAATCAAACAGCCCCTAAAATATAAGGTGATTTAATATTTGAAGTCATGGTTATAAACTGTAAATAATTAATTGTCTATTGAAATCATCGAGAAAGGTGATCATCACTGGCCGTTAAAGTTCATCGAAGTTAGTTCACAAAATCATCGAAGCAGTAGGAGATCACTGCAGACCATCGGAGCTCATATGAGTTCAATCACCAGCTGACAGCTTAAAAGAAAAGGTTTGGGTTGAACATTTTCGTATCGTTTTATTTTTTAAATCAACACATTAAGAAACTTTTTTAAAAGTTTCTTTTCTTTTGTTTCAATTTAATTTTAGATTTTTATTAAAGTACAAAATAAATCTTAATTTTTTATGTTTTTATGTGTTAGAAAATTTGAAGTCATAGAGATTGAGAGTTGTTCTGATCTGTCACCTATGTAGATATAAAGAAAAAAAAAATGCAATTCTCAAGAGAATATATTTTTTATAAAACTTAAGAGAGAAAAAGTCATTGATTTTTGCCCAATGTTAATTGATCTGTTGCAAGTCAGAACATCCGTGGCAATAAAGATAACATATTTAACATTTTAATATTATACAAAGTTTCAAGATAAAATAATTATTATAAAAGACACCATTTGTTTATGTGAAAAATCTCAAAAAAGATAAAAAAAATATGGGACTTGATTTAGATGAAATAATTCTACTAGTGCATGTTGAAGGTTACAAATAATGTTTTCTTCGTTAACTATGAAAGGTTGCAATAAATGTAACTTGTAAAAAAAGGACTCCCATATGAAAGTAGGAACCCAAAGCAATTGGGGTTATCATCAAGAGGTGTATTTTGGTTTTCTTGATTGTCCTCCCTTGTTGGAAAAAGGCTAGAAAATAAAAAGTTTGTTATAATTCTAATGATGATATTAAAAACTAGAGTTAGTGTTGATAGTGTGTATCAAACTTACTTGTCATGGTATGTGTCATTTTTGTGGGTGATCGTAAATGATGAAGAAAGCAGGCATCAACCAAAGTGTTGATTGCATGTATCGACCTTATAGAAAATAGCATGTCTTGATGGTTTACTTTGACTTTATAACATGCATCAATCATATAAGCAATGACATACACCAATATTATTACTAATAGGTGAACGATGAAGATGAGTGTTGATGAAGATAATAGTTAGCATAATATAACAATGTATTATGATCAATGAATCATAATCAAGTAACATTGGTAAAGAGATGGTAGTCGATAAGTGATGTTTAAGCAACTATGATTAAATGATGGTGGTCAGACAATTGTAATAGAATGAATATAGTCAGGAGCCTATAATGTTGCAATCATAATTGGCCGTTTAAGGTTTGGTGATCACAATCAGCAATGAAGGTTGAACAACTATACGAAGATAACAAAGCATTGGAGAATGGGTGATCATAGGTGATTATTAGAGGATGGGTGGTTGTAGTTGAATGTGGGCTCCAAAAATTCGCCACCAACTTCTCGACAATATTGAATCTAAGAGAGTGTGATTTAATTTAATTTTCGTGGTAAGGTATGAAATAGTAGATAAGACACTACCGAGATTTCACCCTCATTTTATAAGACTTTAGATTTAGTTCGGGTTTCTATGTGAAGCTATAGTTAATTACCCCTCCCAGTAAGTGAGAGAGAACTTTCGATTAAGGTTAGTCGTTATATCGCTCAATGCATAGCGTATAGTAAAAGTATATAGAGTTTTCGAATTTAAGATTATGAAATTCATCATTTCAGCTTAAACCGGATAGTTGGGGATGACGTGATGGATCCCCCATTCATTATCCCGTCGTGGTCCCTACACTCAATCGAAGAGAATGCCCAACTTAAGCAGGATCCTTATCATCAACACATGGGTTACGGCCCAAGAAATCCTTATAGACTGGTGGTGTTTGTCAAGGAGACGCCTTAAGTCACCTTAGTTAAGAGGGTTGTTGCTCAGTATACCCCATGATTCACAACTAAATGCCATTGGGAGCACGAAGCATGATTGTAATATAATGGAGCGACCGCCAAACCACATCGGAAGATTTTGGTCATAATGTTTATTCTGGAGCCTACCAAGCCAATGTAGGACATGCCATCCTACCGGCAGATTGATTGAGAGTGAATATAAGAACATTTTATTAGGCCTTTTTAGAGTTTTCTTAATTTGTCACCCCCGACAAACAGTTGCAGAAGGTGGATGGATTAAGTTTGATTTAAGTTTTTACTGATTGAATTTTGTTTAAGCCATGTTTAGATTTATACTCAAATAGAGTTAATTTGATTTGAAATTAGAATCATATGTCGATGGAAGTATCTCCTCCGGTTGAAATCACCATTCAACACAACCATCATCGGGATAATTAATTGATTAACTCGAATATATTTAAGAACTTAAGATCCTGTCAACTCTGTTTAGCTCTTAACAGAGGATTAGATCTACTGTCATACGACAGAATTAGCTTCTTAGATATTTCATTAAGTTGAAATTCTTATAATTGATTTTTAGGTTTTGTTATCCTGGACCAAGTCCTAAGACAAAACCAGGAAGTAATCCTTAGACACTTGAATCTAAACATTCATCATCGTATTAGAGCACATGCAGGTGTATTTAAGAATGCCTTAATTAACACCTTCCATTCGCTTGTACAAAGTGTTGCGAATCCGGTGGCATAGAAGGCATTGTAAATTAATCTAATATCTTATTAGATTTTTCAGATTAATATTTAATTAATTCCAATTTATCCTGCACAGCCTTGTCAGATATTAAATTTGCATTTTAAATTTCTATGTTCGAGCACATGCATGTTTTTATAACTTAGATAATTTCACCTAATTAGTGATTTCGTTGATTTTAAAAATCATAATTTAAAATACAGTTCCTTAATTTTTTTTGTATTGAAGGAAAGCTCCTTCATTCGTGCAGCATTTAATTTAGTGTGGCATTTTGTCTGCTTGTACAAAAAATTGCAGATCCGGTGGCAATTATTTGAAAGTTTGCATAAGCTTTGAAAGAGAATACATTCTTTTTTGATATGTGTAATGAATTTATTTTCATTCAAGTATTTGCATGTATTATGGAATATTTGACCCAAAGGAATGACCACTATAAGATATGTACAAGGGAATACTTCATGCAATTGTACTCATACAAGTTTATATGTACGAAGTTTACTCAAAAGAAAGCTTCAAGCCTCTCTAATTTTATCATTTAAGGACTTTTCATATTTTCTACAACAAGAGTTGTTAGACCCAATTTAGATTCATTTTTAACTTCATATCAAATTCCCTATTTATTTAAAAATTAAACATCAAATTTATTTCAAGTTTGTTATGAGTTTAGTATTAACTTTCTTAAGTTTCACTTGCATTTGTTTTAATAACAAACATGGAACAAGGTTGTTGTGATATAATTTACATATGTTATTAATTTAATTATAAGTGGGTTCCACAAAGATAACTTTCCTTTCCTATAAATAAGGCTAGTGGGGTAGTTTTACTTTTCACATTATTTGCTTGAAGAGAAAACTTCATAGCCTTTAAGGATTTTGAAGAAAGGAAGGGAACTTGCTTTCCTTTAAAGTAAGTAGTTTATTTTAGTATTATGTTTCCTATTTATTTTGTTTAGTTTCCTTTATGCTATCTCCACTTTGTTTTAATGATTATTCTCATGTTTATCGTGTATTTTTTATTTGATTTAAATTTAAATGATTTGCATTTAAATTTGCTTAAGTCTCAAATTTAATCCATATTTAGGCATAATTTCGACAACCTCCTGGCATCATCCGCGCGTAGGGGGCTGCATCGAAAGTATTTTGGCTTTTTTGGTATGCCCTAATGAGTGTAGCGAGTGATGTCTTGCGACACCACAACCGTCTTCATACTCACTACGCCCTAATGAGCATTACCGGGGTCTTGAAACCTGCAAAAAGAAATACAATGCATGTGTATTCATTTCTTTTTTTTTTCTAAGTCTAAAATTTATTCAAAATTTTGGCAGCAACTTGACTAGGGGGAGCAACATCTAACGGATGTTGGCTTACTCGATACACCCTCATGAGCATAGCGAACAGTGTCTTGTGACACTACAGCCGATTTTTCATCTCGTCGCACCCTCATGAGCACGATGAGGCATTCAAACCTGCAGAGAAACACAAGCATGTACATATCCACATTCACACATCCCACATGTTTTGACTCATTTTTCTGTGCATTGCAATGATCGGGAAGGAAAAGAGGTTGGGTATACTAAAAACCAAGAGAAGAACCCACCTCATGACGGTGTTCCTCTCTGGTTGTGACGAAGAGAAAGGTCAGAATGGGGACGAAAATGGGAGACGTCGAAAGCCAAAAGAAGAACTCGCCTCATGACGGTGTTCTTCTCCGGTTATAGCGAAGCAAAAATTGGAAGTGTACTGCAAGGAGGGAAATGCTGGAAACCGAAAGAAGAATCCGCCTCTTGGCGGTGTTGCATCACAATTTCTATTGTTTGCAAGGGAAGAAAGAGGGACTATTTGGCTGTAGGGGTAGTGTAAACCAAGTGAGAAAAACCCTTAAGAACCGCTGAAGCTGAAGGAACATCCAAGCGAGCATATACTCTAGTGAGATCGTTAAAATCATTTGTAAACTTGCTTAGCTGGAAAGAACAGCCAAATGAGCTAAACAAGTCCATATTATGATTTCTACTTCTTGAGGGTGACCTTGTTCTGTGAATCCCTTCGTCCCCTGTTTGATCTTTTAAGCTTCTACCCTTGTTTCCATTTCCTCCAAACCACACTTTACAAGTTCCGCTATTTCTTGCGATTGAAGGAGATGAAATCCAGAGAAAATTTGATGGGTAAGTATCGCGAGACAGAGGGAGTGGAGAGAGAGAGAGAGAGAGTGTGTGTGTTACTCCAAGAGCAAAAAAAAAGTGGCATTTTTGCACCTGCAACCAAAGCACCCACAATGCCAAACACCCAATAAATTCAGCCAGGACCAATCATGGAATATAATCTTCAGACAAAAACATACTTCTTCTTTGGAAGATCATTTGTTTTAGGAACAATGAGGTTAATAGATTCCTTCTCAGATCTGAAGCTAGCTCCTAAACTTGTGGCTCCAAGAGAGAGCTCTCATGAAAGCTTGATGAGGCCGTTTAAAACTTGAACTCTCTAAGGTGCCTCGTAGAGTTGCTGCATCTTGGATATGAACAAGCGTGAGTACAAGCTTTGAGGCTGCATAATAAGCTGGTCATGGGTTCCAGTCTCCACTATATTTCCACCTTTGACAACAGCAATGATTTCAGTATTCCTTACTGTTGACAGCCTATATGCCACCACAATGGTGGTGCGGCCGACCATCAACCAATCAACTGCCTATTTTACGCTCTTCTCAGACTCGGCATCCAAAGCACTAGTGGCCTCATCAAGAAGGAGAATGGAAGGATTTTTCAGTATTTCTCTAGATATTACAATTCGTTGCTTCTTCCCTCCTGATAATTGAATTCCTCTTTCTCCAAAGAAGGAATGCCTGAATTAAGCTTGTTGAAGATGAGGACATCAGGACTAGAAGGATAGCTGAAGGAAATATTATATCATTGAATATGATCGTCCATAGCTGGAAGCCTCTACCCAACTATGGCAGCAGTTTGGTGCACTGTCTTCCTCTCTATCATCTTGAAGATTGGGTATGCGACAGTTCTTGCTCTCAGGAATGTGGAGATATTTGGAGCAGCCTGATTGAGTGACAGTCCAGCAATGACGACATTGAGCATGGTGGTAAAAGACTCTCCGCCATTAGATATGTCTTTGCGAACCACAATGCTTATAAACCAAACCAACAACGCCCATGAGAGGAAGAGAATACAATGTAGAGAGCCCAACCCCAAACCCTTCGCCAATCCAACTTTTTTTTTCATACTTGTTAGTACTTTGTAGCGTGGTCCTATATTTCTTCACCGCCTTCTCCTCCTTTGTGAACGCCTGTACCATTCTCACATTTCCTACAACCTCTTCTGCAATCTTGTTGGCCTTAACGTAGCATTTGCGAATGCGGGCGATGGGGCCAATGGCGATAAAGACAGATACGGCTGGTGATGGCTATGAGGGGAACGATTGAGAGTGTTGCGAGACTGATCTGCCATACGCGAGAAAATCCTACCGCAAAGCTTGATAGGAAGCAGCTGCTGAATGAGACCATGTTGTCTTTCGCCAGAAGCACAGAGCGCATGAGAGAACGCTAGCTATTGGCTTCTGCCGTTTGAAGGCATCGATAAGAGTGAAGTTGAAGAAGAAAAGAGGGCTAGCGCTGCTTTGCTTTGGATAATCGCCTCGACTAGAAAAAAGGGGGAATGGTTTCTAGGAATCGAACAATCTTGCGGTTGAGGGGAAAATTGAACCAGTGGAACGAATGGTTCACAGGCTTTTTAGGGCTTAATTTGGATTATTAAGATTAAATAAGAATTTTAAATTAATTTCTTAAATATTTAATTAAGCTTGATATGAATTTTGCCCCGACATTAATATAGAGTTAATATGTGTCAATTCAAGATTATTTCGATCAACATAACAACAGAAATTCATTTCGAACGGAGGCCATTTGGCTCAAGTCCAAATATTCAACTCAAAATACGTGTCGCCGACCGCTTCATGCTATGTGCGAATAGTCTTACTGATATATTTTGATATTTTAAAGAACGACACAATCAATTTACGAACGAAAGTTTGATTTGCTTCTGCTTTCAACCTCAATATGCGCAGGCGTTGACAAATCAAGCGCTTGATCCGCTGATCATCGTCAGTTTACAATATTTATATTCTAACCGCGATGTCGAACATAATGACAAAGTTCGTCATCGACGGAGTCATTTGAGTTGATTTGACGGTGCATTTCACTCATTTTGACTATCATTTCGACCGCCGATTTTCGCGATGCGAATTGAGTGAATAGCCTTACTTGATAGATTTTGATATTTTGAATAAAGGCCAATTTTTGCAAACGAAAGTCATTTAGTTTCTTGTTCTCCCGACTGGAGATGCGTGCAGACGTGATTGATTCGACGCCGACGGATCATCAAGTCAGAATATTTATATCCTGACTAGTTTTGATATATGGCAAAGTCTATTCCTTGATCAGAGGTCATTTCGACCATTTTCAATAACGTACAATGCATTTTGAACTCTGATTTACGCACTATCACTTCCAAAGTCTGTCGAATTCGACTTGTAGATTTGTCTCGATTTATGACTCATATATGGAGATCAACGAATACCCCCCAATAAATATGATTCGCACATGAAGCGAGTCACGTTTGTTGAAAACTGGGTGACCTTTTAGGCTGACCACAGAACTTGGATCATTTTAGCTTTGATTGCAATAGCTTACGGAGCATTGATATGATTTGTCATTAGTATGATGACTTATTTAAGACATGATAAATGACAGGATTGGCAGATTTGTCATAATCAACTTGTCGGATAGATAAGAGTTCCTATACCATCTACTCTCTACTTCAATGGCTTTGCTGAATATCTCTTTCTTTTATATCCTTGCAGATTTGAGTTTCCTCCAATCCTAGCTTCGTGCTTGATTGAGTTTGTTAGAGGAATTGGTTTATTTTGATGAATGACTCCGCTGGGGAGTTGGTTTATCCGTGCTTGGTCAGATTTGAAATTCCTTTTGTCCTAACTTTAAGCTTGACAGACTTGATGAAGGAATGACCTGATTTGTCCATATTGACTTGTCAAGAAGTGTATGTGCACCATGAATCCTGTGCTTGCTGCTTTGATGGATTCATTGAAGGGTATGTACAAATAACCCAACCTCCCGGCTTATATAGGGTCAATATTGAGTTATTAATCTAGCAATGTGTGCTTTAACAAACTAAATGGTTACAAAATTTCTTTAGTTTGGCCATCGACTTTGTTTGAACTATAGAATTGCTTCCTCCTCTGCTCGCTGACTGACTTGATGAAGAGATTGACTTGCTTTGAGCGATCATTTGAGAATAAATTGAGGTATCACCCTGAAGGCAATATATAGATTGATTTGAGGCAGCCCTGAATTGAGAGTTTCCTCAGATTATCTTGATCTACCGATCAAGTAGAAAGATCTCTTGGATCCTAGTTGCTTGTAATCATAAAGTTGGATATGGTTTGAGATTGAATAGCTATCATCATTAGACTGGCGAGCAGAGGCTCTTTCACTTCAGCATTTTCTTATGGCTTGTGAGTGAGAGCGCGAACTCCACATTTGAGCTTGTTAAGTTCGACCTACTCGAGTTTTCGACTTAAGCTATAGTTGGCGATTTCATTAGATCAATGACGGCTCTTTCACCGCGCCTTTTCTTGCTTGAGTGAGGCGGCGTCAACTCGCCATATTTATGGGCTTGTTGAGTTCGACCTTAGAACCCATCCATGTCCTAGACTTCAGAATGTAGAGATTGATCTTTCTTCAACTTAATTGATTGAAGCCTATAAAATTAGAAGTTCTTCTAACTTGATCTTTAGAATTTGGCAAATTTGGGAGATAAATTTCTTAACATTTAGGACTGTCTTTTCATGCATAGAAATTGATTCTTTTTGTTCTTATAAGAATGTGCAACTTAACAATGATGATTATTAGTATATTCAGGGATTTCGGTGTAAAGCTCGATGTCACCCTGAATCAGAATATATTCGAGGATCTCATCTTATAACATGATGTCAACTTAAATAAACTTAACATAAACTAAAAAAAATGCACCCTGCTTTGTAGGGGGAATTCTAAAGCACATTTAGAAGAGCTTTTAAGATGAAATTAAACAAATACATCAATATTTAAATTGATATGCTCTTAAGAGGGTTTTAATATGTAACCTTGATTTCATCTATGTATAGAAATCTAAAATGCCTCTTGTGTAACAAGAGAATTTTCACAGAAAAGTTTTTTTAATCTGGAGTGAGCATGTTTATTTAGGGATCTCGGCATTAAGCATGATATCGACCTAAATAGATATACTAAAAAAATACCCCCTGTCTCACATGAGGATTTCTATTGTACCTTGAGAATATGGTCTTCATGTATAGTTCTTGTTCAAGTATCAACCATTAATTGGCGACATTGGTCTTTCACCCTTTAGGTCAATGAGTTGATATGTCCCTCCTTAATACACTTTTTCAATGACAAAAGGGCCCTCCCAATTAGTCTCAAATTTATAACTAAATTTTTTATTATGAATAATTAGTCTTCTCAGCACCAAGACTAATTCTCCTTCTTGAAAAGTTTGAGGACACACTATATGATCGAATGCTTTGGACATCCTCGCTTAGCTGACTTCTAAATTTTGATGAGTTTGGAGCCTAACCTCGTCAAGCCCATCAAACTCTCCCATCCGTAGACAGATATTCTCATCTTGAGTGAGATTGTGTTGAATGGCTACTGAGAGTGAAAGTAATTCAACTTCAAGTGACAAGATTGCTTGAGCTCCAAATACTTTGGCATAAGGAGTGGATTTTGTGGGAGGTTAGTCTAGATGTCATGTCATTGTCTTTCTTTAAGGCAGCTTCACTTCAAGTTTATGGCCTCCAAATTTGCTTATCTTTTCGTCGGGACCTTTCGACGGCAGATTTTTGGACATGTGGTCCAAGTGTCATGCATCAATGCTCATCGCATGAGACTTGAATTAGTTAAACATCTTGCCGGGGTTGTAGGAGGAGGTCTCTTTGGAAGAGCAACTCTAGCTCCTGATGAAAGAACCTTGATATATATGTTTTATCAGTCATTTCTTCTTAGCAACTTTAAGGACCCGATGCATTTTTGCATATACAGTTTTGAGTTTCCTCACTAGAGAAGTTAGAACCTGATGTTGTCGGGTCCAGAAGGACTATTTGATTTGACTAATAGAGTTATCCATTTTTTCTCATCTTAGGCTGTCAAACCTGTTATGGATTGAAACACTCATTTCTGGTTCTACAGCTGGCTGTATAATTTTTTGTTTGAACAATAGTTGTTGAGCATGAAGTTCAACATTTCTCTTTCCCCACTGTTTCAAGGTTAACTTGCTTCCAGATGAATAAGCTTCTGTGTTGCTACTTCTTCTTGGGGATTCAGACTCCATATTTATTTTTCTTTTTACCGAGACCTTTTGGTAATGGATTCCCGAACATGCAGTTCAGATGTCATGCCCCGATGCTCACAGTGTAGGAATTGCTTTGAATAATCTTGAACTCTTACTACCACTGATTGTAGCTTTTGCAGTGGAGCATTTTTGGCTTCTTTGATAATTGACATTTGATACCTGTTCCTCATAAGATATTTTTCCTTAACAACCGTCAAAACTCTATGTGCTCGAGAGATAGAGTTTCATGTTGTTTCTTTAGAAAGGTTGAATCTGACTGTTATTGAGCCCAAAAAATACCATTTAACATCACCAGTAGGGCTATTCTTTTTCATCTATCTCAAAATTTTCAAATTTATTGTGTGGTAGAAATACTCGATTCTGGTTGTAAGGTTGGTTGTATGACTTGTGATTCAGACAACAACTATTGAGCTCGCAGTTCAGTGTTTCTTCTCCTTTATTTTCTACTCAATTTTTCTCGAGAAGAGGAGGCTTCAGTATCATACCTTCCTAGTGCAAAAGGTTCAACTGGCAGGGTTGTCGCATTCACAGGTATGACTAAAACTTTCTACCCAGTGAAGGTTCTCTTCATGACTGACATATCAAAATGAATCAATATTTTAAGCACAAAGGCTCTCTTTTGAGGAACCTCAGTAGCAGTAGTGACCATTCCAATTGTCCTCCTCCACAATACAGGTTGGTGTGTCAAATATTCAGATGCTTCAGGTGGGGGATTATTTACAGCGGTGATGGCTGGGAAGTCTATACTATCAAATTGAATAGTAGCTCCAATATCCACATTATTAATTACAGCATTAGCCAGACGGATATTGGCTCCGCGACCTAGTTGCATGATAAACGGTGTTTTGAAGATCCATCGATATACAGAACAAATAGATTAGTCATATAAATATGATTGATTTAAATTTAATTTCATTGATAATTGATTCTATCATGCTCCACTGCTACTATAGCTTAAATTCGACTAGCCAAAGATGGAAAAAGAATCCTGTCCCCAGCGGAGTCGCCAAAAACGTGTGAGCTTTGAAAATTCGTCACTAACCTCTTGGCAAATTGAATTGAAGAGAGTGATTTAAGTATCGATGTAATTTTCAGAAGGCAGATGTAATAGTAGATAAGACACTACCCAGAGATTTCTCCCTCATTTAGTGAGGACTTTAGATCTGGTTCTAGGTTTTTTATAGGCGCAAGCCCCTATAGTTAATTATCCCTCTCAATAAGTGAGAGAGAACTTTTAATAAATTCTAGTCATTAGGTTGCTTAATGTGTAGCATACAGTAGCAACATATAGAGTTTTAAGAATTTTAGATTATGAAATTCATCATTTTAGCTTAAATCGGATGGTTGGGAGAATGATGACGTACCCGATCTAGATCCCATGATTATATCATCCCGGGCTATCGTGGTCCCTAGTCTACTTAGTTAGAGGAGGTAGTCGACCCGACCTGACAAAAAGATCCTCATCAGTAACACATAGGTAACGTCGTCCAAGAAATCCTTATAGACCTGAGATGGTGTTTGTCTAAGGAGACAGGCTTAAGTCTACCTTAGTTGATAGAGAGTTGTTTGTCCTATCAAGTATACCCTATGATTCATAACTCAAAGCGCAGAGCCATTAGGGAACATACGAGCTACGATCATGATCATAATATAATGGAGCCTCACCGGCGACCACCGATTAGAGGACTCGGTGTCTACTTTCATCTGTAGAGCCATGGCCAAAAAACATCGGAGGACACTGACAACGTCATCCAAGATATTGATTGAGAGTGAGCATAGAAGCGATTTGACATTGGCTCCTTTGTGAGCTAGAGTTTTCTTAATCTATCACCTCCGACAAACAGTTGCAGAAGGTGGATAGATTGAGTTTACTTTAAGATTTTAATAATTAGATTTTATTTAAATAGTTTTTTGGATTGATATTTAGTTTGAGTTGATTTGATTTAAAATTTTGATTAATTCAAATATGTTTAAGAGCTTTAGATCCTGTCAAATTTATTTAGCTGCTAACAGAGGATTAGATCTACTGTCATCTGACAGAATTAACCTCTCAGATATTTCACTAAGTTGAAAATCTTGTAAAGGTTTTGTTAACCCAGACCCAGTCCTAAAACTAAACCGGGAAGCAACCCACGCAGCATCTTGAGGCACTTGAATTTAAGCATTCAACAGTGTCGGCGTCGCGGTGTATTTAAAATGCTTTTAATTAACGCGCCTATTCGCATGCGATGTGTTTGCGAATCCGGTGGCATGGAAGATGTTGTAAATTGATCTAATATCTTATTAGATTTTTTAGATTAATATTTAATTTATTCCCATTTAGCTTGCACAGCCTTTTTAGACATTAAAATTATACTTTAAATCTCTATGTCCGAGCATATGTAGGTATTTATAGCTTAGATAATTTCATCTAATTAGTGATTTCGTTGATTTTGAAAATCATAATTTAGAAATAAAATTCCTTAATTTTTTGCATTGAATGAAAACTCCTTCATTTGTACAGCATTTAGTTTAGTATTGTCTTATCTCGAATGAATTTACTAATCCGTGAATGTAGTAAAATTAGATTTATATTTGCACTCAAAATGTTATATTTCTACTTGCATTTTATTTATTCATAGAATTTTCTAAATTTCAATTGTAGTCTTATGCTCACTAAAGATCTATTAGATCTTTGCAAATTCCACATTCAAATTTGATATTCACACATACAAGCTGTTGTACTTCCTCTAAGCGAGCTTATTTGGATTCAAGCGTCTTTTGAATACAAGTCGATTATTCAATAAGAAGTCTCAATCATGTTGATACATAGGTTATCAAGCTTCATATAAATTCTTTAAATTTGATTGTGTTCAATTCAAATCATTTTTAATTTGCTTGGAATAAGTTATAATAACTCCAGTGCTCATTGTCTTAGCCATATTCATGCTTATTAGCTATCTTTATAATCACATCCATATTCATATAAGAACTATTAAACCCAATTTGAATTCATTCCTAACTCCCCCTCAATTTTCATATTTATTTGAAAACTAAACTTCTAATTTATTTTAGGACCTTTGTGATGTATATCAAAAGAATTCAAATTTATTTCAAATTTTATAGGTTCACTTGAGTTTGATTCTTATTTTCTTATTTGAAATATGATTTTCAATTTTATTTGTACTCAAGTCACTTTCAAATTCATTTCAAATTTATTTATATTTAATTTTTAATTGATTTTCTTAGAACTTTATATTTTATATTTAACTTAATATTAAATCATTTTTTTTTCTTAAGTCCCAAAAATTTGATGAAATTTCGGCAACATTTCGGTAGTATTCTAGTGTCATTCCCTCATAAAGGGCAGCACTGAAACTATTTTGGCTTACTCGGTAAGCGCTAATGAGCATAGTGAGTGGTGTCTTGCGACACTACAGACGTTTTCATGCACCCACTATGCCCTAATGGGCATTAGCAGAGTCTTGAAACCTGCGAGAAAAAACACGAGCACAAATATTCCGTATACACATAATATTTTTTTTCCTCACCACGCCCTGATGAGCGTGACGGTCGGTGTTTTAAAGCACCACAGCCAGATTTAATCTCGTCACACCCTGATGAACATAACGAAACTTTTAAATCTAAAAGAAGACAAACCTGAAATTGCATTCAGAATCTACAACAAAAAAGTGCGGTCCTCCATTGATGCTTCCGTAACTGCTTTCGATCAGCTTTTGCCATTCTTACAGGACTACTGTCCATTCCGACTGCAATATTGGAAATGCAAAGGAATGCGTACTTGTGCTACTATCTGATCTATGAGATATGTTGCCAGAGTATGGTATATGATCGGAAGTGGTTATGGAACCATACAAAGTAGCTGCTCCAAAAAGACATGTGTCTTCATGAATACTTTGAGTTATAGTCGTGGCACCAATTATAAGCTCTTTAGTTCCTGTGCCAATTCGTGTCTGTGCACTTCGTTGGTTTATAAGTGTGCCATCATTGCCAGCAATAGATATGATTTTAGGATCCAAATCAGAAATGAACGCCCCATCATTATCAATATTGTCTGACTTGGTATCAGCAGAAGTGATAGGAAATGATGATGAGTTCTCCAATAGATCTTTGTTACTCCAGACTTTTCCTCAATCTTTCTGAATTCTTTAGCTTGTATAGAAGAGGCCATTGTAATCAAATTTTCATCTTCCTCTGTCACCTTATCAAAGATATGCCTCAGATCTTGATTCTCATCAAAGCTTTCATTATGACTAGATGAATCCATTTCAGGAAAATCAGTATTAAATTCCTTTGCAAAGTTTGATTTTGTTCAACTATCTTCTCAGAAGGTATCATACCTTTAGTGGTTTCTGCTGTGTCTATTCTCCCCCCTCACAAATTGCATTGCCAGAATAACAGTGTGTAGCAAGATAGTCGCTAACTATTAAAGATCTCAAATCATTAATAACAGGTTCGTTTGTCTCATTCAGAGTAATTACAAGTGTAAATGGACTAAAACATTCCTTGTCTCCAACATTTTTTTCCTAGTTTTTTCCAAAGGATACTAGCCCGTATTAGTTGATAAGGTTTTAAAATTTTTTGAACTGCCATTGTCTGTCATCTCTTCCATAAGTACAGTATTAACAGCCTCATTAGGCAAATTTGAACTAGAATAAATGCTTTTGTCAGCCTTATCATATTCTACCAGTACTTTCGCACATTGCACTCCTTGATCAATACATATGCCCTTGACTGTAGTAGAAGAAAAATTGTTGGAAGAAACATGAATATGTCGCAGTTCAACCTTAGTAACAGTTTTGAGCATATGACAGAGATCTTCTTTGACAATCAGGCAGATCTTAGAAGTGGCATTAGGGCATAGAACAAATCTCTACTGCTGCTGGCTCAAAAGCTTGTTCTTTTTAGCCAGCTCCATCTCCTAATTTCAGTATATCATAAGGGAAATTCTTGTTACTATAGTACTCAAATAGGAGGCAGGCTCATCGTACATATGGTGATTCTGGGTATCTGATAGAGACCTATAAACCATCTCTTGCTCTAACTCACCGCATCGAATAAACTCTTTGGAGCATCTCCGAGAAAGCCCGGCCTATCTGGGTTACAGAACACAGACTTCCATCCTTGGCAATGTAATCTGTAACCAGTGTAGTAGTCTTCCACTAGAGAACCATACCTGAACCCAATCTCAGAACTCCATTCTTGATGATCCTGTTCATATTTGCAACTCGCTACTTCATGAGCTTTCAGCAAAACATGCTCCGAGCTCAGTAAGCAACCCTACGCCTTGAATTCATCAGAAGAAGGAGCAGCCACCGGCGGCAAGCTAAAAAAAATGACCGGCGGGAGACGAAGAAACCCTAGTTGGCACCCTGTAATCCATCAAAGCCCTGTGAACCGAGAATAAATACCCGCCTGAACTCACCTCCATAGATATCGTTCTTGTTAAGGCCGAGGTATCGTTGTGGGAACTGAACGTAGGAAAGGTTGGGTGACAGGTCTTCGTCCAGAAAGTAACAGAGAGCTCGTTGAGGCGTATTAGGATCATTGGAACATGTGTCGCAATCTAAGGTGAGGATCAACAGTGCATTGGTCATGATTTCAGAGACGCGAAGGAGTGCGTTGAGGGCTCCAGCCTTGAAGTAGTGGGGAGAATCAGGGCGCTTCTCCCTCGAGATATAGATCAGATTTGGGAGGGGATGACCAGTGATGTCCTTGTCCTTGTTGCTTTCCAAGAGAACACTGCTATCTTGCTTGAACCAAATGAACGGGTGTTTTTGGTTGGGGGCCGACCCTGCCCAGCAAGCAAATGAGGCAAGCCCAAGCAGTGGGCTCGTCAGGCACTTTCTATATTACTGAGGGGTGAGAAATTCTTATAGATCTAGAATGGTGTTTATTTAAGGAGATAAAAAGTGCCTTGGGAGGGTTGTTCTGCACTTCAAGTCTTATATTTTCTATTTCAAGGGTAAATTTAGAGGGTATACAATTTCTGATCGTGATGATAATATAATGGTTTAGTTTAATAATGACAATCCGTCGAGGACTCTAGTCATGCTTGCGTCATCATGGAGAACTTCTTGGCCAATGCGGTCAGGAAGGACAGTAGCGTCTTTCTTATGAGAGATTAATTGAGTGAATATAGTATAAGCTTTATTTGGCGTTGCTTTTGTGTAAATTTTTCTTAATTTGTCACCCCTGACAAATAATTACGGAAGGTGGATATATTGAGTTTTGCTTTAAGCTTTTAATGATAGAGTTTTATTTAAACATTTTTTTTAGATGAACACTCAATTCGAGTTAATTTGATTTGAAATTAGAGTCGTATTTTGATGGAAGTATCCTCTCCAGTTGAAATCACCATTCAACACATCATCTATCTTGATTAATATATATTGAGAACTTTAGATCCTATCAACTCGTTTTCTCCCAAAAGAACATCTACGCCACATGATAGAATTAGCTTCTTAGATATTTTACTGAGTTAAAATTCTTATAATAGATTTTTTTATGTTTAGTTAACTAGGACCCAATCCTAAGACTAAACCGAAGTAACGTCGCGATCCTCATCTTGAATCTAAACATTGAGATAGTATGATGATTGTATTTAAGAATGCCTTAATTAATGCTTTCTGTTCGCTTGTACAAAGTGTCGTGAATCCGATGGCATTTTGATTTAGATTATAATTTAAAATGTTGTTCGCAATTAGCTTACATACTGGATTTTCTAATTCTCAAACATCATTTGGCTTATAGTCTTTCCAACAGATTGCTCATTTTTAGTGAAAATCTCTTTTGAAATTCATTTGATTTTCACCTCAACTTGAAGATAGTACTCAACAAATTTCATATGTGCCAATTTTATGTTCAATGGAAGCCTTCTTTAGAAATCCATTTTAAATTAGACATTCCAATATATGGATTACATAAGAAGACTTGTTCTTTATGAATCTCATTTTAAGGTTTGAATTGAGCTCTATCTCATTTGAAAATTAATATTTTAGCTTCATGTAACCTCCTCATAAGTATAACATGAATTCAAAGTTATATTTGCACTTGGCATGTTCTATTTCAATAATTTTTCACACATGATAGAACATAAGCCACAAGATTCACTTAGCTCTTCTTAACTAATTAACTATTAACCCTTATAGTTTGCTATAGAATATAAATGAATTATCAAGCTTCATCATCATTTTCTAAGCACAACTGTGTTCAATTTAATTCACTTTTAATCTACTTGGAATAAGTTATAATAACTCCAGTGTCTATTGCTTTAGTTATATTTATGTTTATTGGCTAGCATCATAGTCACATCCATATTCATATAAGAGCTATTAAAGCCAATATGGATTCATCCTTAACTCTACATCAAGCTCCATGCTTATTTAAAAATTAGACTTTAAGTTTATTGTAAATCTCTTATGAGCTTGGTATTAACCTCCTTAAATTTCACATGCATTTGATTTGATAGCAAACATGGAACAAGGTTGCTATGCTATATTTTACATATGTCGCACCCGTCATTGTACTTAATTGTTAGTTTAATTATAAGTGGGTCACACGAATATGGCTTTCCTTTCCTATAAATAAGGCTAAGAGGAAGTCTCACCTTTCATATAATTTGCTTGAAAAACACTTCATAGCCCTTAAAGAATTTGAAGAAAGGAAGGGAAATTGCTTGCGTTTAAAGTAAGTATTTTACTTTATTATTATGTTTCTTTTTTTTAGTTTCCTTTTAAGTATTCTCGATTTATTTCTCTTTGATTTAAAGTTTATCTTCATATTTATCGTGTATTTTCTTACTTAATTTAAGTTTAGATGATTTCCATTTGAATTTGTTTAAGTCCCGAATTTTAGTTGAAATTTCGGCAACAATTCGACTAGGGGAGCGACATATAATAATTTTTTTTGGCTTGCTCAATACTCTCTATTGAGAGTAGAAAGTGGTGTTTTGCAACACCAAAACCATCTTCTCACTCGCTACGCCCTATGGGGCATTAATGGGGTCTTGAAACCTGCAAAACGAGACACAAACATATATATGCAGATAATTTCCATACACACCCAAACCCATTTTGCTGCACATTTGTAATGTTCTGCAAGAAAATTAAAAGATTAATTATTGTATTGGATTTTTGATTATTAGAATAATACAAGAAGAGTGATAAGTTGTAACTGCATTGGATGTCCTCAAGCGAAGAGCAGATAGAAGTAAGGAAGGAAATAAGAAAGCTCATATTTATATGGTGTGGAGATTGGTAGAACAGTGAATGAGGGGAGATAGGTTTGGGAAACAGACCTTTGGCTTGTGTGATCGGTATCTAGAGAAATCATGAGGTGGGAGGAAAGGAGAAGGCTGTGTATGTGGAAGGATGTCGGCTGCGGTTCATCTGACGGGAATACGGCTCGCGACTAACAACACAAAGAGTGAGAGAGGAGGAAGAAATCAAAAATCCCCACTATCCTAGTGAAACTTATGGATTGAAGGGGAAGAACACTTGCGAATTGAGGCTTAAAGAAATCGAACGAGAGCCGCAAGTATATGAGGGATCGTGAACGGCTTCTCGCAGTTTTTTCTACACAAACTAGTGGGATGCCTCAGTTTTAAGAGAAATCAAAGTTTTTTAGGGAGAACGGTTAAAGCAGATTGAGCGGGCTTCGTGCAGTTTGAATGTGTGATCCCATACATGGAGAAGGAGGGAGTGGTTGGCCGAGCGTGGGAGTCGAGCGCCATTGCATCAAGGGCAATCGGAAGAGGGAGCTCGAGCCCGCATCACGATCCGTGAGGAGAGATGGGATTCGAGCATTTGGTCAAGTGAGCCATGCGTGAAGGAGGGGTCGAACCCACTGAATGAGGAATTAGGGCTGGTTGAGTGGGATTTAGGGCATTAGGATTAGATTAGGAATTAAATTAATTTTTAAATTGATTTTCTAAGTGTTTAATTGATTTTAATGTAAATTTTACACCAACATGATTAGATAATTAATATATATACAAATTCAAGGTTATTATGATGTTTCGAACGCGACAGCACAGTCTGTTTCATAATCGGAGGCCGTTTGATTTGAGTGGGCATCAAATTGAGTCAATTTCAGCTCAAAATATGCGTCGCTGCTTTCGACCACTCGATTTTCACATAGACTTGTCTGAATTGAGTGCAAATAGTCTTACTTGATATATTTTGATGTTTCGAAGCTAATGACACAATCAATTTCATGAATATCTTTGTTCATCTTTGGAGATAGGATTGGGAAACAGGCCTTTGGCTTGTGTGCTTGGTATCTAGAGAAATCAAGAGGTGGGAGGAAAGGAGAAGGCTGTGTATGTGGAAGGATGCCAACAGCGGTTCATCCTAGACGAGAATACAGCTCACGACTAACAACACAAAGAGCTAGAGAGGAGGAAGAAATCAGAAATCCCCACTATCCTAGCGAAACTTATAGATTGAAGGGGAAGGACGCTTGCGAATTGAGGCTTAAAGAAATCGAACGAGATCCGCGAGTGTATGAGGGATTGTGAACGGCTTCTTGCAATTTTTTCTGCACGAACTAGTGGGATGCCTCCATTTTAAGGGAAATCAAAGTTTTTTAGGGGGAACGGTTGAAGCAGATTGAGCGGGCTTCATGCGGTTTGAATGTGTGATCCCATGCGTGGAGAAGGAGGGAGCGGTTGGCCGAGCGTGGGAGTCAAGAGTGCCATTCGTGCATCAAGGAGGGCTCGAGCAATCGGAAGAGGGGAGCTCACTAGGCCCACATGTGACCACGTGAGGGAGAAATGGGATTCGAGCATTCGGTCAAGTGAGCCATGCGTGAAGGAGGGGTCGAACCCACCGAATGAGGGATTAGGGCTGGTTGAGTGGGATTTAGGGCATTAGAATTAGATTAGGGATTAAATTAATTTTTAAATTAATTTTCTAAGTGTTTAACTGACTTTAATATAAACTTGTCTGAATTGAGTGCAAATAGTCTTACTTGATAGATTTTGATGTTTTGAAGCTAATGACATAATCAATTTCATGAACGAAGGTCATTTGGCTTACGTTGGCACCTCTTGACCCTGATATGTATGCAAGCACATTGACGACTCGATCGCTTGATTGGTTGTTCATCAAGTTATCAAATATTTATATTCTAACCAGTTTTGACATTCTGAATATGGTGGAGAAGTCCGTTCATCGATCGGAGGTCATTTGGGCTGATTTTGGAGACGTCCTGTGTATTTTAGCCTTGATTTATGTGCTATCACTTTCAATCATTTGACATTTACGTAGACTCACCCAAACTAAGCATGGACAATCTCATTTGATAATTCTCAGGATGTCAAAGCAAACGGCATGATCAATTTCATGAATAGAGGTCATTTCTCGTTCGCATTTTCTGACGCGGTATGATTGCTTGATCGGTTGATCGTTAGAATGTGCAATATTTATATTCTGATCAATTTTGATGTTCTGAACGTGATGACGAAGATTGTTCATCAATTGTAGGTCATTTCGACTATTTTCGATGACATCCAATGCATTTTGAGCCCCGATTTGCGCATTGTCCCTTCTGAAGTTCGTTGAATTTGACTTGTAGGCTTGACTCGACTTATGACACATATATGTAGGTCAACAAATGCCCCCAACAAATGTGATTCATGCATGGAGCGAGTCACATTTGTTGAAAACTGGCTGACCCTTTGGTTTTCTTCTCTCCCCCTTTTTTTGTTCCACTTCTTTTTACTGGTTCTTAGTATAACTCCCACTTTTTTTTATTTGATGCTTTATTAAGCTATCATTTGAATTTTTATATGTCATATCTCTTATCACTTGACATGAAAATGTTCAACTGGAGAAGACCTGATGATCTGTCATCTGCTGAGCCTAGCGAGGAGGCTATTTAGTTGGAGATTGACAGACAAGATTCTCGTGGAGATGCTGATATCAGGGATAGGATTGAGCAGCACACTGATATGTTGAGGTGACATGACTTTTATCAGGATTTCTTTGTGCGCTCTTCTATGCTTCCTAACTGTACTTTAGGTTTTGTTACTTCTGAGGATCCCGCAGATTGGGTGCCTACCATTAAACTGAAATGCGGGGATTATAATCCTCTGATAGCACGCTTAGGTCATGATCTGTGATATTTTACGCTGCCGGACGACATTGAGCGGGCGACGATCAGCCACCATTAGTTACAGTCAAGCTCATCAAACTTGCTTCGAGATTTATTTATTGGCAAGATTCCTAGTCTTCCACCTGGAAATGTCACATGGGCTAGATACATCTTGCAGGCTTACAGAGACACTTTACGGACAACTAACATTTATGAAGCAGTATATGTGTCTTTATTTAATTTTAGAGATATGATTTCTTCTTAGGCTCGTGGAGTAGCGGAGTTCTGGGATGTTAGTAAAAAGACTTGTTGGATCGGCCCAGAGGAGTTGACAGTTACCTTTTAGGATTTATAGGCTGTGTTAGGTCAACCGATATTTGGTTACTGCTACAAGGAGTGCATTCCACCTGATGAGGAGTTATTTCATAGACAGCCTTCAGATGATTGTGATAAACGAGATAGGCTAACTATGTCTTCTATTTATATTGATCTTCTGAACCACTATCACCAGACTTTCATGGCGTCAGGATGTTCTAAACGATCACGAGCTACACTACCTATGAGTACATGGATTCAGAGCTTCTTACATGATTATACTCTATTTGAGGAGATTGTAGCACTACATGACCCTTTTCTATTGGGTGTGTCTGATGGCAATTACTTATCTGAGGAGACTGTGGAGCCTATTTTATTAGCAGGAGTGACTTCTCCAGCCCTACAGGGATTGAGCGAGGATTTGTTCTTGGCCAGATTTATAGTGACACGACTCTGTATTTTTGTGCTTTCCATTACAGAGGGATCAGTTCATCTAGGTGCTTTATTAGCAGCTAGAAGGATTTCTTGAGGTGAGCAGATTTCTCTAGCCCTTGCAATGTTAGCTAGGATTTATAGGATATTAGGGGTGATTTCTGAGGCTAGTACTTTAGAGTTATGAGATGTGACTTTGTCATGGAAATACTTGTACACTTGGGTTCACCTACACATATATGGTGCATTTGTTTATTTCGAGTATCTTGCATTCTTTTCAGGGTGAGGATATCCTATGATCTTGCAGTTATACCGAGCATCGTCTGCTTTGGAGATGGAGCGAATTCGCATGTTCTTCTTTGCTCCTCATTTGATCAGAGATTGATTTTTGTTAGTTCACAAATCACATATATTTGGTTTACCATCTAACTTGATAGAGGTTGATCTTATTGACAGTCTTGATGAGAATGATAGATATTCATTGCTTCATGGCTGCCAGACATTGAGAGTATTTGAGTACTTTTTCAGTATACATCCACGATGGTTATGTTATCGATTTGTACAGTCAGTTATTATAGAGGGCTACCAATCCAACCAAGTTGCTCGGCAGATTAGTTTCTTCAAGTCGACTGCTCGTGATGGTAGGCCATTCATCCCTAGTGTAGTAGACATTAGGAAGATCAGGATTATTTCCCTTGAGACACGTTACTTGACTGTTTCAGCTGTTTGGCTATAGTTACTGAGGCTTGGTACTGGGGCTCACTTTCGGATAGCTCCTCCACAGAGTCACACAAGGGTTAGTTATACCTACCTAACCTGGGTACAACTATCTTTTGGTCCTTTCTTAGAGTGTGGTGCCAGGATATATGAGCGTAGGGTGAGGTTTTTGGGAGTTCCTCGGGGTCAAGGCCTCGACGTCAATCACCACCAGCAGGACACAGGGTGCTAGAGGTATAATTACTATTTTTCTTCTTTTCAATACTTCTACCATATTCTTTGTTGCATCATTAAAATATATTTGATGTATCTAATATTTTAACTTGATTTATGATAGATACAACTGTTAACCTCCATGTATGTCACATCACTCGAGTCTAGTTCATAAGATAAAGTCGATCAGTTTTGAATACAATAATGTGCAAATTGAGGCTGAAATGCACCGGACATAACTAAAATCAGTCAAAATGACCTTTGATCAATGAACAAACTTCACCGTCACATTAAGAACATTGAAATTGATCAGAATATACATATTGCACAATTCGACAACCAACCGATCAAGAAGGAAATTCGTCGATATGCCTACGCATATACCAAGGTCAGAAAGTCATGATGTTGCCTAAACAATCTTCGTTCATGAAATTGATCATGCTGTTAGCATCAAAACATCAAAACCTATCAAATGAGACTATCCATGCTCAATTTGGATGAGTTTGTGCAAATATCGAGCAGTTGGATGCGATGACGTACAATTTTAAACTGAAATTGACTCTGATTCGATGCCAACGTGAATCAAATGGCCTTCGATTGTGAAACAGACTACGCCGTTAAGTCCGGAATGTCATTGGAGTTCTATATGTGGTATGGTAGGCCCACAAGGCTTCTACTAACTGCTTATGGCCCTATCGCTTGTTGTTGTCGAGTGTCTTCTTTAGTATTTGTATGAGAATTTTTTTAATGGCTCCTGCTAAGAGGTTTACCCTCAGGTAGTTGATGGTAGAATATCTCCAATCTATGTTGTGTCTTCGAACAAAGTTGTTTATCTCGGTGCTCTTGAATGCAATACTATTATCAGATATAATTCATCGAGGCACTCCAAACCTATATACGATATGGTTCCTAAAACACTAGAGCATATGCTGAGTTGTGAGCTCTTTGAGACGAATTGCTTTCGCCCATTTGAAAAAGTAGTCAGTAGCATCTAAGATGAAACGATGACCCTTGAAAGATGGAGGATCAATTAGACCCACTATGTCGGAACCCTAACACTTGAATGGCTGCATAATGTATTTGACATTGGTGGAATCACCTAGCTATATCCATGCAATATTTGATCATCGATGGCCAATAGTATCCTAGAGTCTTGATCTTGGCTTTCATCATTGGACTAGATTGGTTGGCTCCACATAATCTTGAGTGTACCTAGATCACGATCTTATGGGATTCATGCTTATCAAAATAACATAACCACATATGATGAAAGGACCGACAGTACAAGACACCATCCATAAGAGCATAGGAAAGTATTCTCTACTTTATTTGATGAGTTTGGGACTTCACTTAAGGCAGTTTGTCTTTATTTAGGTAATCGATGAATGGTTGCCTCCAATCTAACTCCTCATCCTTCTTGGCAATGCCAACCTTTCCTTCAAGAGAGTACTTTTTGATGAGTTCAATATCAATAAGGGATATGACTTATTTATTTTGGACCTTTATTGATATGGACTCATCCTCTGGACATGCTAACTCCTTGGAAAGCTTGGCTAAAGCATACGCTATAGCATGCTCTCCTCGAGGAGTCTTATAAATTGTAACCTCTGAGATTTGGGCCAACAACTCCATGGTGTACTTATGATAGTGATGGAGCTTGGGCTTTATAACCTTATAGGACCCAGTGATATGGTTGATAACTAGTTGAGAATCCTCAAAGATGTTGATGTTCTGAATGCTTAGATTAACAGCTAACTCCATACCAACAATCAGAGCCTCATATTCGGCCTCATTGTTGGTACAATGATTGGACATATAATATGAAAATCTCATCACATTGTGGTCTAGAGTTAAAAGATATATTCCTACCGCTGCCTTTCTTGGAATAGTAGATTGTGGTTCTTCTCCTCTTTGAGAGGAAGATGCACCATCAAAGTATATCTCCTAACAGTGAGTGTTAGTATACCCTAAGTTCATGATTTGTTCATCATTGAGTCATCACTAAGCAGAGAGTTAGCAAAAAGTGTGTGTGCTGCTAAGAAATTCGCTAGCGCTTGTCCTTTCACACACGGAGGGGTACGAATGTAATGTCAAACTGTGAGAGGTGCATGGACCATCGTGTCAATCATTTGGATAGAATCGGTCGTGTCATAAGATACTGTAATAGATTGATCTTAGAGATTAAGTTCACCTTATGAGAAAGCATGCAGTGGTATTGGTTTTGGGATGCAAAGACTAAAGCTAGGCAATGCTTCTAAATGGGTGGATAATTAGCCTTAGTAGGGATTAGATGATGGGCAAGGTAGTATAGTGCATTTTCCTTACCTTCATCATTGACTTTGGCCAACAAAGCACCAAAGGACTCATCTAACGCAATAATGTAAAGTATGAGCTTGCGGGATAGGAACTAGTATGCCATCGTAATGCTTGATGTCTACGAAGGCATGTTCAAACTTGTCATTCCACTTGAACTTAGCATCAATTTTTATAAGTGTTGAGAATGGCTGACATCTTTCCAATATGTTGGATATAAAGTATCTTAGATATGCCAACTGCCCTTGGAATGATCTGAGTTGAGTTAAACTTTTAGGTGGTAGCATTTATAATATCGTCTTGATCTTCTCGCGATCTATTTCGATTCCCTGGTGTCGAACAACAAACCCAAGGAATTTTCTTGAAGCTACTATGAATTCACACTTCAGATGATTCATTTTGAGGTTAAATTATCTTAACTATTAGAAAACTACTCTCAAGTCAAGGAGATGGTCTTCCTTCTCTCTACTTTTGATCATGAGATCATCGAGATAGCACTCGACTTGATGATCAATGAGTTCATCAAAGATTCGAGTCATAGCCCGCTGGTATGTAGCACTGGCATTTTTAAGGCTGAAAGGCATGTCCTTATAGCAATAGACTTCGATTGGTGTTCCAGATGTAGTGTTTCTTTCATCTTCAGAGGCCATCTTTATTTAATTATATATAGATGAGCCATCCATTAAAGAGAAGACTGCATGAGATGAGGCAATGTCCACCATTAGCTCCAGGATTGGTAGCAAAAATTCATCTTCTGGACATGCCTCATTTAAATCCCTAAAATCGACGTATATATGCATTTGACCATTCTTATTTGGAAATTCATCTTTTGGATGCTCGCTAAATCCTTAAAATTGTCTCTCACTAAACTCTAAACCCTAAAGCATAAAACTTTAAACCCTAAACCCTAAACCCTAAATCCTAAATCCTAAACCCTCATCTCTAAAAGTAAAAGAAAAAAAGTGTTTGACTTGTGAAGGAGGATAGTGTGATGTGTAAAACCCTAAACCCCAAATAACTAAACCCTAAACTTAAACCCTAAACTTGAAACCTAAACTTAAACACTAAACCCTAAAAACCTAAACACTAAAACCAAAACCCTAAACCTAAACCCTAAACCTAAACCTAACTAACTTAAACCCTAAACTACCTCTAAACTCTAAACCTAAACCTAAATACCAAAACACTAAACTATAATTAACTATAAACTAAACTTAATAAATTATAAATACTAAACCTAAACCTTCAAACTAAACCCTAAACAACTAAACTATAAATACTAAACCCTAAATTCTAAACTTAAACCTAAACTAAACTCCTAAACCCCTAAACCCTAAATTTTAAACCTAAACTGAAATCTAAACTAAACTAAACTAAATCATAAATCAACCTAAACTTAAGTTTTAAACCCTAAAACCTAAACCAAAGATTAAACTATAAACCCTAACTTTAACTTAAACTAGCTAAACACTAAATTAACCTAAACCCTAAACCTTAAATCCTAAACCTAAACCGAAACCTAAACCCTAAACCTAAACCTAAACTCTAAACCCTAACCCTAACCTTAAACCCCAAACCCTAACACACTAAACCCTAAACCCTAAAACTTAAACACTAAACCCTAAACTAAACATAAACCCTAAACCCTAAATCTATTTCTAAAAACTAAACCCTAAACCATAAATACTAAACCCTAAACCCTAAACCCTAAATTAACCCAAAACTTAAACCTAAACCTAAAAATAAACTAAAGACTAAACTAAACCTAAACAGAACCTTAAACTGTTAACACTAAACCCTAAGCTAACCCTAAACTCTAAACCCTAAATCCTAAACCTTAAAGCCTAAATAATAAATCCTAAACCCTAAACCTTAAACCTTAACCATAAACTCTCAAGCCTAAGACCCTAAACCTTAAACCTGTAAATCGTAAACCCTAAACCCTAAAGCTTGAAAACCTAAACTAAATAAAACCTAAAAATAAAATAAATAGATAAACCGAAACCTAAAGAAAATAAAAAACCAAAATAAAAAAAAACCTAAACCTAAAATAAAATAAAATAAAAAATCCAAATAAACTAAAAACCTTAAACCCTAAACCAAAAAGCCTAAACCCTACACCCTAAACACTAAACCCTAACCCTAACCTTAAACCCTAAACCCTAACACCCTGAATCCTAAACGCTAAACCCAAAACTAGCCCTAAACCTTAAATCCTAAACCCTAAACACTAAACACTAAATCTTAAACTCTAAATCCTAAACCCTAAACCCTAAACCCTAACCCTAACCTTAAACCCTAAACCCTAAACTAACCATAAACCATAAACCCTAAATCTAACCCTAAATACTAAACCTTAAACCTTAAACCCTAAACCTTAAACTAACCTGAAACCATAAATACTAAACTATAATCCGTAAACCCTAACCCTAACCCTAAACCCTAAATTCTAAACCCTAAACCCTAAATTCTAAACCCTAAACCAACCCTAAAATCTAAAACCCTAATCCTTAAACTAACCCTAAACCTTAAACCCTAAACCATAAACCCCAAAAACCATAAACCCTGAAGACTAAATCCTAAACCTTAAACCCTAAGCTAAACCTAAACCCTAAGCTAACCCTAAACCCTAAACCCTAAATCCTAAACCTTAAAACCCCTAAACCTTAAAGCCTAAACCCTAAACCTTAACCCTAAACCCTCAAGCCTAAGACCCTATAAACCCTAAAACTCTAAATCGTAAACCCTAAAACCTAAAACTTGAAAACCTAAACTAAATAAAACCAAAAAGTAAAATAAATAGATAAACCTAAACCTAAGGAAAATAAAAAAAATAAAAAAAAAATAAAAACCTAAACCTAAAATAAAATAAAATAAAAAATAAAAATAAACTAAAATAAAAGAAAGAAAAACCAAAACTGAACCAAAAAAATAAAACTAAGAATAAAAAACTTTAATAAAATTAAAACTAAACGTAAAATAAAAATAATATAAACCTAAAATAAAATAAAATAAACACTAACTAAAAACATAAACCTAAAAAATAAACCTAAAAATGAATTAAAAGTAAAGCCTAAACCCTAAATTAAAAAAGCCCTAAACCTAACATAATAATAAAATAAATAAAATAAAATAAACCTATACCTAAACTAAAATAAACTAAACTAAAATTAATAAAATCTAAACCTAAACTTAAAATAAACTAAACTCTAAAACCTAATAAAACTAAATCTAAACCTAAACCCTAAGAATGGGCAGAACCTTGATGGCAAGAATATCACCATCAACTAGGATCAGTCTAGATCTGGCGATGGAGGCGAAGGCGGAGGTAGCAGTTATCGTAGTGGTGATGGGGGATCTGGAGGTGCTGGTGGAGATGGAGATGGTGGTAAGAGTAGTGGTGGTTATGGAGGTAGGTGGAGTGATGGAGGTTACAACCGTGGTGGTGGCGGAGGGAGAGATTGGGGATATGATGGTGGATCCCACTACTCGAGAGGCCAGTTTGGTTCTGATGGGAACTGGAGAAACTGAGGAATGGCCGATCTGATCTGATGCTTATGGAACTGTGTCTTTATAGTAGAGATGGTTGTACTTATTTAAGGTTTTTTATTTTCTCTATGGGTGTTCATTTTTTATCTATATTATCGCTTATGTCTTAGGAAACTTCGGGTGATACTATGGTTGATGAAATCAACATGAAGAAATGTTGAAACTGAATTTGTTCTCTATTAAAAAAAAAGAAAACCTTAAACCTTAAACCCTAAACCTACTATTTAATTTTTTTTTTAAAAAAATCCTAAACCCTATATCGTAAACCATAAACCCAAAAATCATAACCCTACACCCTAAACTTTAATCCCTAAACCATAAAACTAACCCTAAATACTAAAACTTAAACCCTACACCCTAAACCCTAAAAAATTATAAGCCTTAAAAAACCCAAAACCTTAAACCTTAAACCCTAAACCCTAAAATCCTAAACATTAAAGAATAAAGCCTAAACCTTAAACTCTAAACCCTAAACCCAAAACCCTAAACCCTAAACCCTGAACCCTAAAACCCTAAACCCTAAACCCTAGACCTTAAACCCTAAAACTTGTAACCCTAAAGCATAAACCCCAAACCTTAAACCTTAAAACCTAAACCCTAAACCTTTACCCTAAAAAGCTAAAATCCTAAACCTAAACTAAATAAGCCTAAAAATAAAATAAATAAATAAACATAAATCAAAATAAAATTAAAATTAAAATAAAATAAAAACATAAACTAAAGCATAAACCTAAACCTAAACTTAAACCTAAACCTAAAAAAAATAAAAAATAAAATAAAAACTAAATTAAAATAAAATAAATAAAAACCTACACTAAAATAAAAAATAAAAACTTGAATAAAAATAAAACTAAACCTAAAATAAAGTTAAAATAAACCTAAAATAAAATAAAATTAAAAATAAATAAAAACCTAAGCTTAAATAATAAACCTAAAAATAAAACTTAAAAATAAATAAAAAATACAACCTAAAGCCTAAACTAAAAATCCTAAACCTAAAATAAAAATAAAATAAACCTTAAACTAAACTAAAATAAACTAAGCTAAAATAAATAAAACCTAAACCTAAACCTAAAATAAACTACACTTAAATCTAAACTAAATAAAATAAAATAAACTAAAAATAAACCTAAACCTAAACTAAAAACTAAAACCTAAAAATAAACCTAAAACCTAAACCTAAAAAAATAAAATAAAAACCTAAACCTAAACCTAAAAATAAGAAATAAAACCTAAACATAAAAAATAAAATAAAAATAAAACTAAACTAAAAAATAAAAATAAACATAAACCTAAACCTAAAAGATAAACTAAAATAAATAAACAAAACAAAATAATTATAAAAAATAAACCTAAATAAAAATAATAAATAAAATAAACTAAAATAAATGAAAATTAGACTAAAATAAATAAACATAAACCTATTGGTTTACTTAGTTTTTTTTTTTTAAAAACCCTAAACCCTAAACCCTAAACCATAAAACCCTAAACCCCAAACCTAAAACCCTAACCCTAAACCCTAAACCTTAAACCCTAAAAACTCTAAAGCCTAAAGCCTATATACTAAATCCTAAATCCTAAACCCTAAACCCTATCCCTAAACCCTAAACCCTAAATCCCAAACTATAAACCTAAACCTAAAGTAACTAAAAAAAATTTAAAACTAAACCTAAAACCTAAAACCTAATTAACCTAAACCTAAACGTAAACCCTAAGAATGGGCAGAGGCTTGACAATAGGAACATCACCATTAACCACACTTAGTCTAGATCTTGTGGAGGAGAGAGGTCAATTATTATGGTGGGGGGATCTAGGCCGGTGGATATTGAGTGGTGGTGAGCAGGTGGTTATGGAGGCCTGAGGATGGAGGTTCAATAATGGTGACGGAGGGAGAGATCAGAGATATGTGGTCAATCCTGATACTCGAGAGACCGAGGTCATTCTGATCGGAACTGGATAAATTGAAAAATGGTCGATCTAATCTATTGCTTATGGAACTATGTCTTTATAGTAGAGACAGTTCTACTTATCTAGGGTTTTTGATTTGCTCTATGGGTGCTCTTTTTTGGTCTATGTCTTGTATCTTAGAAAACTTGGGGTGCTACTTGGTTGATGAAATCAAAAAGAATAAATGTTGAAACTGAATTTGCCATAAACCCTAAATCCTAAACCCTAAACCCTAAACTAAAACTTAAACCCTAAACCTAAAACTAAAACCTAAAACTCAAAATCCTAAACCATAAACACTAAACCCTAAACCCTAAACCCTAAACCCTAAAACCCTAAACCATAAACCCTAAACCCTAATCCCTAAAACCATAAACCCTAAACCTAAAAAGATAAAGCCTACAACCCTAAACCCTAAACCCTAAACCCTACACCTACAACCCTAAACCTATAACACTAAACCCTAAACCCTAAAAAATTCTAAACCTTAAACCCCATCCCCTAAACTCTAAACCATAAAACCTAAATACTAAACTAGCAATAAACCCAAAACCCAAAACCTTAAATACTAACCCTAACCCTAAACCCTAAAACCCTAAACCTAAAACCCTAAACTAACCCTAACCATAAAATCCTTAAATCCTAAAGCCTAAAGCCTAAATAGTAAACCCTAAACCCTAAACCCTTAAAACCTTAAACCTTAAAGACTAAATGCTAAATCCTAAACCCTAAACCCTAAACCCTAAGCTATAACTCTAAACCCTAAACACTAAAATGCTAAACCCTATACTAAATAAAACCAAAAAATAAAATAAATAAACACAAAAACCTAAATAAAAAATACAAATAAAAACCTAAACTAAAAACTAAACCTAAACTTAAAAATAAAATAAAATAAAAATATAAATAAACTAAAATAAATAAAGAAAAACCTAAACTAAATAAAAAAATAAAATAAACCTAACAATAAAAAACCTTAATAAAATAAAAACTAAATGTAAAATAAAAATAAAATAAACCTAAAACAAAATAAAATAAAAACTAAATAAAAATCTAAACCTAAAAAAACCTTAAAATAAAACCTAAAAATGAATAAAAAAATAAAACCTAAACCCTAAACTAAAACAAAACCTAAACTAAAATTAACAAAATAAAAATAAAAAAAACCTAAACCTAAACCTAAAATAAACTAAACCTAAACCAAAACCTAAATTAAATAAAATAAAATAAACTAAAAATAAACCTAAACCTAAAATAAAAAATAAAACCTAAAAATAAACCTAAAATAAAAACCTAAAACCTACACCTAAAAAAAGAAAAATAAAAACCTAAACTTATACTTAAAAATAAAAAATAAAACCTAAACCAAAAAATAAAATAAGAATAAAATTCAACTAAAAAAGTAAAAATAAATTAAAATAAAAACCTAAACTAAAATAAATAAACCTAAAATAAATAAACTAAATTAAAGAAAAATAAAAAGTAAACCAAAATAAAAATAAAAAATAAAATAAACTCAAATAAATAAAAAATAAACTAAATCAACTAAATAAACTTAAACCTACCAGTTTACTTAATTAAAAAAACTAAACCCTAAATTCTAAACCCTAACCTCTAAACCCTAAACCTACAACCCTAAACCCTAAACCCTAAACCCTAAACCCTAAACCCTAAAACCCTTAACCCTAAACTCTAAACCCTAAACCCTAAACCTACAACCCTAAACCCTAGAACCCTAAACCCTAAACCCTAAACCCTAAACCCTAAACCCTAAAACATAAATCGTAAATCCTAAACTCTAAACCTTAAAACCTACAACCCTAAACCCTAAACCCCAAATCCTAAATCCTAAACCTTAATCCCTTAGAATGGGCAGAACCTTGACGGTAGAAACATCATCTTCAACTAGCCTCAGTCTAGATTTGGCGGTGGAGGTGAAGGTAGAGGCCGCGATTATTGTAGTGGTGGTGGGGGATCTAGATGTGTTGGTGGATATAGAGGTGGTGGTCAGAGCAGTGGTGGTTATTGAGGTAGGAAGAGAAATGGAGGTTATAGCTGTGCTGGTGGTGGAGGGAGAGATGAGGTATATGATGGTAGATCTCGCTATTCGAGAGGCGGGGGTGGTTCTGATGGGAACTGGATAAACTGAAGAATAGTTGATCCGATCTACTGCTTATGGAACTGTGTTTTTATGGTAGAGATGGTTCTTCATATCTAAAGTTTTTTATTTGCTCTATGGGTGCTCTTTTTTGATCTATGTCATTGCTTGTGTCTTAGAAAACTCAAGGTGCTACTCGGTTGATGAAATTAAAAAGAAGAAATGTTGAATTTGAATTTGTTTGCTATTAAAAAAATCTTAAACCCTAAACCATAAAATAAATCTTAAACCCTAAACCTAAAACTAAAAACCAAAACCTTATATCCTAAACCCTAAAAGTCCTAGACCATAAACACTAAACCATAAACCCTAAACCCAAAACCATAAACCCAAAACACTAAAACCCTAAACCCTAAACCATAAAACCATAAACCCTAAACCCTAAAACCTAAAACCCTAAACCCTAAACCCTAAATCCCAAACCTTAAACCCTAAACTAACATTAAACAGAAAACCCTACACTAACCCTAAACCCTAAATGCTAAACTAAATCAAAACTCCAAACCCTAAACTAACCCTAAGCCCTAAACCTTGAATAAAGATGTCATTAAGAGTAGATCTAAGGAATGTCCTAATCCTAACATATTTATGGTAGTTAAAGAAAATGTCTTCAAGAGACTTTCCCTTGACTATTAGAGATTTCAATTCCCTAAACCCTAACCCTATCTCATATTACAATGCCACATATTATAGTATAATCTAGCATCATATATTTGAGCATGTAGTGGTGTGTTTTTGGATGTTCTAAGATGTTTAGAAATGCTTTAGTATATTATGGTATTATTTCATATATTCTATTTTAATATAAATAATAAAAAGATTGATTTAATAAATTAGATGATGAAATTTATTAAATTTGAAGTGGGAGTTAGTTTGCAGAACCAAAGGTGTGCTACGCCACTTGTAGTCTAAAAAGTAAGATTTTAGATTCTAAATAAATATTATATGTTGTAGCATAGTATAACATCATATATCATAATATATTGTTTTTACATTTTAAATTCTTTTAGTATTATACAATCATTTAGTCGAGCTTACACTAGCATTATTTATAAAAATGTTGATTTAGACTTAAAATGGTGGAATTTGGCCAAATTCATAATCGATAGAGCATGGAATCATAATATATTGTTTCAATTTAAAATATGTAAGTGATACGACTAAAATATATAGTTTTTTATTCTTCAGACTAATTTTATGATATTTTATTTTAAGAAATCCCTTGTGATCTGATATGCAATATAATATAATATAATAAGATATGTTATAGTGTATTATGATATAGGATGCCATAACATAGTGTAGCATCATGCATTATAGCATACTATTGTGTATTACTACTTGTTGTCTAGCATATTTTAGTTTGTTATAGTATGATGTAGTAGAGTTTGTCTGTATAATTCATAAAAATCTGATTTATTGAGATGATGGGATTTGGCCAAATTTATGGTAAGTTTAGGGAACAACATTTGGGGTGTGCTATGGTGTGTCATTTAATTAAAAGAATGGAATTTTGTATCCAAAATAAATTTTCATTTTTCAACCATATTTTATACATTTTATATTATTATTTTAAGGTGTAATGTAAGATAATATATTCAACAAAAGCATATTATAATATTGTTGGCTTAATTAGCCTCATGTTCAATTCGATTAATTTTGATGATAATAAACAAATGCTTGGATGTTCTAATGAATATTTTTATGTGTTTTAGATATATCAATTGCTAATTACATATCTAATACATTAGAGAAAATTGCAAGAGTAGAAGAATGAAAAGGATAATGTGAAGCTCAAGATACAATATTTTGGGTTATATGACTATTCATATGAGTTCATTGGCATGAATCAATTTGCTCACAACTTAACATATTATTTTAATGAGGTTAATTTATATAAATCTTTATTTAATTAATATTCAATTATATGTTTCATACATAACATTAAAATTGTCAAAGTAATAAATGATAAAAACTATTAAGTATAATTATTTTATTTACTTAATATAATTAAGTATTTTAATATAATTTGCTTTGGTTATAAGATAACTAACATATTTATGATTATATATATATATATATATATATATATATATATATATATATATATATATATATATATATTATATCATAATGTTTAAATGTCACATGTCAAAATTAACAAAAATATATAAAATTTTTTATATTTTAGCCAAAGTCATTTTCTAATCAAAGAATTCATATCGATTTCATGTCCAACGGATTCCTTGGATTTTTTCCTTTAATTTAAGAGGTTACATGACCCACTTTTGATTAAAATTGAATTTATTATGATTTTCTAAACATTTGCTGATTTTTATAATGAATGCATGCTACATGCTTTGAATATATTTGATTTCTTTTGACTTACCCATGTGAATAGCAAAATTTTGGCTGCTAAATTTAATATTTATTTAATATAAATTATATTTTTATTGAATATCAAATTATTAGATGATAACATGAGGTTTGCATGAAATATTTTTAAAATATGATCTTCTTGCCTATAAATAGCCATCATTCTCTTCATGAAAGCATTCCTCATTCAAAATTCAAAATCCCTCCAGCAAATCTAAGAGAAAAATTCTTAGATTTTTCTTCCAAGTGTTCTCCAAATATTGCAAGATCAAATCCTTGGTTTGTAAGCTTCAACATCTTCAACTAAGAAAGCCTTCTCAAATTACTTGAGTTTGTTTTCTTGATTTTAATCCTCTTTAGTTGTTCATCCTATTTTCACCATCTACTTATTCTTTCCAATTTATACTTTTTGGTGGATTAGTCTTTGGACATTATTTTTCACATCAAAGTTTCTCAATCATTTTTTTGTGAAACTCTTGTGATAGTTTGTAGGATCTATTTCAACTTGCTGAAATTTTTAACTTCCTACAAATTTATTTTGGTTTCTTGAAATATTTCTTCATTAGTCTTATGTTGAAAGATCATTTATTCTTAGATTTTAGAAGTATATTTTAAGCATTTAAAATAAATTATTGTGCTAAAATTATTTTTTTATATTTGCTAGATCTCTCTTCTTATATAAATGCTTACTAGCATACTTAGATCTATCATATACTCATTTTATTTAAGTACTTTGTGATCATTAGCATTAATTGAAAGAATCTTTTTGGTAAAAATAAAATAAATTATTCCTTGAAATTTATTATTGAAAAGAATATTGTGAATTTATTTTGAAATAATTTTTATGTTAGTCTACAAATTGTAATAACATAAACATCTTAGTAAGATCACTTTAAGATATTTATTTTATTATTTCTTATCAATATTAAGTGAGCATTTTATCTTGCTAAAATTTTTTTAAGTGATCATTTGTAAGTTGTGAGATCATTTTTTGAATTGATAGCTTGGTATATTTGTGAGAAATTTATTTTATCAAAATTTATTATTTTTATATTTTTCTTTTTTGCTATAAAATTTATATTGGGGTTGTACTCGCCTTTGTAGAGAGTACATATTGTAGGGGTTGTACTCACCGTTATAGGTACTATTTGTAAGCTATTTTGCATTTAGTGGATTCCTAGGGGTGGCTACGGCGTGGCGGTTTGGGGTTTGAAACGTAAAAATTGCTATTGTCTCTCTTTACTTTCTTGTTTTATTTTGCTATATTAATAATTGTATCCTGTCATTATAAAATCAAAAATTAATTTTCTACTAAAAATTATAATTTAAGATTTAAGTATTAAAATTTTTAATATCACCCAATTCACCCCCCCTCTTGGGTGCTATAGTGACTCACAATTGGTATCAGAGTCTAGGTTCTTTTATTGGCTTAACATCCAAGAGTAGATCTTTTCACTATGGCATAAGGTTTCCCAAAGGGTTGACTACCAGAGGGATAATCCACTCAAAGACCTCCACTTTTAGATAGTGTACCATTTGACTATTGGAAAAATAAAATTAGTACATTTTTAAGAGGTCAAGATGCACGCATGTGGTATATGTTGACACATCAATATCATACACCCACAGTAGAAGTAAATGGAATTAAAGTAGAAAACCTTTTGAGGAATGGTGAAGAGAACTTGATGAATTAAATGCTAGGGCTTGTAATACTTTACATTGTGCTTTATTACCTGATGATTACATGAAAATTTCTATGTTAAGTACAATAAAAGAAATATGGGATAAACTCATTATAACTTATGAAGGAACTAGTGAAGTTAAAGATGCTCACATAAATAGACTTGTTCATGAATATGAGTTATTTCATATGTCTCCTTCTGAATCTATTTCTGATATGTATACTAGATTCATGAAAATAATTAACACATTGCATTCTCTTGGAAAAACATATAGGAATCAAAACTTAGTCTATAAGATTCTTAGATGTCTTCCAAAAGAATGGGAAGCTAAAGTAATAGCTATTAATGAAGCTAAGGATTTATCTTCTTATCTACTTGATCAGCTTTTGGGCTCTTTAATAGCACATGAATAGGTTATTGCTCAAAGGGATAAGATGGATAACTCAACAAAAAGGGAGAAGGACAAAGGAAAAGCCATTGCATTACAAGTTGATGATAATGATGAGCATAACACCTCAAGCTCTGATGGTGATAATGATGAGGTGGTCATGCTATCCAAAAGGCTTGAGAACTTGCTAAGGAAGAAGAATCAAAGGTATAAAATTCTAAAACTATAAATTTTAAACTAAAAATTTCTACAGGTGAGGGGATCATTTGCTACCATTGTAAAAAAGCCCGACACATAAGAGGTGATTGTCCGAACTTGAATCAAAGAAGAAAGAGATTGATGTGAAAAGAAAAAATATGAAGGAGAAAAGTACCATAAGAAGAAGAAGATGGCTTTATACAATCCATATTCAAATGAATCAAGTACTTGCTCATCGATGAAGAGGTCAACATATGTCTTATGGAAAAATGGAGAATCTTACTTAGATTCTCAAGAGGTATGTAATGATATATCTTATGATGAATTAGATGATGCTTTTAATGATTTAGTTATTGAATATAAAAAATTAAAAGAAATTACAAAACCTTAGAAAAGGATATAAAAAAATTTAGATATGCATTTTTATGATTTAAAAATGAATGTGATAATTTAAAAGTAAAAATACTTCTTTATTAAATTGTTCCTTACTTGTATGTAAACTTGAAAGAGAGAATATCTTGTTAAAAGCAAGATTAGAATTATGTTTGAAATCACAAGTTCATTATAATACTTCATCAAGAAAACATTTAATAGAAATTATTTGCATCATACACATCCCACTCATATACCTTATAATTATCGTGCTAAGTCATATGCAAACACTAATGTTTGGTGCAACTATTGTGATAGAAAAGGGCATATTTCATTTGATTGCTATGCATGTAAATTACAAAACACTAAGCAATCATCTTATGTATGGGTACCAAAAGGTACAAGCACTACACAAACCACATGCTAGATATCTTGCTTCAAATGTAGAATGTGGACCCAAACATGTTTGGGTTCCAAAAGTTAACATGTGAGTTTCTTTTGTAGGAATGCCTTCAAAGAAAAAATCAAAGAAGGCATGTGGTACTTGGAGTGGATGTTCAAGACATATGATGGAGATAAAGATAAATTCACAACTTTAGAATCAAGTGATGGAGGATTTGTTACATATGGAGATAATGCAAAGGGAAAGATCATTGGCATTGGTTCTATTTGTAAGAATTCTATCACTTTAGATAAAGTTTTTCTAGTAGAAGGATTAAAACATAATTTAATTTCTATTAGTCAATTATGTGATAAAGGTTTGAATGTAGTATTCCATGCATCATGTTGCATTATAAAAAATAATGAAAATGTTTTATAGTAGGACAAAGATATAAAATATTTATGTCATTGATTTAGATAGCTTTCATGATGTGAATTTGAATTTACTTTGTTTTAAAAGCACTCATGATGATATATGGTTATGGCATAGGAGACTATGTCATATTAACATGCACACACTTAATAAAATTGCCAAACTTGATTTAGTAGTTGGATTGCCTAAATTAAATTTTCATTCAAACTATGTTTGTGATGCATGTATTCATGGTAAGCATTCTAGAAGCTCATTTAAAAGTAAAAAATATTGTTTCTACTTCTAGACCTCTAGAATTATTGCACATGGATTTATTTGGTCCTATTAGCACCACTAGCTTAGGTGGAAAAATTTATGATTTTGTGATTGTTGATGATTTCTAGATATACTTGGTTTTATTTGTAACTTACAAGGATGATGTTTTTGGTGAGTTTAGAAAGTTTTCTAAATATATTCAAAGAGATTTTGATTAATAGGGTTTGAATATTATAAATGGCATTATCAAAAAATAAATTATTTGAGGATTATTATGAACATTGCATTAAATATGGATGAGTATAAATTGAATTAAGATCGATAAAATATAATGTATATGATGAATAGGATCTATTGAATCATTTATGAATTTTGGAAAGAAGCCTAAGATTGAACACTTTCATGTATTTGGATGTAAATGCTTTATTTTGAATAATGGAAAAGATCATTTAGGTAAGTTTGATTGCAAATCGATGGTATTTTCTTAGGATACTCTTTCTAGTAGAGCTTATAGAGTTTACAATAAAAGAAAAATGATTGTAGAAGAATCAATACATGTTATTTTTGATGAAAATTTGATTGATCCTATTAGAAATGAAGTGATTGATGAAGACATTGATAATTTTAAGAAAATATCTTTAGAAGATAATATGGATGATTCATTGCCTAAAGAATTGAAATATAATAAAAAATCATCCAAAGGAACTAATTATAGGAGATCCTTCAAAAGGAGTTATGACTAGAAGACATAGTAGAGAAGTTATAGATCATTCAACATTTTTATCTGTGGTTGAACCTAAAAATTTAGAAGAAGCATTAAATGATAATTTTGGATTATTTCTATGGAAGAGGAGTTGAATCAATTTGTAAGAAATGATGTTTGGGAATTAGTCCCAAGACCCCAAGATCAAAATGTCATTGGAACAAAATGGATCGTTAGGAATAAGCTAGATGATTTAGGTTGTATTGTTAGAAATAAAGCTAGGTTAGTTGCACAAGGGTACACACAAGTTGAAGGTATAGATTTTAAAGAATCTTTTGCACCTGTAGTAAGACTAGAAGCTATCAAGTTACTCCTTGCTTATGCTTGTTTTAGAAAACTTTTTCAAATGGATGTCAAAAGTGCATTTTTGAATGGATTTATTGACCAAAATATATTTGTAGAGCAACCACCTGGATTTGAGAGCCTTGATTGTCCAAATCATGTGTATAAATTAAATAAAGCCTTATATGGTTTAAAACAGTCTCGTGCTTGGTATGATAGGTTAAGTAACTTTTTGATAGATCATGGATTTAGAAAGGGTAGAGTAGATACCACCTTATTCCTTAAGAGCATAGATGATGATTTGATTATGGTACAAGTGTATGTAGATGATATATTATTTGGAAGTACAAATGAATCTTTATGCCATGAGTTCTCATCTTTGATGTCTAAAGAGTTTGAAATGAGTATGATGGGAGAACTTAATTTTTTCTTAGGTCTTCAAGTGAAGCAACAAGAAAATGGCACATTCATCTATCAAACCAAGTACACAAATGAATTGCTTGAGAGGTTTGACATGAAAAGATTTAAATCTAGTAAAACTCTATGAGCCCATCTATAAAATTTAGATGAATTAGGAAAATCTTGATCAAAAAACTTTATAGAGTATGATAGGTTCACTTTTATACCTCCGCTAGTAGGCTGATATTATGTTTGCTTTGTTTGTGTGCTCAGTGCCAACCAAAGAATCTCATTTAATAGTCAAGCATATCTTTGATTTGATAGGCATTACTAGGTTAGGTTTATGGTATCCTAAAATTCTTTATCATGTGATTTGGTTGCTTATTCGATGCTAATTTTATGATGCAAAGTAGATAAAAAAAGCACATCTGGCACATGTCATTTGTTAGGATCATCACTTGTGTCTTGGTCATCTAGGAAACAAAATTCTATAGCTTTATCCACTACTAAGGCTGAGTACATAGCTGTCGCTAGTTGTGTTGCTCAGGTCCTTTGGTTAAAGAAACAATTAGAAGATTTTGGTATTAAGCAAGATCACATTCTAGTTTAGTGTGACAATACTAGTGCTATTAGTTTGACTAAAAATCCTATCCAAAGACTCAAACCAAGCATATAGAAATTAGACATCATTTTATTAGGGATCATGTTTTGAAAGGTGATGTTAATATTAATTTTATTAGTACCGATTTACAAATTGCAGATATTTTTACAAAACCATTACCAGAAGAATGTTTTTGTACTTTAAGACTCATGCTTGGAATGTTAGATCCTAATATTTAAAATTATATGTAGTTTGTTCTCACTTTTTGATGTTGTCAAAAGGGGGAGAAGAGTAAAATGTTGGTTAGTATTAAGTCTATTTCATACATTTAGGGGGAGCAACATTATTCATCTCTTATGCATAAATTTTTTTTAAGAGAATTTTTTTCAAAAACTATGATGAAAGGTCAATTTGCACCTTCATCAAAATCAATACCCAACATTAGTTTGTCATCATCAAAAAGGGGAGATTATAATTAGCCTCATGTTCAATTTCAATTAATTTTGATGATAACAAATAAATGCTTGGATGTTCTAATGAATATTTTTATGTGTTTCAGATATATCAATTGCTAATTACATTACATACATCTCTAATACATTAGAGAAATTGCAAGAGAAGAATGAAAAGGATAATGTGAAGCTCAAGATATAATATTTTGGGTTATATGACTATTCATATGAGTTCATTGGCATGAATCAATTTGCTAAGCTTAACATATTATTTTAATGAGGTTAATTTATATAAATCTTTATTTAATTAACATTCAATTATATGTTTCATACATAGCATAAAATTGTCAAAGTAATAAATGATAAAACTATTAAGTATAATTATTTTATTTACTTAATATAATTAAGTATTTTAATTTAATTTGTTGGTTATAAGATAACTAACATATTTATGATTATATATATATTATATCATAATTTTTAAATGTCACATGTCAAAATTAAAAAAAATATATAAAATTTTATATTTTAGCTAAAGTCATTTTCTAATCAAAGAATTCATATCTGATTTCATCTCCAACAAATTCCTTGGATTTTTTCCTTTAATTTAATAGGTTTTATGACACACTTTTGATTAAAATTGAATTTATTATGATTTTCTAAACATTAGCTGATTTTTATAATGAAGGCATGCTACATGTTTTGAATATATTTGATTACTTTTGACTTACCCATGTGAATAGCCAAATTTTGGCTGCTAAATTTAATATTTATTTAATATAAATTATATTTTATTGAATATTAAATTATTAGATGATAACATAAGGTTTGCATGATATATTTTAAATATGATCTTCTTGCCTATAAATAGCCCTCATTCTCTTCATGAAAGCATTCCTCATTCAAAATTCAAAATCCCTCCAGAAATCTAAGAGAAAAATTCTTAGATTTTCTTCCAAGTGTTCTCCAAATATTGCAAGATCAAATCCTTGGTTTGGAAGCTTCAACATCTTCAACTAAGCAAGCCTTCTCAAATTACTTGAGTTTGTTTTCTTGATTTTAATCCTCTTTAGTTGTTCATGCTATTTTCACCATCTATTTATTCTTTCCAATTTATACTTTTGGTGGATTAGTCTTTGGACATTATTTTTCACATCAAAGTTTCTCAATCATTTTTTGTGATAAACTCTGTGATAGCTTGTAGGATCTATTTCAACTTGCTAAAAATTTTAACTTCCTACAAATTTATTTTGGTTTCTTGAAATATTTCTTCATTAGTCTTACTTTTGAAAGATCATTATTAGATCTATTTTAGAAGTATATTTTAAGCATTTAAAATAAATTATTGTGCTGAAATTATTTTATATTTGCTAGATCTCTCTTCTTAATTAAAGCTTACTAGCATACTTAGATCTATCATATACTCATTTTATTTAAGTACTTTGTGATCATTAGCATTAATTGAAAGAATCTTTTGGTAAAAATAAAACAAATTATTCCTTGAAATTTATTTTATTGTCAAAAGAATATTGTGAATTTATTTTGAAATAAATTTTATATTAGTCTACAAATTGTAATAACATAAACAACTTAGTAAGATCACTTTAAGATATTTATTTTATTATTTCTTATCAATATTAAGTGAGCATTTTATCTTGCCAAAATTTTTTAAGTGATCATTTGTAAGTTGTGAGATCATTTTTTGAATTGGATAGCTTGGTATATTTGTGAGAAATTTTTTTTATCAAAATTTATTATTTTATATTTTTCTTTTTTTTTATTGTAAAATTTATATTGGGGTTGTACTCGCCCCTTTGTAGGAGAGTACATATTGTTGTAGGGGTTGTACTCGCCCCGTTATAGGAGAGTACTATTTTTAAGCTATTTTTGCATTTAGTGGATTCCTAGCCAAGGATGGCTAGGCGTGGACGTAGGCTGGTTTTGGGGTTTAGCCGAACCATGTAAAAATTTTGTGCCTATTGTCTTTGTTTACTTTACTGCCCTTTTATTTTTGCTGCATTCAGAATTGTATCCTGTCATTATAAAATTAAAAATTAATTTTCTACTAAAAATTATAATTTAAGATTTAAGTTTTAAATTTTTTAATATCACCCAATTCACTCCCTCTTGGGTGCTATAGTGACTCACAAATATAATGTACATAACTATATAACCTCACATATATATGAATGTGGTGGTGTGTTATTAAATGTTATTGTACATTTTAGTATGTTTTAGTTTTTTTATAATAAGTTGGGTCAAAACTCAAAAAAATTTTAATTTGATGGTTGAGATGGAAGAATTTGCCCAAATTCGTGGCACTCACCAAGAACCATCACCAAAATTATGCTATTTTGTACCATTTATAATAGAAAAATAACAATTTTACATCCAAAATGAGCATTATTCATATTTTGAGAAAATTTTATTATTTGTTCCTTTTAAGTGATTCTAATGAGGTGTAATGTTAGATAATATATTATATTATAGCAAATTATAATATAACATCTTATATTATAATATAATATAATGTGTTAATTCACACTATAATATGTTTTTTATTTATAGTTAGTTGAGTTTGAGCTTGTCATAAATCATAAAATGTTGATTATAATGTTAAGATGATGTAATTTGAACAAAATAGATTATTAGGCTTTTAAAGGTGTGTATAAGAGAAGAAATAAGATTTGATGAGAATTCCATGTCAAGGACATGGAGGGAGATCCATTAGGGATCACACATACATTGGACATTACATGTGAGGGGTATATATCGAGGGCATAACAGAAGCAAATCTGCTGGGGATAAGGTTTGAATTTGATTTGACAATATGATTTGTCGAAAGAAATTCTGCTAGGGATAAGAATCTATAATCCACTAGGGATTAAGATTGAGTTGACTTTAATTTGTTTAGTTTTAATTGATAGGGAGGAATATCTGCTAGATATATGGGCTCGAGTCCGTTGGGGATCGGATATATGAACCTTCCACTAGGGAAGCAGGATCAGGCTATCTGTTGGGATTGGAATTTAAGTTTAATTTCATAGATTTGTTTAGGGATGTATTTGCTGAGAATAAGAGTTTGGTTGGATTTCTTTAATTTAGACTCTACTAGGGGAGTTGTTCTAATTTGGCTCCACTGGAGAGGTTGGTTTTGAATTTAATTTGTTTGTTTGACTTGTTTATATATGATTTAGGGCTCCACTGGGGAGAAGGCTGTGATTTAACTACATTGGGGAAAATCAAATTGGGTTTTATTTAATCTGAGTTAATGTATGGATCCTATCGATGTGCGATGAACCCACTGAGAAGGAGCTATATCACCTTTGACCTAAGTCAAGTTTACAAATCCAAAAGGATAGTCTATTAGTTGCGGGGTAGAGCTAGCCAACATATGGGGTTGCCTTTTGATGTGCAATGGCTGTGTTAGGAAGAGGCATATCATACTTACATCTTCCAAAGAGAGGAACAATCACTGCAGTGACCTGTTAGATGCACAACAAATTGAATCTGACCTAGGGAAACTACTGAGTGAATGTCACTATGAAATTCTATCAACTCAAAAGTAGTCATAATTAATTTTATCTTCATTTCATATGATTTGATATGGTTTGTTTGGTTTAGTTTGATTTGAAATTGAAGGCATATCCACTAGGGATGTGAGCTTGGTCAAATTTAATAGATTTAATTTATGGACTATGTCACTATGTGATGGACCGATTGAGAAGGGGCTATATCAGACTTGTCCTATCTCAGATTTACAAATCCAACAGGATAGTCTACTAGCCATGGGGTAGAGCTAGCCAACCAAAGGGATTGGCTTTTGGTGTGTAATGATCGTGCTATGAAGAAGGCATAACATATTTACATCTTCTAAAGTAGGGAAAAACCATTGGGGTGACTTATTGGTAGCACAACAAATCGAACCTGACTCAGGGACGACTATTGAGTGAATGTTGTTTGGGATTTATGTCAACTTAAGAGTAGTCAGGAGATTCCTATAGGGAGTTTTGGTGACACTAGCCTAAAGATATGATGACTGCTCAGGAAAAGGTATTGCTAAGGGCATCTTCCCAATCCACAACTAAATATATATTTTGTTTATATCTTTACGTGGACCCTATTAGTATGCGAGGGACCATATTGAGAAGGAGCTATGCCGACCTTGACCTATCTCAGATTTACTAGACCAAAGGAGAATCTACACATTTACATGATGAATTTTTTAACCATAGGGGTGGTGATTAGGAAAGGGGAAATTTCCAATTTGATAGTAACTCGGGTAGTGTCTAAATGAGATCGCAAAGGATATGATCCAAATATAGTGCCCACAAGAGAGGTGTTGCTAGGGATGTAATTATGAGACTTAGAAAAGAAAGCTTATAGGTATAAGATGGCCAACTAAATGAGAAAGTAGCAGACTTACATCTACCATGAGTGGTGTATCCTAAGGTGCGAGAACCAACCAACCTAAGGTGTATCCATCAGCATGAGTGGTGTATCCATCAGTATAGTGAGAACCAACAAACCTAAGGTGCCCATGTAATGATCAATCTGAAAAGAAAGTGTGTAGGCTTATAACTAAGTAGGGAACCCCGAGGAAGGACTAGATCCATACTTGAAGTAGTTAGGAGGGAAGGAGCAACTAGGGGACCTATCCTAAACCTCAAATATACTCGATCAAATCTATGCACAAAGGCTAATCCAAGAAGAAAGTGTAGCAGACTCACATCCTCTTAAATGAAGCTAACATTAGGTAGCTTACCAACCATGTAGTAAGGCCTACTAAACTAACAAGGCACTTATTGGTGTGTAGTAATAAGTAAGGAAGGAAAGTGTAGCAGACTTACATCTTCCAAAGCAAGAAGACCATTGGCATGACACACTAGTAGAATAGCTAGTCAGCCAATCTAGAGTAGCTTGTGAGTGAGTGTTGCTGGGTGCATTATCTTAACTTAGAGTAGCCTTAGATAAAAGATATGTGTTTATTTTATGTTTTTTTTTGTAGTTCGTGTTTGTGTTGTGTCGATGAAGGTTAGAACACTGCCCGGGTTCCTTACACCTACCCTAAACACATCGTGGTAGATTCACAAACAAGAATACTTTTAACATGGAAGAGATTAAATTCAAAATAGAACTTTCATTGATGATAATTATTTTCAAACAGGATTTATTATATTTCTTTAAGTAGAGCCCATTGATTAGAAGCAATGGGTGCTCTACCTTATGATTAATAAGTTGATAAGATCCTCTTTGGTAGGCCTTCTCTATGGTAAAAGGGCCTTCCCAAGTGGGTTCAAACTTTCCTCCCATCTTATAATGGGCAATAATCGGTCTCCTCAGATCTAAAACAAGCTCTCCTACTTGAAAAGCTCTAGGACAGACCAACTTGTTATGAGCTTGAATCATTTTATCTTTTAACAACTCAAGGATTTGGCATGCTCACAGGCGTATCTCCTCTAAACCTTCAAGCTCTTATAATCACTGCATGACATTCTACTCTATTGGGATCTTGCTACCCACAACTATCCTTAGTGATGGGAGTTAGACTTCTAATGGTAGAACAGCTTCAGACCCATACATTAAGGAGAAAAGAGTAGAAGGAGTTGTACTTTTATATGTGGTGCAGTAGGCCATAAGGCTTCAACTAACTACTTATGCCACTGTCTCTTATTATTGCCGAGTGTCTTCTTCAGTATTTAAATGAGCATTTTATTGAAGACTTCTACTAAGCCGTTTACCCTTGAGTAGTTGATGGTAAAATATCTCCAATATATTCTGTGTCTCCAGGCAAAGTTGTTGATCTTAGTGCTCTTAAATGCAGTACCATTATCAGAGATATAATTCATCGAGGCACTCTAAACCTATATACGATTTGATTCTTAAAAAACTAGAGCACATGCTGAGTTGTGACCTCTCTAAGAAGAATCTCCTTCACCCATTTGGAAAAGTAGTTAATAGCAGCTAAGATGAAATGATGGCCCTTGGAAGAAAGAGGATCAATAGGACCCACTATGTGGTCTTGAATGGCCATGAGGCCAATGTAGGATGTAGAATGTTGGGTGGTTGGTGTAGGACCACATCATGTATTTGACATTGGTGGCATCACCTAGCCATATCCATGGATTGATAATTAGCTCCAGCATGGATTAGATGATGGCTGAGGCAGTAGAGTGTGTTTTCCTTCTCTTCATCATTGGCATGGGCCAATAAAGCACCAAGGTAGTCTTCTAATGCAGTATTGTAAAGTATGAGCAGCTTGCCCGAGATAGGGGCTGCTAGAATTGATGGCATCATCAGGTAATGCTTGATGTCTTTAAAGGCATGTTCCTACTTATCTTCTCACTTGAACTTGGTGTCCCTTTTGACAAGTGCTGAGAATGAATGACATATTCCCAATAAGTTGGTTATAAACCATCTTAGATATGCCAACCACCCTTTGAATGATCTGAGTTGAGTTAAACTTTTAGGGGGTGGCATTTTTAATATTGCCTTAAGCTTCTCCGGATCAATTTAGATTCCATGGTGTCAGATAACAAAACCAAGAAATTTTATTATATCTACTCCAAATGCACATTTCAGGGGGTTCATTTTAAGGTTAAATTATCTTAAATGTTTGAAAACTACTCTCAAGTCAAAGGGATGGTCTTTCATTTCTCTACTATTGAGCACAAAATCATCGACATAGCACTCAACTTGATGATGAATGATTTCATTGAAGATTTTATTCATAGCAGGTATGTTTTACTATTTTTAAGGCTAAAAGGCATGACCTTATAGTAATAGATTTCGATCGGGGTTCTAAAAGCAGTGTTTCTTTCATCTTTAAGGGCCATCTTTATTTGGTTATATCCAAATGAGCCATCCATGAAAGAGAATATTGCATGAGATGAGGCAATGTCCACCATCTACTCCAGGATTCGTAGTGGAAATTCATCTTTTCGACATGCCTTATTTAAATCCATAAAATCAATACATATGTGAAATCACCAAGCCCTACCTATTGGAGCATTTTAAACCCATAACACACCCATGATTCTTCCTTGGCAGCCACCTCCACACCTTCAACCAACCAAGCTGAGCCAACTCACCTCCCCCCTGCCACCTATGATACCCTAAGATGGTCGGATGGCCACTAGAAGCCAAACTTGATCTTACTATCCGATCAAGATGAAGGGGGTATATAGCCCCTCATTTCCACTCAAACACACACACAATTCATTCCTCAGAGCCCTAGCTACCCAAGACGAGGTGCTAGAGCCATTCCCTAAGCTCCCAAGTTTGTTCTTCATTCAAAAAACTTCCATTCCTGTCCATTTTCGACCTAACTTCCCCATTTCTCCATCAAACTCAAATTAACTTTGCTCGCACCTTCCCCAGGGCTCATCAAGCAAGAACGAATCATCTCCCAAGCTTCCCGAGCATCATAGGGGGATTTTGATCAAAGTTGAGGTCCAATTCATCAATTCATGGCCTTCTGAGCGAAAACTGAGGAATTGATCTAATTGCTACTCAACAAGGCTTCATCTCTACTAGATGAAGCTTCCTCAATCGTTTGAGCCACTGGTCTTGAGCTCTGATGAGGTATGCTTCTAAAACTGATTCTTAGGCAAAAATGGGTTGGACCTTTTTGAAGAAAACTTTCATCTCATGTGATCTTGAACATTGGATCCCCTCCGATCGATGTCATGAAATTGTGGGATAATTTTGGAGTTGATTCGAGCTTGGTAAGCATGACTCCATTCTCCCTCACTCACATGATGTTAGATCACGCACCGTCCGTTTCACATGTTTAGAATGGACGATCGTGATTAGATCTGCTAGATCGATTTGATTTAATCCTATTAAGCTGTGGGATTAATCATAGCCATTTGATCTTAGATCAGATGATGAAAGAGAAAGCGTGTCCGTCGCCACCACATAGGCGCTGAGTTAGATAACTTTAAGTAGCCAATCCCAAGGAGCCACATGGCGCCAACAGGATTAGGCTTAATTAATCATTTTAATGGCTAAAACTTCTAAAAATCATAGAACATCATAGAGAAATATAAAAATGCAAATAAATACTCATTTTAATGGTATTTCAAAGGAGAATTAATTAAAATGATCTTAACTAATTTTGAATAGTAATTCAAGTTTAATTACAAAATTAATTAGCTTAATTAATTTACTTTGAGAAATTAATCCAAAATTTTATGGGTTAATTTAATGGGATGACCTATGCCTCCCATAATTTTCTTGTAATTTATAGCTTACTTAATTAGGAAAATTGACTAATTAAACCATAACTACTCTTTTAAGTTAATTAATGATTAATTAACCCGATGAACAGTAACAAATTGGTTAATTAGGTTTATTAATCATTGTTCAATTGTAAGTGAACTAAGGAATAGGGTTAGGACCCCTTTCCCTAGGTTCATTTCACCCTTTTTTAAGATGAAATTATTTAATATTTAACTATTTAAATAAATCACTTAATCAATTTGAAATCATAATCACATCAGACCTTAATTAATTAAATCATGGGGCAGATCTTTAAGTGTTTAAAAACCTAAAGGAGTTTAGCAAAATTATGGTTAGTCCACATGTGTGGGAAAACCATAAGAGTAATAAATTAAGTCCCTTAACCTAATTAACTATTAATCATGTGCATTGCATTAGGCCCCTTTTATTTCCTAGGATCATTGCAAGTTTATTTTCCATGCATATCATGTTGGCTCACAATTATTTAGTTATTTACTTTAAGGTGACATAAGTAAGGGTAATTAATTCATCTAATTAAGAGTTCAACTTAATTAAAAAAATCAACTTAATTTCATTTCTTTAAATTAAATGAAATCACTAATGTGGGAATGGGTTTAAAACAACAAGTGATGATTTCTCTTCTCCTCTTTAAATCAAATCATATCCAAAACATAATTAATAAAGAAGCTTTGGTTTGCTTTAAATAATCTTATTTGATTTGATTGTCCTTAAGAACTGCTTTGGTTGAATGAATCACATGCTTATATTTGATTGTCCTCTTTCCAATCATGTTAAATTTAATATGTCATTTGAATTCATGCATCCATCTTTTTCAAAATCAAGTAAAATAAAATGGAATTCTTTATGTAAGTTTATGGTGTTGATTTAATTTAATATATGTGTATTATCACTATTAAATCCAAATGTATTTTTTAAAAGCTTATAAATGAATAATAATATGTGTTATGATGTTAGTTATAAATACATAAGAAATGTATCATAGTTTAAGTGTATGAAGTTGAGTTCTCTTCCTCTATTCATGTGTTGATTTATATAAGATTGAATGGGTATATGGACATCTGAACATGAGGCATAGCCACAAGGGAGGTCATTTGATTACCTCCTAATTTGTTACTTGGTTGATGAAATCAAAAGAAAAAAAATGTTGAATCAATTCTTAAAAAAAAAAACCAAAAACCCTAAACCCTAAACTAAAACCTGAACCTTAAACTTAAAACTTAAACCCTAAACCCCAAAACCTAAACCCTAAACCCTAAATCGTAAACCCTAACAACCTAAAAACTTAAACTTAAACTAAATAAAACATAAAAATAAAATAAATAAATAAATAAACCTAAACCCATATAAAATAAAATAAAAAAATAAAATAAAACCTAAACAAAAATCTAAACCTAAACCTAAACTGAAACCTAAACCTAAACCTAAAAATAAAATAAAATAAAAAATAAAAATTAAAATAAAAGAAAATAAATAAAATCCTAAACTAAACTAAGAAATAAAATAAACCTAAAAATAAAAAACCTAAATTAAATAAAAACTAAATATATAAAAAAAAAGTAAACCAAGAATAAAATAAAATAAAAACTAAATGAAAACCTAAACCTAAAGATAAAATGAAATAAACCTAAACCCTAAACTAAAAAAAGAACCTAAACCTAAAATAAACAAAATAAAATAAACATTAACCTAAACTAAAATAAACTAAACTAAAATAAATAAAACCTAAAACTAAACTTAAATTAAACTAAACCTAAACCTTAAACTAAATAAAATAAAACCTTAAAATAAACCTAAAATAAAAACTTAAAACCAAAACGTAAAAAAATAAAATAAAAACCTAAACCTAAACCAAAGAATAAAAAACAAAACCTAATCCAAAAAATAAAATAAAAATAAAACTAAACTAAAAAATAAACATAAACCTAAACCTAAACTTAAAAGAAAAAACTAAAATAAAAAACCTAAACTAAAATAAATAAACTTAATATAAATAAAAAAAACTAAATAAAAATAAAAATAAACCTAAGCAAAGATAAAATATGAAATAAACTAAAATAAATTAAAAATAATTTAAATAAACTAAATAAACCAAAACCTAAAGATTTACTTAATTAAAAAAACCCCTAAACCCAAAACTCTAAACCCTAAACCCAAAATTCTAAATCCTAAACCTTAAACCCTAAACCCTAAACCCTAAAACTAACCCTAAACCCTAACCTACAATCTTAAACCCTAAAAAATACTAAACACTAAATCATAAACCTTAAAACCTAATCCCTAAACTAAGAAACTCAACTCTACTAAACTAAACCTAAACCTAACCCCTAAACTAAACTATAAACCTTAAAACACTAAACCCTAAAGCTCTAAATCTAAACCAAAACCTAAACCCTAACCTTAAACCCTAAACCTAACCCTAAACCCTAAACCTTAAACCTAAACCTAAAACCCTAAATCCTAAACCCTAAAACCTAAACCCCCTAAACCCTAACCTAAAACAAAAAAACTTAAAACCTAAAACCTAAACCTAAACTAAATAAACCTAAAATAAAATGAATAAAACCTAAATAAAAAAAAAAATAAATAAAACCTAAACCTAAACCTAAAAAAAAATAAACTAATAAAAATAAACTAAAACAAAATAAACAAAAACCAAAACTAAACTAAAAAATAAAATAAGCCTAAGAATAAAATAAAATAAAATAAAATAAACATAAAATAAAATAAATCTAAAATAAAATATAATAAAAATTAAATAAAACTTGAACCTAAAAAATAAACCTTAAAATAAAACCTAAAAATAAATAAATAATAAAATCTAAATCCTAAATTTAAAAAAACCTAAACCTAAAATAAAAAATAAACAAATTAAAGAAAACCTAAACCTAAACTAAAATAAACTAAACTAAAATAATTAAAACATACACCTAAACTTAAACCTAAAGTAAAACTAAATAAAATAAAATAAACTAAAAATAAACCTAAACCTAAACTAAAAAATTAAATGTAAAGTTAAACCTAAAATAAAAACCTAAAACCTAAACCTATACCTGAAAAAATAAAACCTAAATAGAAAAAATAAAATAAAAATAAAACTCAATTAAAAAAAACCTTTACCTAAACCAAAACCTATAAAATAAACTAAAATTAAAATCGAAACTAAAAAAAATAAACCTGAAATAAATAAACTAAACTAAATAAAAATAAAAAATAAACCTAAATTAAAATAAAAAATAAAATAAAATAAATAAACCTAAACCTACAGGTTTACTTAATTAAAAAAACCCTAAACCCTAAATCCTAAACCCTAAACCCTAAACCTACAATCCTAAATGCTAAACCCTAAACCCTAAACCCTAAAAAAATCTTAAACCCTAAACCCTAAACCCTTAACCCTAAAAGCATTAACCTGAATACCCTAAACCCTAAACCATAAACCTTAAACTCTAACCCTAAACCTTGAACCCTAAACCCCAAACTGTAAACCTAAAGCTAATGTAACTAAATAAATTAAAAAATAAACCTAAAGCCTAAAACCTAATAAACCTAAACATATACCTAAACCCTAAGAATGGGCAAAACCTTGATGGTGTGAACCAACAAGACTTAGACAGTTTAGAATGAGAAGAGGTGAAGTTATCAAAGTAGTGGTGGGGGATCTGGAGGTGCTGGTGGATATGGAGGTGGTGGTCAGAATTGTGGTGGTTTTGGAGGCAGGAGGAGGGACAGAGGTTATAGCCATGGTGGTGAAGGAGGGAGAGATTGGGGATATGATGGTGGATCCAGCTACTTGAGATGCCGGGGTGGTTCTGATGGGAACTAGAGAAATTGAAGAATGGCCCATTCTATCTACTGCTTATGAAACTGTGCATTTATACTAGAGACGATTCAAGTTTTCTAGGGTTTCTGATTTTCTCTATGCCTACTCATTTTCTATCTATGTCATTGCTTGAGTCTTAGAAAACTTAGTGCGTTACTTGGTTGATGAAATTGAAAATAAGAAATATTGAATTTGAATTTATTCTCTATTAAAAAAAACCATAAACCATAAACCCTAAACTAAAACTAGAACCCTAAACCCTAAACTTGACTAAACCCTAAACCCTAAACCATAAACCCTAAAACATAGACCCTAAACCATAAACCCTAAATCCTAAACCCAAAAAAAGCCCTAAACCAAAAACCCAAAATTGCAAACCCTAAACCCTAAACCCTAAACACACCCTAAAACTAAACCATAAAGCCTAAACCCTAAAAAGCTAAAAACCTAAACCTAAACTAAATAGAACATAAAAATAAAATAAATAAAAAACCTAAACAACAACAACAACAAGCCTTTATCCCATTAATTTGCCTATGAATCCTTCTCCATTATGTCCTATTATGTGTCAAATTCTCATTTAATTCAAGTATAATAAGGTCATTTTTATAAATCTTAACCAAGTCTTTTAGGTCTACCTCCATAAGGCAAATCTAATGTATCTACTCTCCTAACCGGGTCATCGGATGGCCGACGCTTTATGTGGCCAAACCATCTGAAGTGACTCTCTCTTATCTTATCTACCACTAGAGCTACTCCAACTTTTCCCGAACATACTCATTTCATATTTTATATCTAAGAGTATAACTACTCATCCACCTGAGCATCCTCATTACTGTAACACTTAACTTAGTATTTTGCTTCTCTTTTATTAGCCAACTTTCTACACCATAAGTCATTGCAAGTCTTACCACCATCTTATAAAATTTTTCCATAAGTTAAGTGTAACTTTTCTATCACATAACAGGCCAGATGCATTCCTCCACTTTAACCATCCAACTTGAATTCTATTAATAATATCTCCATCCATTTCACCATCATTTTGAACAATAGAGCCTAAATATCTGAATCGCTTCACTCTTATTATTGTTCACCTAATGTCACAACACGCCACTAGAACTTCTACAACTAAAATTACACTCGATATATTCGCTTTTAGATCTACTTAAACAAAACCTTAGACTCTAATGACCTCCATAATTCAAGTTTCTCTTGACTCTCTAGTCTTATCAAAGAAGAATGTCATCAGCAAAAAAGCATACACCAAGGTACATCTTCCTATAAATGCCTAGTAAGAACATCCATAACTAATGAAAAAAAAGATAAGGGATTAAAGTTGATCCTTGATATAATCCAACTGAAATAGGAAAATATTTTGTCAATCCTCCTTGTGTGTGGACAAAAGTAACAACTCTAGTATACATATCCTTAATGTCTTGAATATAACCAATATTAACTCCTTTCTATTCTAGAACTCTCCAAAGAACATCTCTTGAAACTTTATCAAAAGCTTTCTTTAAATCAATAATTATCATATGTAGATCCTCCTTACTTTCTCTATACTTCTCCATCAAACCTCTTAACAAATGTATAGCTTCCATAGTAGATCACCTGCATGAAACCAAACCAAACTAATTATGAGAAACTTTTTATCACATCATAACCTATGCTCAATTATTCTCTCCATAATTTTATTGTATGACACATTAACTTAATTCCTCTATAATTTGCACACTCTTATGCATCACCTTTATTCTTAAATATAAGAACTGACAAACTCTTCCTCCACTCATCTAGCATTTTTTTAGTCTTTAAAATAACATTAAAAAACCTAAACCAAAATAAAAGAATTAAAATAAAATAAAACCATAAACTAAAACTTAAACCTAAACCAAAACCAAAACCTAAAAAACTAAACTATCAAATAAATAAAACCTAACCTAAACTAAAAAATATAAAAACCTAAATAAAAATAAAACTAAACCTAAAATAAAAATAAAATAAACCTAAAAAAATAAAACATTAAATTAAATAAAAACCAAAACCTAAACAATAAACCCTAAAAATAATTAAAAAAATAAAACATAAACCTTAAACTAAAAAAAAAACTAAAATCTAAATTAAAAATAAAAGAAACTAAAACCTAAACTAAAATTTATAAAACCTAAACCTAAACCTAAACTAAATAAAATAAAATAAACTAAAAAAAGCCTAAGCCTAAACTAAAAAAATAAAACCTAAAAATAATCCTAAAATTAAACCTAAAACCTAAACCTAAAAAAATAAAATAAAAAGTTAAACCTAAACCTAAAAATAAAAAAATAAAACCTCAACCTAAAAAGTAAAATAAAAATAAAACTAAACTAAAAAATAAACTTAAACCTAAACCTAAAAAATAAACTAAAATAAAAAACATAAACAAAAATAAATAATCCTAAAATAAATAAATTAAATTAAATTAAAATAAAAATAAACCTAAATAAAAAAAATAAAATAACATAAACTAAAATAAATATAAAAATAAACTAAATAAACCTACTACCGGGTTTGCTAAATTTAAAATTAATAACTAAAAATAGAAAAAATCCTAACCTACCATAACTACTAACTAAATCATAAACTCTAGCTTAAACCTACTCTTACAAATCCTTCTACTAAAACCAACCACTAAACCCTAAACCTAAAATCTAAATCCTGATCCTAAACCTCTAACTAACCCAACCCAATCCAAACTCACCACTGAAACCACCTTGACCACTAAACCCCCAAAACCTAAACCCTAAACTAAACTATAAACTAAACCTACCATACCCTACCCTCCCCAGACCACCAAACCCTCTAAACTAACTCCCTAAACCTCCCTAAACCTACTACTGGGACCCTAAACTTTAAACTTAACCTAAAACTAAACTAACCTAAAATCTAAAACCTAAACTAAATCATAAACAAAGCTAAAGCAAATGTTAAAACTAAACCAAAACTAATGCTAAATAAAAGCTAACCTTAAACCCTAAACCCTAAAACGTGAAAACCCAAGCCTAAACCTAAACCAAAAAATTAAATAAAATAAAACTAAACTAAAAGAAACATAAACCTAAACCTAAACTAAAAAAAAATAAACTAAAATGAAAACCTAAACTAAAATAAATAAACAAAACTAAATAAAAATAATAAATAAATTTAAATAAAGATAAAAAATAAAATAAAATAAAATAAAATAAAAAATAAATAATTTAAATAAACTAACTTAGCGGGTTACTTGGTTAAAAAAAAACAAAACATAATACTAAAAAACCCAAAATCCTAAAACCCTAAACCCTAAAATACTAAACCACGGACTTAAAAATAAACCAAACTAACCATAAACCCTAAATATTACCCTAAATACTAAACTAAAACCCTACTCAAACCCTACCCTAAACCCTAAACCTCCCCCACAACCCTAAAACAGATCCTAACCACTTAAATATCCCTATACTGAGCCTAAACCAGATCCTAAACCCTAACCACTAAAACCCTAACTGACCCTAACCCTCCTGAACTCTCCACCCACCTAAAAACTAAACTCTAAACCTAAACCACCTTCCCTAAACCTAAAACTAAACCCAACCCTAAACCCTAAACCTAACCCTCCTTAAATCTAAAACCTAAAACCTGACCTAAACTAAATAAAACCTAAAATAAAATAAATAAAGAAACTAAACCAAAATAAAATAAAATAAAATTAACCTAAACCTAAATAAACTAACAAACTAACGCTACAATAATAACCCACCCTAAAACCATAAACCCTAAAGCCTAAACACTAAACCAAAACCAAAAAAATTAAATAAAAATAAAACTAAATTGAAAAAGAAACATACACCTAAACATAAACTAAAAAAATAAACTAAAATAAAAAACCTAAACTAAAATAAACAAATAAAACTAAATAAAAATAATAAATAAATTTAAATAATGATAAAAAATAAAATAAACTAAAATAAATAAAAATAATCTAAATGTATATAAACTAAACCTACATTTGTAAGTTAAAAAAACACGTAAACCCTTACCTAAACCCTCAAATCCTAAACCTTAAACCTAAACCCACTAAACTAACCCAAACCTACAACCTAAACTGACCTAAAACCAAAATGTAAACCTAAACCTTAAACCTAAACTAAACCTTAAACCTAAACCACTTAAACCCTAAACCCCAAAACCCACCAAACCACTCACTAAACCAGATCCTCAACCCTAAACTTAAACCATAAACCCTATCTAAAAAATAATGACCCTAGACACTAAAAACTAAATCCTAAACCCTAAAACCTAAACCATAAAACCCTCCCTGCTAACCTAAACCTAAAACCTAAACCTAAACCCTAAACCTAAACCAAACTCTGAGCCTAAAACTAACACCTCTAAACCTAAACCCAACCTAAACCCAACCCTCCACTAAACCCTAAACCCTCTCAACTCTAAACTCCAATCTAAAACCTAAATCTAAACTAAGTAAAACCTAAAAATAAAATAAATAAAGAAACTAAACCAAAATAAAATAAAATACAATAAAAACCTAAACCTATTAAAAAAATAAACTAAAACAAAATAAATAAAAACCTAAACTAAACTAAAATATAAAATAAACATAAGAATAAAAGTCCTAAATAAAATAAAAATTAAACAAAAAATAAAAATAAAATAAACCTAAAATAAAATGAAATAAAAATTATATAAAAACTTAAACCTAAGAAATAACCCTTAAAATAAAACCTAAAAAAATAAATAATATACCCTAAATCCTAAACAAAAAAACCAAAACCTAAAATAAAAAATATATAAAATAAAATAAACCTAAACCTAAACTAAAATTATTAAAACATAAACCTAAACTTAAACCTAAGGTAAAACTAAATAAAATAAAATAAACTAAAAACAAACCTAAACCTAAACCAAAAATTTAAACCTAAATTTAAACATAAACCTAAAAAATAAAATAAAATAAAACCTAAATTGAAAAAATAAAATAAAATTAAAACTAAATTAAAAATTAAACTTAAACTTAAACCAAAACCTAAAAATAAACTAAAATAAAAACCTAAACTAAAATAAATAAACCTAAAATAAATTAACTAAATAAAATAAAATAAAAAATAAACCTAAATAAAAATAAAAAATAAAATAAACTAATTAAACTAAATAAACCTAAACCTACAGGTTTACTTAATTAGAAAAACCATAAACCCTGAATCCTAAACCCTAATCCCTAAACCTACAATCCTAATGCCTAAACCCTAAACCCTAAATCCTAAACCCTAACCCTAAACCCTTAACCATAAAAGCATTAACCCTAATAACCTAAAACTTAAACCCTAACCCTAACCCTAAACCCTAAACCCTAAACCTTTAACCCTAGAGCTAAAGCTAAAGTAACTAAATAAATTTAAAAATAAACCTAAACCCTAAAACCTAATAAACCTAAACTTAAACCTTAAACCCTAAGAATGGGCAGAACCTTGATGGTAGGAACATCACCATAAATAAGACTCAGTCTAGATCTGGCGATGGAGGCGAACACAAAGGCGGTAGTTATCATAGTGGTGGTGGGGGATTTAGAGGTGCTGGTGGGTATGGAGGTGGTCATCGGAGTAGTGGTGATTGTGGAGGCGAAAGGAGCCATAGATGTTACAGCCGTGGTGGGGAAGGAGGGAGAGATCGGGGATATGATGGTGGATCCCGCTACTCGAGAGGTCGGGCTAGTTTTGATGGGCACTGGAGAAATTGAAGAACGATTCGATCCTACTGGCTATTATTTTAATAGAGCGGTTTAAGTTATCTAAGGTTTTTGATTTGCTCTATGCCTACTCATTTTTGATCTATGTAATTGCTTGAGACTTAGACAACTTGGCGTGTTACTTGGTTGATGAAATCGAGAAGAAATGTTGATTATGAATTTATTCTCTATTAAAAAAAATCATAAACCATAAACCCTATACAAAAACCTAAACCCTATACCTAAAACCTAATCCTTAAACCCTAAAGCCTACACCCTAAAATCCCTAAACCCAAAACCCAAAACCCTAAACCCTAAACCATAAACCCAAAAAAAACCCCATAAACCAAAAGCCTAAACCGTAAACCCTAAACCCTAAACTTTAAACCCTAATCACACCTTAAACACTAAACCATAAACCCTAAACCATAAAAAGCTAAAAACCTAAACCTAAACTAAATAAAACATACAAATAAAATAAATAAAAAAACCAAAACCAAAATAAACAAATAAAATAAAATAAAAAAATAAACTAAAACCTAAACCTAAACCTAAAAAAAACTAAACTAATATCAAATAAATAAAAACCTAAACTAAATTTAAAAAAAATAAAAAACCTAAATAAAAAAACTAAACTTAAAATAAAAATAAAATAAACCTAAAAAAATAAAAAATTAAATTAAATAAAAACCAAAACCTAAACAATAAACGCAAAATTAAACCCTAAAAAAACATAAACCCTAAACTAAACAAAAACCAAAACCTAAAATATAAATAAAATAAACCTAAACCTAAACTAAAATAAATTAAAATAAAATAAATAAAACTTAAACCAAATCTTAAAATAAACTAAACCTAAACCTAAATTTAAACTAAACAAAATAAAAGAAACAAAAAAAAAGCCTAAACCTAAACTTAAAAATAAAACCTAGAAATAAACCTAAAATAAAAACCTAAAACCTAAACCTAAGAAAATAAAATAAAAACCTAAACCTAAATCTAAAATAGAAAATAAAACCTAAACCTAAATAAAAAAATAAAAATAAAACTAAACTAAAAAATAAACCTAAACCTAAACCTTAAAAATAAACTAAAATAAAATATATAAACAAAAATAAATTAACCAAAAATAAATAAATTAAACTAAATAAAAATAAAAAATAACTTAAATCAAAATATATAATAAAAAAAACTAAAATAAATAAAAAATAAACTAAATAAACCTAAACCTAACAATTTACTTAATTTAACATAAATAAATAAATAACTAAAATAAATAAAAATAGAAAAAATCCTTAACCCTATACCCTAAACACTAAAATTAACCCTAAACCGTAAACTCTAAATGCTAAACCTACTACTCCAAATGTCATTCCCATCCGTCTCGAAATAGGACACTCCCATTTCCAACATAACTTACCCATTTTTCAATCAAACTCAAATTAACTTTTCACATACCTTTCCTAGGCCTCGTCGAGCAAGAATGAATTATCTCCTTTACTTCTCGAGCATCAGATGTGGGACTTCGATCAAAGTTGAGCTCCAAATCATCGATTTGTGGCCTTCCGAGTGAACATCGAGGAATTGATCCAATTATTGCTCAACAAGGATTCATCTCCACTAGATGAAGCTTCCTCAATCATTTGAGTCGTCGGTCTTGATATCCAGCGAGGTATGCTTCCAAAACTGATCCTTAGGAAAAAATGGGTTGGAGCTTTTTGAAAAAAACTTGCATCTCATGTGATCTTGACCATTAGATCCCATCTGATTGATGTTGTGAAGGTGTGGGATCCTTTTGGAGTTGATCCGAGATCGGGTAAGCTCAGATCAAGTGAGCAATGGTGGATGGACTCCATTCTCCCTCACTCATGTGATGTTAAATCACCCACCATCCCTTCCGTGTAATCAAAACGGATGAGAAAGCGCATCCGCCTCCGCCACGCAGGCGCTGAGTCAGATAAGTTTAAGTAGCCAATCTTGCGGCATCACGTGAAAAGCATGCCACGTTAGCATGCCATGTGGCACTAATAGGATTATGCTTTAATTAGGCAATTAATCATTTTTAATGGCTGAAACTTCTAAAAATCATAAAAAATTATAGAGAAATAAAAAAATGTAAATAAATACTCATTTTAAAGGTATTTCATAGGAAAATTAATTAAAAATGATCTTAACTAATTTTGAATATTAATTAAAGTGAATTACAAAATTAATTAGCTTAATTAATTCTTAATTACTTGAGCAATTAATCCCAAAATTTATGGGTTAATTTAATGGGATGACCTTTGCCTCCCATGATTTTCTTAGGATTTATTCCTCACTTAATTAGAAAAATTGATTAATTAAAGCTTAACTACTCTTTTAAGTTAATCGATGATTAATTAATCCATGAATAGTAATAAATTGGTTAATTAACCCTAAACCCTAAAACATATAACGATAAATCCTAAACCCTAAACACCAAACCCTAAACCCTAAACCTTAAACCCTAAAAACTTAAAAACCAAAACCTAAACTGAATAAAACATAAAAATTAAATAAATAAAAAAAACCTAAACCTAAATAAAATAAAAAAAATAAAAACCTAAACTTAAAAATAAAATAAACTAAATAAATAAAACATAAAATAAATAATGTAAATAAAACCTAAACTAAACTAAAAAAATAAAATAAACCAAAAAATTAAAAACCTAAATAAAATAAAACCCAAACTTAAAATAAAAATAAAATAAACCTAACATAAAATAAAATAAAAACTAAATAAAATCCTAAACCTAAAAAGTAAACCTAAAAATAAACAAAAATTAAAACCCAAACCCGAAACTAAAAAAAACCTAAACCGAAAATGAATTAAATAAAATAAACCTAAACCTAAACCTAAACTAAAATAAAAAACCCTAAATCTTAGCAAAAAAAAAAAACTTAAAAATAAATCGAGAATAAAAAACTAAAACCTAAACCTAAAAAGATAAAATAAAAACCTAAACCTAAATCTAAAAATAAAAAATAAAACTTAAACTTAAAAAATGAAATAAAAATAAAACTAAACTAAAAAAATAAACATAAATCTAAACTTAAACCTAAAAAAAAACTAAAATAAAAAACCAAAACTAAAATAAATAAACCTAAAATAAATAAACTAAAATGAATAAAAAACTAAACATAAATAAAAATAAAAAATAAAAAAACCAAAATAAATAAACTAAATAATCTTAAACCTACCTCTTTACTTAATTTTTTTTAAAAGAAACCTTTAACCCAATACCCTAAACTAAAATAATCTTAAATCTAATCCAACCCTAAACTAAATAAAAAAATAAAATGTAAAAGAAACCTAAACTAAACCCTAAAACCCAAAACCTAAACCCTAAACCCTAAATCATAAAACCTAAACCCTAAATCCTAAACCTTGAACTAAACCCTAATAAACCTAAACACTAAACTTAAAACCTAAACCCTAATAACCCTAAACTCTAAACCTAACCCTATAACCTAAGAAAACCTAACCCTATAACTAAACTTAAACCTAAGCCTAACCCTAAACTCTAAACCCTAAACCCTAAACTCGAAACCCTAACTCCCATAACCCTTAACCCTAAATCCTAAACCCTAAACCCTAAAACCCTAAACCCTAAAACCAACAACCCTAAACCCTAAACCCTAAACTCCAAACTCTAAACCCTAAGTTCTAAACCCTAAACCCTAAACTGTAAATGCTAAACTCTAAAAACCTAAAAACTTATACCAAAACCTAATAAAACCTAAATAAATAAATAAAAAGCCTAAACTTAAATAAAATAAAATAAAATAAAATAAGGTAAAAAATTAAACCTAAATCTAAACCTAAAATTAAAATAAAATAAAAAATTAAAACTAAACTCAAATAAAATAAATAAAGACCTAAGCTAAACTAAAAAAAAAAACCTAAAAATAATAAACTTAAATAAAATAAAAACTAAATGTAAAATAAAAAATAAATTAAATTAAATTATAATAAAATAAAAACTAAATAAAAACCTAAACTTAAAAAATAAACCTAAAAAGAAAACCTAAACCCGAAACTAGAAAAAAAAACTAAACCTAAAATAAACAAAATAAAATAAACCTAAACCTAAACTAAAATAAACTAAACTAAAATAAATAAAACCTAAACCTAACCCTAAAATAAACTAAACATAACCTAAACTAAAATAAAATAAAAAATAAATCTATACCTAAACAAAAAAAATAAAACATACAAATGATACTAAAATGAAAACTTAAAACCTAAACAAAAATAAATAAAATAAAAACCTAAACCTAAAAATAAAAAATGAAACTAAAATCTAAAAAATAAAATAAAAATTAAAATAAATAAAAAATAAACTTAAACCTAAACCTAAAAAAACAAAACAAAAAAAAAACTTAACCAAAATAATTAAACCTAAAATAAATAAACTAAACTAAATAAAAATTAAAAATAATCCTAAATAAAAATTAAAAATTAATTTAACTGAAATAAATAAAAAATAAACTAAATAAACCTAAACTTATCGATTTAGTTAATTTTTTTAAAAAAACCCCTAAACTTTAAATCCTAAACCCTAAACCCTAAAACTAACACTAAACCTACAACATTAAACCTACAACCCTAAACCCTAAACCCTAAAAGCATAAACCCTAAAACCCGAAATCTTAAATTCAAAACCATAAACCCTAAACCCTAAACCCTAACCCTAAACCCTAAACCCAAGCCATAAACCTAAACCTAAAGTAACTAAGTAAATTAAAAAATAAACCTAAACCTTAAAACCTAATAAACCTAAACTTATACCCTAAGAATGGGTAGAACCTTGACGGTAGGAACATGGCCATTAACCAAGCTTAGTATAAATCTGACAGTGGAGGTGAAGGCGGAGGTGGTGGGGGATCCAGAGGTGCTGGTGGTTATGGAGGTGGTAGTCAGAGCAGTGGTGGTTATGGTGGTGAGTGGAGTGACGGAGATTATAGCCGTGGTGGCGGCGTAGGGAGAGTTCAGAGATATGATGGTGGATCCTGCTGCTCGAGAGGCCGGGGTGGTTCTGATGGGAAATGGTGAAACTAAAGAACGACCAAATTGATCTAATGTTTATGGAACTATGTCTTTATAATAGAGATGATTCTAGTTATCTATGGTATTTGATTTGCTTTATGTGTGCTCAATTTTGATCTATGTTGTCAGTTGTGTCTTAGAAAAATTGGTGTGTTACCTGGTTGATGAAATTGAAAAGAAGAAATATTGAATCTCAATTTATTCTCTATTAAACCCTAAACCCTAAATCCTAAATCCTAACCCTAAACCCTAAACCCTAAAAGCATAAATCCTAAAACCCTAAATCCTAAACCCTAAACCCTAACCCTAAACACCAAAACCTAAACCCCAAACCCAAAACCTAAACCCCAAACCCAAAACCTAAACCTAAATTAACTAAATAAATTAAAACATAAAGTTATACCCTCAAACCTAATAAACCTAAACTTGAACCTAAACCCGAAGAATAGGCTAAACCTTCATGCTTGAACATCACCATCAACTAGGCTCAGTATAGATCTCATTGTGGATGGGAAGGTGGATGTGGAGGTTATCGTAGTGGTGCTGGGGGATCTAAAGGTGCTGCTGGATGTGGAGGTGATGGTCAGAGTAGTGGTGGTTATGGAGGTGGGAGGAGTGACAGAGGTTACAGCTATGGTGGTGGCAGAGGGAGAGATCAGAGATATGATGGTGGATCCTGCTACTCGATAGGTCAGGGTGGTTTTGATGGGAACTAGAGAAACAAAAGAACAACCGATCCGAACTGGTGGTTATGGAACTATGTCATCATAGTAGAGAAGGTTATAGTTATATAGGGTTCATTGATTTGCTCTATGCATGCCCATTATATATATATGTCATCACTTATGTCTTAGAAAACTTAGTGTGTTACTTGGTTAATGAAATCAAAAAGAAGAAATGTTTAATCTGAATTTGTTCTTTGTTAAAAAAAAACCAAAAACCCTAAACCCTAAACCCTAAAACCCTAAACCCTAAAACCCTAAATCCAAAATCCTAAACCCTAAACCCTAAACCCAAAACCATAAAAACATAAAAACCTAAACGTAAAAAATAAAATAAAAATAAAATGGAACTAAAAAATAGACCTAACCCCAAAAAACAAATAAAAATAAAAAACCTAAATTAAAATAAAACTTAAAATAAATAAACTAAGCTAAATAAAAATATAAAATAAACTTATGTAAAAGTATAAAATAAACCAAAATAAAAATATAAAATAAACTTAAATAAAATTAAAAAATTAAATAGACTAAAATAAATAAAAAATAAACCATGTCAACTAAATAAACCTAAACCCTAAATCCTATACCCTATACCCTAAACCTTAAACCCTAAATGCTAAACCCTAAAACTAACCCTAAACCCTAAACCCTAAACCTACAACACTAAACCTACAACCATAAACCCTAAACCTTAAACCCTATACTAAAACCCTAAACCATAAACCCTAAACCCTAAAACCTAATCTCTAACTCTAAACCCTGAACCCTAAAAGCATAAACCTTGCAAACCTAAAGCCTAAATCTTAAACCCTAAACCCTAAACCCTAAATGCTAGACCCTAAACTAAACCCTAAACCCAACCCTAAACCAACAACACTAACCCTACAACTCTAAACCCTACCCAAAACTCTAAAAAAAACTCTAACACTAAACCTTAAACCCTAAAAACATAAACACTAAAACTATAAACCCTAAACCCTAAGCCTAAGACCTAAACCCAAACCCTAATCCTAAAGTTAAACCAATAGTAACTAAATAAATTAAAAAATAATCCTAAACCCTAAAACCTAGTAAACCTGAACCTAAACCTGAAACCTAAGAATGGGTAGAACCTTGATGACAGGAACATCACCATCAACCAGGCTCAGTCTAGTTCTGGGAGTGGAAGTGAAGTTGGAGGTGGCAGTTATTGCAGTGGTGGTGGGGGATTTGGAAGTGCTGATGGATATGGAGGTGGTGGTTAGTGCAGTGGTGGTTATGGAGGTGGGTGGAGCGATGGAGCTTACATCCATGGTGGTGGCGGAGGGAGAGATCAGCGATATGATGGTGCATCCCAATACTCGAGAGCTCAGGGCAGTTCTGATGGGAATTGGAGAAACTAAAGAATGACCAATCTAATATGCTCTTATGGAACATTCTTTATTACTGAGATAGATCTATTTATTTAGGGTTTTTATTTGCTCTATGCATGCTCATTTTTTATTTATGTTGTTGCTTATGTCTTAGATAATCTGGGGGTGTTACTTGGTTGATGAAATTGAAAAGAGAAAATGTTGAATCTGAATTTGTTCTCTATTAAGAAAAATACCAAAAACTCTAAATCCTAAACTAAAACTTGAACCCCAAACCTAAAACCTAAGCACTAAACCCTAAATCCTAAACACTAAAAATAAAAAAATAATAAAATAAAAACCCAACCATAAACCCTGAATCCTAAAACTACCACTAAACCCTAATCCCACAACACTAAACATATAACCCTAAACCCTAAACCCTAAACCCAACAAAACCCAAAACCCAAAACATTAAACCCTTATCCCTAAACCCTAAATGCTAAAAGACCTTAAACCTTAAACTCTAAACCTTAAACCTTAAATCCTAAACCCTAAACACAAATTTCAAAACCTAAACCTAAAGTAACCAAATAACTTAAAAATTAAACTTAAACCTCAAACTTAATAAACCTAAACTTAAACCCTAAGAATGGGCAGAACCTTGATGGAAGGAACATCACCGTAAACTAGGCTCAGTCTAGATCTAACAGTGGAGGAAAAAGAAGAGGCGACGATTATCACAGTGGTGGTAGGGGATCTAGAGGTGCTAGTGGATATCGAGATGGTGGTCAGAGCAGTGGTGGTTATGGAGGCGAGAGGACTGACAGAGGTTATAGTTGTGGTGGTGGTAGAGGGAGAGATCAGGGACATGATGCAAGATCTCGCTACTCGAGAGGCCGGGGCAATTTTGATGGGAATTATAGAAATTGAAGAATGGCTGATCCGATCTACTACTTATGGAACTGTGTCTTTACAGTAGAAATGATTCTAGTTATCTAGGGTGTTTGATTTGCTCTATGAGTGCTCATTTTTTTATCTATGTCATCGCTTGTGAATTAGAAAACTTGGTATGTTACTTATTTGATGAAATCGAAAAGAAGAAATATTGAATATGAATTTGTTCTCTATTAAAAAAATAATAAAAATCTTAAATCTTAAACTAAAACTTGAACCCTAAACCTAAAACCTAAACCCTAAACCCTAAACCCTAAAATTAAAAAAAATAAAAAATTAAAAAAAAAATTAAACCCTAAACCTTAAAAAACTCTAAACCCTAAACCCTAAACCCTAAAAGCATAAATAATATAACCCTAAACCCTAAACATTAAACCCAAAACCCTTAATTTAAACCTAAAGTAACTAAATAAATTAAATAATAAACCTAAATCCTAAGAATGTTCAGAACCTTGATGGCATGAACATCACCATCAACCAGGCTAAGTCTAGATCTCGCAATGGAGGCGAAGGCAGAAGTAGCGGTGATCACAGTGGTGGTGGGGATCTGGAGGTGCTAGTGGATATGGAGGTGGTGGTCAGAGTAGTGGTGGTTATGGAGGCTGGAGGAAAGATGGAGGTTATAGCTGCGGTGGTGGCGGAGAGAGAGATCGGGGATATGATGGTGAATCCAGCTAGTAGAGAGGCAGGGGTGGTTCTGATGGGAATTGGAGAAACTGAAGAATGATCAATCCGATCTACTGCTTATAGAACTATATCTTTACAGTAAATAGGGTTTTAGCTATCAAAGATTTTTGATTTGCTCTATGCATGCTCATTTTTGAACTAGGTCATCATTTGTGTCTTAGAAAACTTGGTGTGTTACTTGGTTGATGAGGTCAAAAAGAAGAAATGTTGAATATGAATTTGTTCTCTGTTAAAATAAAAAAAGAAACCTTAAACTCTAAACCATAAAATAAAACCTGAACCCTAAACATAAAACCTAAACCCTAAACCCTAATCCTTAAAATAAAAAAAAAGTTAAAAAAACCCTAACCCTATACCCTAAAACCTACAACCATAAACCCCAAAACCTAAACCCAAAAGCCTAAATTCTAAAAATCTAAAAACCTATACCAAAATCTAAATAAAACCTAAATAAAATAAAAATAAAACAAAAAAATAAGGTTAAAATAAACTTAAAATAAAATAAAATAAAAACTAAATAAAAACCTAAACCTAAAAAAACAAACCAAAAAATTTTTAAAAAAAACCTAAACCTTAAACTAAAAGAAAACCTAAACCTAGAATAAAAAAAAAATAAAATAAAATAAACCTGAACCTAAACAAAAATAAATTAAACTATAATAAATAAAACCTAAACCTAGACCTAAAATAAACTAAACCTAAACCTAAAGATAAACTAAAAGAAATAAAATAAACTAAAAGTAGACCTAAAACTAAAAAGTCAAACCTAAAATAAACCTTAAATAAAAACCAAAAATCTACACCTAAAAATATAAAATAAAAACCTAAACCTAAACCTAAAAATACAAAATAAAACATAAACCTAAAAAATAAAATAAAAAACACAACTAAAAGGAAACCTAAACCTAAAAGATAAACTAAAATATAAAACATAAACTAAAATAAATAAACCTAAAATAAATAAACTAAACTAAATAAGATAAATAAATCTAAATAAAAAAATAAACCCAAATATATAAAAAATAAACTAAATTAACCAAAACCTACCAATTTACATGATTAAACAAAAAACCATACCCTAAATCCTAAATCCTAAACCCTAATCTCTAAACCCTAAAATTAAACCTATACGCTGAACCTATAAACCTAAAACTACAACCCTAAACCCTAAACCCAAAAACCTAAAAGACTAAATGCTAAACCCTAAACCCTAAACCGTAAACACTAAACCCTAAAACCTTAAACACTAAACCCTAAATCCCAAATCCTAAACCCTAAAACCTACAACCCTAAACCCTAAACTCTCTACCCTAAATAAACCCTAAACCCTAAACCCTAAACTAACCCTAAACCCTAAGAATGGGCAGAAACATGATGGCAGGAACATCATCGTCAATTAGGCTCTGTCTAAATCAGGCAGTTGAAGGTGGAAGCGATGGTTATCATAGTGATGGTGGGGGATAGGGAGGTGCTGGTGGACATGGAGGTGATGGTCGGAGCATTGGTGGTTGTCAATGCATGAGGAGCGACAGAGGTTATAGCCGTGGTGGTGGTGGATGGAAGGTTCAGAAATATCATGGCGGATCCCACTACTCGAGAGGTGGGGGTGGTTCTGATGGAACTAGAAAAATTAAAGAATGGTCAATCTGGCCGCTTATGGAACTTTCTTTATAAGAGACAGTTACCTAGGGTTTTTTATTTGCTATATGGGAGGTCATTTTTGATCTATGTCATTGCTTTTATCTTAGAAAACTTGGGGTGCTACTTGGTTGATGAAATCGAAAAGAAGAAATGTTGAATCTGAATTTGTTCTCTGTTAAAATTAAAAAAAACCTTAAACCCTAAACCCTAAACCTAAAACCAAAACTCTAAACCCTAAACCCTAAACCTTAAACCCTAAACCATAAACCCCAAACCCAAAACCTTATACCCTAACCTTAAACTAACCCTAAACTATAAAGCCTAAAAAGCTAAAAACCTAAACTTAAACTAAATAAAAGCTAAAAATAAATTAAATAAAAAATTGAAACCAAAATAAAATAAAAAATATAATAAAATAAAAACATAAACTAAAACCTAAACCTAAATTTAAAAAATATAAAAAATAAAAATAAAAACAAAACTAAAATAAAATAAATAAAAACATAAACTAAAATAAAAAAATTTAAAAACCTAAATAAAATAAAAACTAAACCAAAAATAAAAATAAATAAACATATAATAAAATAAAATAAAAACTAAATAAAAATGTAAACCTAAAAAATAAACATAAAAATAAACCCTAAAACTAAATAAAAAATAAGACCTAAACCCTAAACTAAAAAAAACCTAAACCTAAAATAAAAATAAAATAAACAAAATAAAATATACCTAAACCTAAACTAAAATAAATTAAACTAAAATAAATAAAACTTAAACCTAAACTTAAAATAAAGTAAACCTAAACCTAAACTAAGTAAAATAAACTAGGCTAAAAATATACCTAAACCTAAACTAAAAAATAAAACTTAAAAATAAAGCAAAAATATAAACCTAAAACTAAAAACTAAAAAAATAAAATAAAATTGAAACCAAAACCTAAACCTAAAAATAAAAAAAACTTAAACCTAAAAATAAAATAAAAATAAAACTCAACTAAAAAATAAAGCCAAACCTAGAGAAAAACTAAAATAAAAAACCTATACTAAAATAAAAAAACTAAACTACATAAATAAACTAAATAAAACTATACCTAGGGGTTTAGTAAATTTTTTTATAAAACCTAAACCCTAAATCCTAAACCCTAAACCGACAACCCTAAATCTACAACCTAAACCTAGAGAAAAACTAAAATAAAAAACCTATACTAAAATAAAAAAACTAAACTACATAAATAAACTAAATAAAACTATACCTAGGGGTTTAGTAAATTTTTTATAAAAACCTAAACCCTAAATCGACAACCCTAAATCCTAACCCTAAACCCTAAACCCTAAACCCAAAACCCTAAACCCTAAACCCTAAAACCCTAATCCTAAACCCTAAACCCTAAAACCTACAACCTTAAACCCTAAACTACAAACCCTAAACAAACATTAAACCCTAAGCCTAATATAACCCTAAACCCTAAGAATGGGCAGAACCATGACGGCAGGAACATTACCGTCAACTAAGCTTACTGTAAATTTGGCGGTGGAAGAGAAGGTGAAGGTGACATTTAGTGCAGTGGTGGTGGGGGATCTGGAGGTGCTGGTGGATATGGAAGTGGTGGTTGAAGTAGTGGTGATTATGGAGGTGGGAAGAGAGATGGAGGTTACAGCTATGGTGGTGGCAGAGGGAGACATCGGGTATATGATGGTGGATCCCGCTACTCAAGATGTGGGGTTGGTTCTAATGGGAACTGGAGAAAATGAAGAACATCATCATCAAGTTATGGAATTATGTCTTTACAGAGATGGTTCTACATCTAGAATTTTTATTTTTGGTGTTGATTTTTATATATGTCATTTCTTGTGTCTTAGAAAACTTGGGGTGCTACTTGGTACATGAAATCAAAATAAAGAAATGTTAAATCTTAATTTGTTATGTGCTAAAAAAATCTTAAACCCTAAACGCTAAACGCAAAACTAAAACTTTAACCTTAAACCTAAAACCTAAACCCTAAATTGAAAGCCTAAACCCTAAATTAACCATAAATGCTAAACCATAAAAATCTAAAAACTTAAACCCAAACTAAAAAAAACCTAAAAATAAAATAAATAAAAAACCTAAACTGAAATAACATAAAAAATATAATAAAAAAAACATAAACTAAAACCAAAACTAAAAAAAAACAAAACCTAAATCTTAAACTAAAAAAAGAAAAACCTAAAATAAAAATAAAATAAACCAAATAAAATAAACCTAAACCTAGACTAAAATAAACTAAATTAAATTAAATAAAACCTAAACTTAAACTTAAAATAAACTAAGCATAAACTAAATAAAATAAAATAAGCTAAAAATAAACCTAAACCTAAACTAAATAATAAAACCTAAAAATAATCCTAAAATAAAAACCTAAAATATAAACCTAAAAAACTAAAATAAAAACCTAAACCTAACCCACAAATATAAAATAAAACATAAACCTAAAAAAATAGAATAGAACTATAACTCAACTAAAAACTAAACCTAAACCTAAAAAATAAATTAAAATAAAAAACCTAAAATAAAAAATAAACTTAAATAAAAAGAAAAAAAATAAATTGAAATAAATAAAAAGTAAACTAAATAAACCTAAACCTATTGGTTTACTTAATTTAAAAAAAAAGTCCTAAACCCTAAATCCAAAACCCTTAAACCCTAAAATAACCTTAAACCCAAAACCCTAAGCCTACAACCCTAAACCTACAATCCTAAACCCTAAAATCATATACCCTAAACCCTAAACCCTAAACCCTAAACCCTAAACCATAAACCCTATTCCCTAAATCCTAAACCTTAAAACCCTAAACACTAGACCCTAAACCTTAAACCCAAAAACCCTAAACCCTAAACCCTAAAACCTATAACCCTAAATCCTAAATCCCAAACTCTAAACCATAAACCCTAAACTAACGCTAAACCCTAAGAATTTTCATAACCTTGATGGTAGGAATCACCATTAACTAGGCTCAGTCAAGATCTAGCAATGGAGGTGAAGGTAGAGGGGCAATTATCACAAAGGTGGTGAGGGATCTAGAGGTGCTTATGGATATGGAGGTGGTTGCCGTGAGTGTTGGTTATTGATGAGATGAGAGCGAGATTACGGTGGTGGAGGGGAGAGATCGTGGATATGATGGTGACCTTGAGCAATGGGGTGAGTCATGGAATTAGAGAAATTGAAGAATAATCAATCTGATCTGCTGCTTATGAAACTATATTTTTATAATAGAGATGGTACAACTTATCTAAGGTTTTTTATTTGCTCTATGGGTGCTCATTTTTTATCTATGTATTCACTTATGTCATAGAAAACTTGGCATGCTACTTAGTTAATTAAATCAAAAAGAAAAAATATTGAATTTAAATTTGTTCTCTGTTAAAAAAAAACTTTAAACCCTTAACCCTAAACTATAAAACCTAAACTAAAACTTAAATCCAAAACCTAAACCCTAAAACCCAAACCCTAAACCCTAAACCCTAATCCCTAAGAACCCTAAACCTTAAACACTAAACCCTCAACCCTAAACCCTCAACCCTAAACCTTAAACCCTAAAACCTAAACCCTAAACCCTAAACCCTAAACCCTAAAACCCTAAACCCTAAACTCTAAACTCTAAACCTAAAACCATAAACCCTAAACCCAAAAACCTATAACCATAAACCCTAAACCCTAGATGCCAAACCCTAAACCCTAAACTAACCCTAAATCTTAAACCCTTAACTAATCCTAAACCCTAAACTAACCCTAAACCCTAATCCCAAACCCTTAACCCTAAACATTTAATATAGATAACATTAGGAGTAGATCTAAAGAATGACCTAATCCTAACATAGTTATGGTAGAAAAAAATGTCTTCAAGAGACTTTCCCTTGACTATTAGAGATTTGAATACCATAAACCCTAACCATTATTTATATTATAATACCATATATTATAATATAATGTAGCATCATATATTGGAGCTTGTAGCGATGTGTTTTTGGATGTTATAAGATGTTTTAAAATTTTTTAGTATATTATGGTATTGTGCTATCTATATTAATATAAATAAAAAATATTGATTTAATAAATTAGATGATGAAAGTTGTTAAATTTGAAGTGGGAATTAGTTGTAGTACCAAAGGTGTGCTATGCCACTTGTAGTCTAAAATGTAAAATTTTGTGTTCAAAATAAATGTTATATGTTGTAGCAGTATAACATCATATATCATAATATATTATTCTCCACATTTTAAATTCTTTAGTATTTTACAATCATGTAGTCAATCCTACACTAGCATTATTTATAAAAAATGTTGATTTAGACTTTAAAATGGTGGAATTTGGCCAAATTCATAATAGGTAGAGCATGCATCATAATATATATTTCAATTTAAAATATGTAAGTGATATGACTAAAATATATAGTTTTTTTTATTATTTTGACTTTTTTATAATTTTTATCTTAATCAATCCCTTCGATGTGATATATATAATATAATATAATATGTTATAGTGTATTATAATATAGGATCTCATAACATAGTATAGCATCATGCATTATAGCATACTATTGTGTTTTACTACTTATTGTTTAGCATATTTTAGTTTGTTATAGTATGATGTAGTAGAGTTTTTGCTGGTATAATTCATAAAAATATTGATTTGTAGGCTGAGATGATGGGATTTGGCCAAATTTAAGGTAAGCTTTAGGGAACATCATTGGGGAGTGCTACTAAATGATATTATAAAGTTTAGTATGTTTTACTTTTGTTATAATACATTGAGTCAAAACTCACAAAAATGTTAATTTGAAGGTTGAGATGGAAGAATTTGGCCAAATTCATGGCACACACCAAGAAGCAACACCAAAATTATGCTATTTTGTACCATTTCAAATAGAAAAGAAAAATAATTTTACATCCAAAATGAACAGTATTCATATTTTGAGAAAATTTTGTTATTTGTTCTTTTTAAGTTATCCTAATGAGGTCTAATGTTAGACATTATATTATATTATAGCAAATTATAACATAAAATCTTATATTATAATATAATATAGTGTATTAATTCACACTATAATATGTTTAGCATGATATTGTATAGTTAGTTTGAGCTTGCACCATCATAAATCATAAAATGTTGATTACAATGTTAAGATGTTGTAATTTTAATGAATACATTGTTAGGCTTTTGGTTGAAGTATTAAAGGTGTGCATAAGAGAAGAAATAAGATTTGATGAGAATTCCATGTCAATGACCTAGAGGGAGATCCACTATGGGATCACACATGCATTGGACACGACATGTGAGGGGTCTATGCCGAGGGCATAGTAGAAGAAAATTTATTGGGGATTAGGTTAAAATTTGATTTGATTATATGACTTGTGGAAAGAAGATCTGCTGGGGATAAGAATCTATAATATGTCAAAGATTAAGATCAAATCAACTTTAATTTATTTTGTTTTAATTAATGTGGAGGCATATCTACTAGAGATGTGGGCTCGAGTTTGCTGGGGATCTAGTATATGAACCTTCCACTAGGGAAGCAAGTTTGGGCTATCCGCTGGGAATTGGGATTTGAGTTTGATTTCATAAATTTGTTCGGGGTTATATCCACTAGGAATTAGAGTTTGGTTGGATTTCTTTGATTTAGACTCTACTAGGCGAGTTGGTTTAATTTGGCTCCACTGGAGAGGTTGGTTTTGAATTTGATTTGTTTGCTTGACTTGTTTATATATGATTTGGGGCTCCATTGGGGAGAAGGGTGTGATTTAACTCCACTAGGGAAAATCAAATTTGGTTTAATTTAATCTTAGTTAATGAAGGAACCCAATCAGTGTGCAATGGACCCACTGAGAAGGGGACTATATCATCCTTGACCTACCTCAAGTTTACAAATCCAAAGGGATAGTCTACTGGCTGTGGAGTAGAGCTAGCCAACCTAAGGGGTTGCCTTTCGGTGTATAATGACTATGCTAGGAAGAAGACATAGAAGACTTACATCTTTCAAAGCTAAGACCAACCGCTAGGGTGACCTGTTGGATACACGAAAAATTGAACTTGACTAATGGTGACTACTGAGTGAATATTACTGGGGGCTTATGTCAACACAAAAGTTGTCGGGATTAATTTTATATTAATTTCATATGATTTGGTATGGTTTATTTGGTTTAGTTTGATTTGGAAAGGGCATATCTGCTGGGGATGTGAGCTCGGTCAAATTTTATAGATTTAATTTATGGACCATGTCGGTGTGCTATGGACCCACTGAGAAGAGGCTATATCAGACTTGTCCTATCTTAGATTTACAAATCCAAAAAGATTGTCCACTAGCCATGGGGTAGAGCTAGACAACCTGAGGGGTTTTCTTTCGGTATGCAATGGCTGTGCTAGGAAGAAGGCATAGTAGACTTACATTTTCTAAAGTAGGGAACAACCGCTAGGGGTACCTGTTGGTATAACAACAAATCAAACCTGACTTAGGGGTGACTACTGAGTGAATGCTGCTAGGTACTTATATCAATTCAAGAGTAGTCAGGTGATTACTATAGGGAGTTTTGCTGACACTGCCCTAAAGATAAGATGCCTGCTTGGGAAAAGTTACTACTAGGGGTGTCCTCCTAATCCATAAGTGAATATATATTTTATTTATATGTTTGCGTGGACCCTATTGCTGTGTGAGGGACCACACTAAGAAGGGGCTATGTCAACCATGAACTATCTTAGATTTACTATACCAAGGGAGAATCTGCACATTCATAGGATGGATTCTCCATCCATAAGGGTGGTTATTAGGAAAAGGGAGTTGTCGAATCTGATAGTAACCTGGGTAGTGTCTAAATGGGGTCCCAAATGATGTGATCCCAATATAGTGCTCACAAGGGAGGTGCTGCTAGGGGCATTATCTTAAGCCCTAGAAAAGAAAGCTTATAGGTGTATGGTGCCCAACTCAAGGAGAAAGCATAGCAGGCTTACATCTACCATTAGTGGTGTACCCTAGGGTGCAAGAACCAACCAACCTAAGTTGTATCCATCAACATGAGTGGTGTATCCATCAGCATAGTGAGAACCAACCAACATAAGGTGCCCGTCGGTGTCTAATGATCAATCTGGAAAAAAATATGTTATCTTACAAGTTTCTAAGTAGAACTAATCATCGGGATAGTTTGTCATTGACAGGATAGATTCTATTTGACCTAGAGTGACTACTAAGCGGGGAGCACTAAGGAAGGACTAGAATTAGACTTGAAGTAGTTAGGAGGGAAGGAGCCGCTAGGAGACTTATCCTAAACCTCAAATATACTTGACCCAGTTAGTGCATGAAGGATAATCCAAGAAGAAAGCATTGTAGACACACATCCTCTTAAATAAAGCCAACATGAGGTAGCTTATCGGCCATGTAGTAAGGCCTACCAAACTAACAAGGCACTCGTCAGTGTGCAGTGGCCAAGTAAGGATGGAAAGCATAGCAGACTTACATCCTCTAAAGTAAGAAGACCATTGGGGTGACACACTAGCAAGTTAACATGTTAGCCAGACTTAGAGCAGTTACCGAGTGAGTGCCACTAGGGGCATTATCTAAACTCATAGTAGCCTGAGACAAAAGATGTGTTCATTTTATATGTTTGTGTGCACTTTGTGTTTGTGTTTGTGTTGTGTTGATGAAGGATAGGATGTTGCTCGGGTTCCTAACACCTACCCTAAATAGTGTGGAAAATTCACAAACAAAAATACTTTCAGCATGTAAGAGATTTAATTCAAAATGGAATTTTTTTCTTCTAATAATTTTTTTCAAACATGATTTATAATATTTATTTAAGTAAAGCCCATTGATTGGAAGCATTGGGTGCTCCCCCTTGTGATTAATAAGCTGATAAGATCCTCCTTGGTTGGCCTTCTCTATGTCAAAAGGGTCTTCCCAAGTGGGTATAAACTTGCCTCCCATATTACGACGGGCAATAATTGATCTCCTTAGAACTGAAATAAGCACTCATACCTGAAAAGCTCTAGGATGGACTAACTTATTATGAGCTTGAAACCTTTAAGCTTTATACAACTCGAGGTTTTAGCATGCCCGTAGGCATCTCTCCTCCAAACCTTCGAGCTCTTCTAACCAACTTGGCATTCTGCTCTGTTGTGATCTTGCTACCCACAACTATCTTTAGTGTTGAGAGTTGGACTTCTAATGGTAGAATAGATTTGGACCCATACACTAAGGAGAAAAGAGTAAAGTTGGAGTTTTATATGTGGTTGATAGTCCTATAATGCTTCAACTAAGCATCATGCCACTATCGCTTATTATTGTTGAGTGTCTTCTTTAGAATTTGGATGATCATTTTATTGAAGGCTTTTGCTAAGCTGTTTGCATTCTGGTAGTTGATGGTAGAATATCTCCAATCTATGTTGTGTCTCTAGAAAAATTATTGATCTCGGTGCTCTTGAATGCAATACCATTATCAGATATAATTTGTCAAGGCAATCTGAACCTATATATGATATGGTTCCCAAATTTTGGAGCATATGCTGAGCTGTGACCTCTCTAAGTGAAATCTCCTTCGCCCATTTGGAAAAGTAGTCAATAGCAACTAAGATGAACCAATGACCCTCGGAAGAAGGAGGATCAATTAGACCCACTATGTCAGTACCTCAACACTCAAATGTTCATGAGGCCAATGTAGGATGTAGAATGTTGGGTGGTTGGTGTAAGACCACACCATATATTTGACATTAGTGGCATCGCCTAGCCATATCCATACAATCTTTGATCATCGATGACCTATAGTATCCTAGTCTCTTGATCTTGGCTTTCATCTTCAGAGCATATTGGTTGGCTCCACATAATCCCGAGTGTATGTCGATCATGATCTTATGTGCTTTGTGCTTGTCTAAACAACATAACCACATATGATCAAAAGATCACCGAAACAAGACAACATCCATAAGAGCATAGTAAAGTGCTATATATTTCATCTAATGGGCTTGAGACTTATCTTGAGGTAGTTTACCATTATTTTGGTAATTCATGAATGGTTGCCTCCAATCTAACTCCTTGTCCTTCTTGGCAATGGAAACCTCTCCTTTAGGAGAGTACTTTTTGATGAGTTCAATATCAATAAGAGATAAGACTTGTCAATTTTGGAACTTTATTGATATGGACTCATCCTCTGAACATGCTAACTCCCTGGCAATCTTGGCTAAAGCATACACTATGATGTTCTCTCTTTGAGGAATCTTATAAAAATAACCTCTAGGATTTGGGCAAATAACTCAATGGAGTATTTATGGTAGTGATGGAGCTTGGGCTTTTTAACCTCATAGGAACCAGTGATTTGGTTGATAATTAGCTGAGAATCCCCAAAAATGTTGATGTTCTAGATGCTTAGAGTAGCGGTTAACACTAGACTGGAAATTAGAGCCTCATATTTAGCTTCATTATTGGTGAAACAATTGGACATATGGTATGAGAATCCCATCACATCATGGTCCCAAGTTAAGAAAACTATTCCTACCCCCGCCTTTCTTGAAATAGTAGATAGTGGTTCTTCTCCTCTATGAGAGGAAGTCACACCATCAAAGTACATCTCCTAGTGATGAATGCTAGCATCCTCTAAGTTAACAATTTGTTCATCGCAGAGATCATCACTAAGTGGTGAGTCAGCAGGAAGTGGGTGTGCTGCTAAGAAATCTACTAGCGCTTGTCATTTCACCGCATGGAGGGGTATAAAGGTAATGTCAAACTATGAGAGGATCATGGATCATCGTACCAATCATCAGGATAACATTGGCCATTTCATGAGATACTATAGTGGATTGATCCTAGAGATTAAGTTTACCTTATGAGGAAGCATGTAGTCCTATAGCTTTTGGGATGCAAAGATTAAAGCTAGGCATTGCTTCTCAATGGGTGGATAATTAGCCTCATCAGGGATTAAATGGTGGCTGAGGTAGTAGAGTGTGTTTTCCTTCCCTTCATTATTGGCTTGGAGCAATAAAGAAAGAAGTCATTAACAGTAGTAAAGTATATTTACCGGGATAAAGGATACTAGAATTGACGATGTCATCAGGTAATGCTTGATGTATTCCAAGGCATCCTCATACTTGTCATCCCACTTGAACAGGGCATCCTTTTTGATAAGTTTTGACAATGGCTGACATCTTTCTAATAAGTTGGATACAAAGCATCTTAGATATGGATATGACAACCACCCTTGGAATGATCTGAGTTGAGTTAAACTTTTATGGGGTTGCATTTCTAATATCGCATGATCTTCTCTAGATCAATTTGATTCCCTGGTGTCAGACAATAAACCCAAAGCATTTTCCTAAAGCTACTCTGAATGCATATTTTAGGGATTTCATTTCGAGGTTAAATTATCTTTACTATTTAAGAACTATATTCAAGTCAAAGAGATGATCTTCCTTTTCTCTACTTTTGACCATGAGATCATCGACATAGCACTCGACTTGATGGTGAAAGAGTTCTTCAAAGATTCGAGTCATAGTCCGCTAGTATGTAGCACCGAAATTTTTAATGCTGAAAGGCATGACCTTATTGCAATAAATTTTGATCGGGGTTCTGAAAGTAGTGTTTCTTTCATATTTAGGGGCTATCTTTATTTGGTTATATCTAGATGAGTCATCCATGAAAGACAAGGCTACATTTGATGAGGCAATGTCCATCATCAACTCCGGGATTGGTAGTGAAAATTCATCTTTTGGACATGCCTTACTTGAATCCATAAAATCGACACATATGTAAATTTGCCATTCCTTTTCTTAACTAGGATGACCTTGGCTAGCCAAGTAGAGTATTTTTCATCCTAGATGAAGCTAGCATCAATTAGTTTCTTGACTTCATAAATGATTTGTTGTTCTATGTCTAATCACATGCGTCTAGGAGCTTGCTTGATAGGTTTAGCAGTAGGCTCTATTACTAGTTTATGGACTACTACATCAGGAGCCAATCCAAGCATCCATGCAAAGTAGTCCCATAATCTCAATTAATAGCCTACTAAGTAATTGGTTTCAATTTCATTCAACAAAGAACTGATGTATGTCGGGCGTAGATCTTCTTTTGCTTCTAACTTGATTTCTTAGAGCTCATTGATGGTTGACTTGATCTCTTTTTTAAACCCTGGCGGTGCATCTTTGACTTCAAAATCATACAAATCATTTAAAGTTTCCAAGCACAGCTCATCATATGAGTTAATGTAATTTTAAAAGAACCAATCAGATTCCAAATGATTAGTGCTGACTAATCATTCATCGTCATCATCGACTGGATCCACTGTACTGAATCCTAGTCTCAATCTTGATTGAGAGCTATTTCATTTATTCTTCCATATTCTTTTAAAATAGTTTGACCTGTACTTTGACCAAATATGTGGGATTAACCCTTTCTTTGCTAAATTATGAACACATGGCAAGTACCAATGGAAAGGTAATTCTTTTAAATATTTATATGAATCATCCTCAAGTTCAACATCAACTTCTTGACTTGAGGATGATGCTCCTAGAAAGAACCTCTGAGTCTTCAGACCTATGGATGACTTAGGGGCTTCCTTAAGTACCAAACCCTCAGCTTTGTGAGAGGAAAGTAGGGTTAGAGCTAAGGTTCTCAACTGATGCCTAACTATTTCACATATATATTTGGATACAATTATGCTTTGCTTTGGAGCCCGGTCTTCATCACTATCTGGCTCAAGTGTAACCTCCAAGGGAATCGGCTGTTGAGAAGAGTTGGATGATGTACTAACTATATAAAACTTATCTTCTATTGGGTGGCCAATAAGGAGGTTTTCCACCCATGGGACTGCCTGTGAAGTACCTCTTCCACTGCCTGGTGGAAGTCAATCGTCCTACCCATATGTTCAAATGGAGTAATGAACTGTGGGTTGAATCTAATGTTAGGCTCCACTTCCTCCTCCAAGTAAATTTATGCTCCCTTTTATTTTCTTTTTCATTTTCTCTTTTATTTTTTTTCTTTTTCATTCTTTTTCTTTCATTTTCATTTTCTTTTTCTTTTATTTTTAAACTTTGGCTAAGTTCACGAGAGTAGACTTGTTGATTTTAAGAGAGGTAGTAAGCCGCATCCTCATATATGCCGACCTCCTGAACCGTAAATGGCTTGAGATCTCCTTTGACATAATAGACGATCCCACCTCTCACAAAGTTCATACACTGATGTAGAGAGGATTGAACTATATTGTTCTCATGAATTCATGGTCTCCCAAGCAAAGCGTTGAAATTTGTATCCATGTCTATAATGTGAAACTTGGCTTCGGTCTTCCAATCATCTATCTCCAAAGGCAACACTATGGAGCCTAAGGCCTGTTGACCTCACTTTTGGAGTGCAGATTCAATCTTCCCTTCTTAGACTTCGGAGTATTCTAGACACTAAGACTTCCTTAGTCATAAGACACTTTTGACAATTAGGTAAACACTTAATCTAAGCATAAAGACTTAGAAGGGTTAACCATATGATCAAGTTATGCTTTAAGGTTTAGGATAATCAACCTACGCTATAACTAAAATCCAATCCATGTTCATCTTTGCAACCCAAACCTCAAGTTCAATTCAAACATCAAATTCAAATCCAAATCCAAGCCCAAATTCCAAAACAAAATGATTGAAGATCATGATCAAATTCAAACTTGAAACCCTTCTTAAGCCATAAGACCTATCCCATGGACTTAGCCAAATCTTAATCCAAATCAATCCAAAATCAATTGATTTTCTCATAATCAATTTACATCTTCCATCATCTTCCTAAATATAAATCAAATTTACATTGAAATGATCAAAACTGAAGGAAACTAAATCAAATTAAATCAAAACCCTTCCTAAGCCATATGACCTATCCCATGGACTTAGCTAAATCTTAATCCAAATCAAGTTAAACTCAACTTATTTTCTCACTAATCAATCATAATTTCAATCATCTTCACACATTTAAATGAAATTACATTTAAGTAGTCAAAATTAAATCAAACCAAATCAAAATCTAAACCTAGGCCACATGACCCAACTCCATGAACTTAGCCTAATTCCTTCATTCCAAAACCCAAATTCAATTGATTTTTTTCATGAATCAATCATACCTTCAATCATTTTCATAAATATTGAAATCTATAATCATCAAGCCAAACCAAAATAAACCCAAGTCAAACCCAACTTAACCCTTTTGACTTGAAATGTTCAAAGTAACCAAAACCCATTTGAACCCAAGCCAATTGCAATTGAATTTATATATCAATCTCAAATCCATATATAAACTCAACTAAATAAAACTCAACCCATAATTAATCCAACTAAAACCAGTTGGTCCACTTGACCCAAAGTGGCCAATTTGACCTATTTGAGCCAAGTTCTAATCCTACCCAAATAGGATTGAACCAAGCTGATCAGAACCTCTCATCATGAGTGTTGATCACCCTAGGTTGATCAATTGTCCCAAATTGGGTCAAACCAAGGAAACTTGGTCATTTGACCAAGTCAACCTTATATGAACCCAAACTAGCCAAATTTCAACCTAAGCCAAATCCGTTGAAACCAATGATTCATACTAAATCAAAATCAATAGTTGTAAATAACTTGAGCTTCAATTGAGTCAAACCAAACCCAATTGGCCCTCTTGACCCATGTTGACCCAAATTGACCTAAAAGACCAAATTGGGTCAAATCAAAATATAAATCAAATTTATTGCAACCAATGGCTCAAGTTCATTCCAAATTGATTATTGAACGTGACCAAAGCCATGATTGGACCCAATTAAACCACATTAACCTTCTCAGACTAAATTTACCTAAAGGTTCAAGTTAGCCTAAATGAAAATAAAATCCAAATTAATTGAAGTCAAAGCCTACAATCATCTTCAATTGGTCAACTAAACCCAAACCAATACGCAAGCCAATTTGGTCAAATTGGTCTAATTAACCCATTTGGCCGAAATGAATTTAAATGAACAAAATAAAATCTAAGCCAAACTAAACCAAACCAATTGAACAAAACATCCCAAATGATCATATGAATTTGACCCAACACGTAGTTTGACCCAATTTGATCAATTGGTCAGCTTTACCCAACCTAACTGAATTTGAAATAAATGAGTCAAATTAAGCCAAACCTAACCAAATCAACTCCAATTAACTTAAAATTTGGGCTAACTCACTTTTGGCTCATTTAAAAATTTGCAAAAATCAAATTCAATGTCAAATGATCATTCTACCCTTGGGTCAAGGGCATCATCTGAGATGAATCACCCATTTAAGTGGTTATTTCCATTCCTTGGCCACTTGGTACTCTCCCAATGGTCCACCTAGGCACCTAGGACACTGTTGAACCTCACCCAATGGGTGGTTGGGTTGGTCATGACCCATCGGAGGGGAAATAACCTCATCCTCCCCATTGGAGCATTTGAAACACATAAGACACCCATGATTCCTCTTTAGTAGCCACCTCCACACCTTCAGCCAACCAAGTTGAGGCAACTCACCTTTTCCCTGCCACCCATGACTCCCTGAGATGTCCAAATGGCCATTAGAAACCAAACCTGACCCCATCATCTGATCAAGATGAAGGGGGGTATACAGCCGCTCGTTTCCACTCAAGAACACACAAAAATCATTCCTTAAAGCCTTAGCTACCCAGGATGAGTTGCTATAGCCATTCCCTAAGTTCCCAAGCTCATTCTTTGATCAAAAAATGTTATTCCCATCCACCTCAATCAAACTAACTTTCACATTTCTCCATCTAACTCAAATTAACTTTGCACAAACCTTCCCTATGCCTCAGAGAGCCACAACAAATCATCTCCCAAGATTCCTGAGCACCGGAGGTGGGACTTCAATCAAATTTGACCTTCAAATCATCGGTTCATCACCTTCCTAGTGAATGTTGAAGAATCGATCTGATTGTTGCTCAACAGGGCTACATCTCCACTACATGAAGCTTCCTCAATCATTCGAGCCACTGATCTTGAGCTCCAATGAGGTATGCTTCCAAAATTGATCCAATGAGCAAGCAAATTCATGTGATCTTGACCATTAGATCACCTCTGATCGATGTTGTTAAGGTGTGGGATCCTTTTGGAGTAGATCGGAGCTCAAGTAAGCTCAGATTAAGTGAGCAATGGCCGATAGACTCCATTCTCCCATAATCGCATGATGTTAGATCATGCACCATCTGTTCCATGTGATTAGAATGGATAGTCATGATTAAATCCGATAGATCAATCTCATTTAAACCTATTAAGCTGTGTAATTAATCGTAGCCATCCGATCTTAGATAGGATGAAAACAAAAAAGTGCATCCATCGCCACCACGTAGGCTCTAAGTCGGATAAGTTTTAAAAGTACGCCGCATTGTGTCAGTGTGCCACATGGCGCCAACAAGATTAGGCATTAATTAGGCTTAATTAATCATTTTTAATGCATAGAACTTCTAAAAATCATAAACAATCATAGAAAATTAAAAATGCAAATAAATACTTATTTTAAAGGTATTTGAGAGGAGAATTAATTAAAAATGATCTTAATAAATTTTAAATAGTAATTAAGGTTTAATTATAAAATTAATTAGCTTAATTATTCCTTAATTACTTGAGCAATTAATCTCAAATTTTATTGGTAAATTTAATGGGATGACCTCTAGCTCCCATGATTTTCTTGGGATTTATTACTCACTTAATTAGGAAAATTGACTAATTAAACCTTAACTACTCTATTAAGTTAATTAATGATTAATTAATCCCATGAATAGCAACAAATTTGTTAATTAAGTTTATTAATCATTATTCAATAGTAAGTAAAATAAGGGATAGGATTGAGACCCCTTTCCCTAAGTTCATTTCACCCTTTTTTAAAATGAAATTAATTATGATTTAACTAAGTAATTAAGTCACTTTATCAAATTTAAACCATAATCACATCAGACCTTAATTAATTAAATCATGGGATAGATCTTTAGGTGTTTAATAACTTAAAGGAGTTTAATGAAATTATTGTTAGTCGGCATGTGTGGAAAAACCATAAGAGTAATTAATTAATTCCCTTAATTTAATTAATTATTAATCATGAGCTAATTGCATTAGACCCCTTTTATTTCCTAGGATCATTGCAATTTGATTTTCCATGCATATCAAGTTGGCTCATAATTATTTAGTTAATTACTTTAAGGTGTCATAGGTAAGGGTAATTAATTCATCTAATTAAGGTTTCAACTTAATTAACCCATAAAATCAACTTAATTACATTTCCTTAAATTAAATGAAATCACTAATGTGGGAATGGGTTTAAATCAACAAGTGATGAATTCTCTTCTCCTCTTTAAATCAAATCAAATCCAAAACATAATTAATAAAGAAGCTTTGGTTTTCTTGAAATAATCTTATTTGATTTGATTGTCCCTAAGAACTAGTTTGGTTGAATGAATCACATGCTTATATTTGATTGTCCTCTTTTCAATCATGTTAAATTTGGTATGTCTTTTAAATTCATGCATCAATCTTTTCAAAATAAAATAAAATAAAATGGATTACCTTCATGTAAGTTTGCATGTGTTGATTTAATTTAATATATGTGTGACTATTATCACTATTAAACCAAAATGTATTTTTCAAAAGCTTATAAGTCAATAATAATATGTGTTATGATGCTAGTTGTAAATACATAAGAAAGGCATGTGCTTATTACTTAAGTGTATGAATATTGAGTTCACTTCCCTCTATTCATGTGTTGATTCATATAAGATTGAATGGTAATGGGTATATAGTCTAGACATCCTGGGAACACAAGACTTTAGCTAGCCCCAAGGAGGTCATTTGGTTACCTCACTTCCCTTGTTTAACAATGGCATGTACCCATTTGATTTCATTCTTATGTATTTCAACATTAGAATTTAGATAGAGCTTTAATTCATATATATATAAATGATTCAATAAAAAAAAATACAATATGTGCATGGTTTTCTTTCCCTCATTTATGATACATCCATGTGTGTCCAATAAAAGAAAGTTTATAGTCTGGACATCCAGGAATATGAGGCTAAGGAGGTCATTTGATTACCTCACTTCCCTGGTTTAACAACAACATGTACTTGCCTATATCTTTGTACATGTATATGTATATGTGATTAGTTAATGAAAATCTCATTTTACATTAAAATTGCATGCATTCATAATTGACTATGTGGTTGAATTTATTATCCATATGATTTGGAGCTTACTTCCTATGTTCATGTATACTAATTTACATATGTTTGAATCCAAATGAGTATATAGTGTTGACATCCCGAGAATACGAGGCTTTAGCTATGTCTAAGGAGGTCATTTGATTACCCACATCCCTAGTTTAACAACGGCACATGCCTATTGAATTTCATTCTTATGTCCTTTTTGCATAAGAATTTGGATTAAGTTTTAAAATAATATGTTTAAATAATTCAATCAAATAAAACATAAATTCTAAACATACATATAAATTCATCATTTAAGTGTGCTAAAATATGTTGCATGTATAGATACACTTAGTATTAAATCATATACATGTTATATGTGATGGAAAGGAATGATTTAATATTTTTCACGTGGTAGTAATTCAATTAAATTAATCTTAACATATCTTTCATTTTGAATGGGAATATTTAAAGTTAATCTAAACTTAGAATTAATTAAATCATTTAATAAGCCATTCACTAAAGAGAACTAAATCAATTTAATAAACTTTAGAATGTGACTTAAGGTTGGGATGAAAGAGGGCAATCCTCTTTTCCTCTCTTTATAACACTTAGTTGTTATGTGTAATCAAATGAAATAAAAGAAAACATAAATTAAAATATTTAAATAAACTACTTCAAGTGAAATCAACCTTTGATGTTAAATTGAATCCTTCTACACTTAGAAAATACAACACTAATGTCTAACAAGACTTACAGCATATACCTTAATATATACATTATAATTAAGTCACCACTTCTAGCTCTAAGTTAGGATGGTGTATGATGTGATGTATTCTTTATTTTATGATGTATTATTTTAGATTGGATATTAGGGTGTATGCTTCATAGACTAGATGATAGGTCAATATTAACCTAATTATGTTTTCTGCAGGGGATTATGCTTAAGGGATGCATAAAAATTAATGTGAATGCTCTTTTTGCAGGTTGCTTAAATTCTTAAGCATGATCCAAGTTAGGACAAGTGGGCTTAGTTACCCATGTGTAGGGTGCTATGCTAAGTATAAATTATAAATAGAACTTCTTAGGATTATATGTATATTTAGCTAACCTCTATTTTGCATATGTCGTTAGATTTACTTTTCCCACATAAATGTAATTTTTCCAAACCCTAAACCCTAAGCCCTAAGCCCTAAACCCTAAAACCACAACCACCCTAAACTAAACCCTGCTAAATCCAAGCCTAAACCCTAAAACCATAAACCCTAAACCCTAAACCCTAAACCCTATACCCTAAATCCTAAACTAACCCTAAACCCTAAACCCAAAACTAACCTTAAACTTACCCTTAACCTTGAATAAACATTTCATTAGGAGTAGATCTAAATAATGACCTAATTCTAATGTAGTTATGGTAGCTAAAGTAAATGTCTTCAAGAGACTATCACTTAAATATCAGAGATTTGAATACCCTAAACCCTAAACCTAAATCATATTAATACCATATATTATAGTATAATGTAGCATCTTATATTTCAGCATGTAGTGATGTGTTTTTGGATGTTATAAGATGTTTTGAAATGTTTTAATATATTATGGAATTGTTTCCTATAGTCTATATTAATATAAATCATAAAAATATTGATTTAATAAATCAGATGATAAAATTTATTAAATTTGAAGTGGGAATTAGGTTGTAGTACTAAAGGAGCATACGCCACTTGTAGTCTAGAAAGTAAGATTTTATGTTCAAAATAAATATTATATGTTGTAGCAAAGTGTAGCATCATATATCATAATATATTGTTTTGCGCATTTTAAATTCTTTCAATATTTTAGAATCATACAATCGAGCCTACACTAGCATTATTTATGAAAATGTTGATTTAGACTTTAAAATGAAGGAATTTGGCCAAATTCATAATAGGTAGAGCATGGCATCATAATATATTATTTCAATTTAAAATATGTAAGTGACATGACTAAAATATATAATGTTTTATTATTTAGACTAATTTTATGATTTTGTTTATCTTAAGCAATCCCTTGTGATGTGATATGCAATATAATATAATATAATATAATATTTTATAGTGTATTATATTATAGGATGCCATAACATAGTGTAGCATCATGCAATATAAAATATTATTGTGTATTACTAATTATTTAGCATATTTTAGTTTGTTATAGTATGATGTAATAGAGTTTGTATTGGTATAATTCATAAATATACTGATTTATAGGCCGAGATTATGGGATTTGGCCAAATATAAGGTAAGCTTTTGGGAACATCATTGGGGGTGTGCAATGGTGTGTCATTTAATCAAAAGAATGGAATTTTGCATCCAAAATAAATGTTCATTTTTAAACCAAAATTTATAAATTTTTTGCTTAAAGGGATTCATTTTAAGGTGTAATGTAAGATAATATATTATATGAAAGCATATTAAAATATAATGTACATAACAACATAGCTTCATATAGATATGAATGTGGTGGTGTGTTACTAAATGTTATTGTACATTTTAGTATGTTTTACTTTTGTTATAATACATTGGGTCAAAACTCACAAAAATGTTCATTTGAAGGTTGAGATGGAAAAATTTGGTCAAATTCACATCACACACAAAGAAGCAACACCAAAATTATGCTATTTTGAACCACTTCTAATATAAAAATAACAATTTTACATAAAAAATGAACATTATTCATATTTTCAAAAAAGTTTGTTATTTGTTCTTTTTAAGTGATTCTAATGAGGTATAATGTTAGATGATATATTATATTATAGCAAATTATAATATAACATCATATATTATAATATAATATAATGCGTTAATTCACACTATAATATGTTTAGCAAGATATTGTGTAGTTAGTTTGAGCTTGCACCATCACAAATCATAAAATATTGATTATAGTGATAAGATGTAATTTGATCCAATACATTGTTTCAGTTTTGGTTGAAGTATTAAATGTGCGCATAAAAGAAGAAATAAGATTTGATGAGAATTCCATGCCAAGGACATGGAGGGAGATCTGCTAGGGGATCACACATGCATTGGAAATGACATGTGAGGGGTCTATGTCAAGGGCATAGAAGAAGAAAATATGTTGGGGATATGGTTTGAATTTGATTTGATTATATAATTTATGGAAAGAAGATCCTTAGGGATAAGAATATATAATCCTTTGAGGATTATGATTGAATCGACTTTAATTTGTTCAATTTTAATTGATTTGGAGGAACATATGCTAGAGATATGGGCTCGAGTCTACTGGGGATCGAGCATATGAACCTTCCACTAGGGAAGCAGGTTTGAGCTATCCACTAAGGATTGAGATTTGAGTTTGATTTCATAGGTTTGTGTGGGGATGTATCCACTGAGAATAAGAATCTGGTTGGATTTCTTTGATTTATACTATATTGGGGAAGTTGGTTTAATTTAGCTCCACTAGGGAGGTTGCTTTTGAATTTGATTTGTTTGCTTGACATGTTTATATATGATTTGGGGCTCTACTAGGAGAAGGGTATGATTTAACTCCATTGGGAAAATCATGTTAGGTTTAATGTAATCTGAATTAATGTATAGACTTTGTTGGTGTACGATGGACCCACTAAGAAGGGGCTATATCAGCCTTGACCCACCTCAGGTTTACAAATTTAAAGTGATAGTCTACTGGCTACGGGGTAGAGCTAGCCAACCTAAGGGGTTGCCTTTCTATGTGAAACGGTTGTGCTAGGAAGAAGGTGTAGCAGACTTAAATCTTCCAAAGTGAGGAACTACTCCTAGGGTGACCTATTGGATGCACAATAAATCTAATCTGACCTAGGGTGAATATTGAGTCAATGTTATTAGGGACTTATGTCAACTCAAAAGTAGTCAGGATTAGTTTTATTTTAATTTCATGCGATTTGATATGGTTTAGTTTGGTTTAGTTTGATTTTGAATTAAGGGAATATCCATTGGGGATGTGGGCTCAGTCAAATTTGATCAATTTAATTTATTGACCTTATCGGTGTGCGATGGACCCACTAAGAAGGGGCAATATCAAACTTGTCCAGTCTCAAATTTACAAATCCAAAAGAATAGTCTACTGGCCATGGGGGAGAGCTAGCCAACCTAGGGGGTTGCCTTTCAGTGTGCAACAGTTGTGCTAGGAAGGAGTAGCAAACTTACATCTTCTAAAGCAGGGAACAACCGTTGGGGTGACTTGTTGGTAGCACAACAAATAGAACCTGACATAGGGCCCACTACTGAGTGAATGCCATTGGGGACTTATATCAACTCAAGAGTAGCCAGGCAATTCCTATAGGGAGTTTTGCCAAAATTGGCCTAAAGATAGGATGCCTGCTTGGGAAAATTTATCGCTAAGGGTGTCTTCCTAATCCACAAGTAAGTATATATTTTGTTTATATGTTTGCATTGACCCTGTTGGTATGCGAGGGATGACACTGAGAAGGGGCTATGTCAGCCTTAACCTATCTCAAGTTTACTAGACCAAAGGAGAATCTGCACATCTACAGAATGGATTCTCTAACCACGAGTGTTCTTAGGAAGAGGAATTTTCCAATCTGATAGTAACTCAAGGAATGTATAAATGGGTTCGCAAAGGATGTGATCCAAATATAGTGCCCATAGAGGATATGCTGCTAGGGGCATTATCTTGAGCCACGAAAGCCTATAGGTCATGCAGTGGCCAACTCAAGGAGAAAGTGAAGCAGACTTACATCTGCCATGAGTGGTGTATCCTAAGGTGCAAGAACTGACCAACCTAAGGTGTATCAGTCAGCATGAGTGGTGTATCCATTAGTATAGTGAGAGCCAACCAACCTAAAGTGCTCGTTGGTGTACAATGATCAATCTAGAAAGAAAGTGTGTATTCTTACAACTTTCCAAGATTTACTAATCATTAAGATAGTTTCTCGTCGGTAGCACATATGCTATTTGACCTATAGCGACTATTAAGCATGGAGCTCGAGGAAGGACTGGACCCAGACTTGAAGAAGTCAGGAGGGAAGGGGATGCTAGGGGACTTATCCTAAACATCAAATATACTTGATCCAATTAGTGCATGAAGGCTAATCTAAGAAAAATGCATACCAGACTCACATCCTCTTAAACGTAACCAACATGAGGTAGCTTACCGGCCACGCAGTAAGGCCTACCAAACTAACAAGGCACTCATCAGTGTGTAGTAGCCAAGTAAGGAAGGAAAGCATTGCAGACTTACATCCTCCAAAGCAGGAACACCGCTATGGTGACACACTAGGAGGGTAGCACGTTAGCCCGACCTAGAGCAGCTATTGAGTGAGTACCGCTGGGAGTATTATCTCAACTTAGAGTAGCCCGAGACAAAAGATATGTGTTTAATTTATATATTTGTGTGTAGTTTGTGTTTGTGTTGTATCGACGAAGGATAGGACATCGCTCGGGTTCCTTACACCTACCCTAAACACATCGTGGTAGATTCATAAATAAGAATACTTTCAACATAGAAGAGATTGAATTTGAAATGGAATTTTCATTAATGATAATTATTTTTGAATATGATTTATAATATTTATTTAAGTAGAGCACATTGATTCAAAACATTGGATGCTCTCTCTTATGATTAATAAGCTAATAAGATCCTCCTTGGTAGACCTTCTCTCTACCAAAGGGCCTTCCCAAGTGGGTTCAAACTTGCCTCCCATCTTACGACGGGCAATAATCGGTCTCCTTTGAACTAAAATAAGCTCTCCTACTTGAAATGTTATAAGACGGACCAACTTGTTGTGCGCTTGAATCATTTTAGCTCTGTACAACTTAAGGTATTGGCATGCCCATAAGCGTCTCTCCTCCAAACCTTTGAGCTCTTCTAACCTCAACTTGATGTTCTACTCTATTGTGATTTTGCTACCCACAACTATCCTTAGTGATGGGAGTTGGACTTCTAATGGTAGAATGGCTTGGGAACCATACACTAAAGAGAAAGGAGTAGACTCAGTTGGAGTTCTATAAGTGATGTAGTAGGCCCACAAAGCTTCAGCTAACTGTTCATGCCACTATTGCTTATTGTTGTCAAGTGTCTTCTTTAGTATTTGGATGAGAGTATTGTTGAAGGCTTCTTCTAAGCAGTTTGTCCTCGGGTAGTTGATGGTAAAATATCTCCAATCTATATTGTGTCTCTGAGCAAAATTATTGATCTCAGTGCTCTTAAATGCAACACCATTATTAGATATAATTCTTCAAGGTACTCTGAACCTATATACAATATGGTTCTTAAAAAATTGGAGCACATGCTTAGTTGTGACCACTCTAAGTGGAATCACCTTCGCCCATTTGGAAAAGTATTCAGTAGTAGCTAAGATGAACCGATGACCCTTGGAAAAAGGAGGATCAATTAGACCTACTATTCTGGTACCCCAACACTTGAGTGGCCATGAGGTTAATATAGGATTTAGAATGTTCAGTGGTTTGTGTAGGACCACACCGTATATTTGATATTGGTGGCATCACCTAGCCGTATCCATGCAATCTTTGATCATCGATGGTTAGTAGTATCCTAGTCTCTTGATCTTGGTTTTCATCTTTGGACTAGATTGGTTGGCTCCATATAATCTTGAGTGTACCTCAGTCATGATCTTACGAGCTTCTCTCTTGTCTAAATAATGTAACAATGTATGATCGAAAGATCGCTAGTATAAGACATCATCCACAAGAGCATATGAAAGTGCTCTTTGCTTCATTTGCTAGGCTTGGGACTTCTCTTGAGGTAGTTTACCTTTATTTAGGTAATCCATGAATGGTTTTCTCCAATCTAACTCCTTGTCCTTCTTGGAAATGGCAACCTCCCCTTCAAGAGAGTACTTTTTGATGAGTTCAATATCAATAAGGGATAAGACTTGTTTATCTTGGACCTTTATTGACATGGATTCATCCTCTATACATGTCAATTCCTTGGCACACTTGGCTAAAGCATATGTTATGACATTCTTTAATCAAGGAATCTTATAAATGGTAATCTCTGGGATTTGGGTCAAAAACTCCATGGTGTACTTGTAGTAGTGATGGAGCTTTGGCTTTATAACCTTATAAGACACAACCATTTGGTTGATAACTAGTTAAGAATCCCCAAAGATGTTGATGTTCTACATGCTTAGAGTAACGACTAACTCCAGACTGGCAAGCAGAGACTCATATTCAGCTTCATTATTGGTATAAGGATTGGATAGATGATATGAGAATCTCATCACATCACTGTCCAGAGTTTCAAAAACTATTCCTACCCCTGCCATTCCTAAAATAGTAGATTCATGTTCTTCTCCTCTTTCAGAGGAAGTTGCACCAATAAAGTACATCTCCTAATGGTGAATGCTAGTATCCCATAAGTTTAAGATTTGTTCATCGAGGAGATCATCACTAAGTGGAGAGTCAATAGGAAGTGGGTGTTCTACTAAGAAATCCGTTAGCGCTTATCCTTTCATTGCATGAAGGGGTACGAAGGTAATGTGAAATTGTGAGAGGATCATGGATTATCATGCCAACCATTCAGATAGCATCAGCCATCTCATGAGATACTATAGTGGATTGATCCTAGAGATTAAGTTCACCTTAAGAGGAAGTGTATAGCTTTTTTGGGATGCAAAGATTAAATCTAGGCAATGCTTCTCAATGGGTGGATAATTAGCCTCAGTAGGGATTAGACGATGACTAAGGTAGTAAAGTGCATTTTCCTTTCCTCATCATTGACTTGAGCCAATAAAGCTCCAAGAGAGTCACCTAATGTAGTAGTGTAAAGTATGAGCGGCTTGCCCAGGATAATGTTGCTAGAATTGATGATCTCATCAGGTAATGCTTGATGTCTTCAAAGGCAAGCTCACACTTGTCATCCCAGTTAAACTTGGTAGCCTTTTTGACAAGTGTTGAGAATGGCTAACATCTTCCCGATAGGTTGGATATAAAGCATCTTAAATACTCCAACCACCTTTGAAATGATCTGAGTTGAGTTAAACTTTTAGGCAGTGGCATTTCTAATATCACTTTTATCTTCTATGAATAGATTTTGATTCTCTGGTGTTAGAAAACAAACCCAAGGAATTTCCCTGATGCTATGCCGAATGCACACTTCAGGGGGTTCATTTTGAGATTAAATTATCTTAACTATTTGAAAAATACTCTCAAGTCAAAGATATTATCTTCCTTTTCTCTACTTTTGACCATAAGATCATCGACATAGCACTCAACTTGATGGTGAATGAGTTCATTGAATATTTGAGTAATAGATCGCTGGTATGTAGCACCAACATTTTTAAAGCTGAAAGGCATGACCTTATAGTAATAGATTTCGATCGGAGGTTCTAAAAGTAGTGTTTCTTTCATCTTCATGGGCCATCTTTATTTGGTTATATCTAGATGAGCCATCCTTGAAAGAGAAGATTAAATGAGATGAGGCAATGTCCACCATCATCTCCTAGATTAGTAGTGGAAATTCATCTTTTGGACATGCCTTATTTAAATCCCTAAAATCGATGCATATGTGAATTTGGCCATTTTTTTTAATTGGGATGACATTGGATAACTAGGTAGAGTATATTTCTTTCTGGATAAAGCCATCATTGATCAATTTCTTGACTTCATAAATGACCTGTTGTTCTATGTCTAATCGCATGTGTCTAAGAGCTTGCTTGATACAGTTAGCTATAGGTTCTATTACTAGTTTAGTTTATGGACCACTGTATTAGGAGCCAATCCAGATATCTCTTCATAACTCCATGCAAAGTCAGCCTAAAACTCATTCAATAGCCTAACTAAGTCATTGGTTTTAATTTCATTTAACAAAGAACTGATGTATGTTAGGCGTGGATATTCTTCAGTTCCTAAGTTGATTTTGTTGAGCTCATTAATGGTTGACTTGATCTCTTCCTTGAACTCTGGCAGTGCATCTTTAACTTCAAAATCATTTGGATCATCTGAAGTTCCTAAGCATAGCTCCTCATGTGAGTTAATGTGATTTGAAAAGAATCTATCAGATTCTAAATGATTGGTGATGACTAAGCAGTAATCATCATCATCGACTTAACCCACTGTACTAAATCCTAGTCCCAGTCTTGATTGAGAGCTTATGCATTTGTTCTTCCATATTCTTTTGAAGTAATCTGACCTATGCTTTGACCATGTACGTGGTATTAACCCTTTTTTTGCTAAATTATGAACATAAGATAAGTACCAATCAAAAGGTAATTCTATTAAATCTTTATATGAATCATCCTCAAGTTCTACATCAATATCTTGACTTGAGGATGATGCTCCCAGAAAGAACGTCTGAGTCTTCACACCAGTGTATGACTTAGGGGCTTCCTTAACTAGCAAACACTTAGCTTTTTAAGAGGAAAGTTGGTTTAGATCAAGGTTCTCAATTGATGCCTAACTGTTTCACATATAGACTTGGATACACTTATGCTTTGCTTTGGAGCCTAATATTCATCATTATCTGGCTCAAGTGTCACCTCCATGGGAATCCACTGCTGAGAAGAGTTGGCTGGTGTGATAACCATATAAGACTCATCTTATGAAATATATTTTAAGTCTATATGGATAACATGTGTACTCCTGGTAGCTGTGACATATCTTCTATTGGGTGGCCAATAAGGAGGTTTTCTACCCCTAGGATGGCCTCTGAACTGGCCTCTTCCTCTGGCTGGTGGAGGTCAGGTTGTCCTACCCATATGTTCGAATGAAGTAACGAATTGTGGGTGAAATCTAATGTTAGGCTTCACTTCCTCCTCCAAGTCTATTTTCACTCCCTTTTATTTTCTATATCATTTTCTCTTTTCTTTTCTTTTTCTTTTTATTTTTTAATTTTATTTTTAAACTTTGGCAAAGTTCACAAGAATAGACTTGTTGATTTTGAGGGAGGTAGTAAGTTGCATCCTCATATATGCTAACCTCATGAATTGTAAATGGCTTGAGATCTCCATTGACATAATAGACAATCTCACCTCTCACAAACTTCATATAGTGATGTAGAGAGGATGGAACTATGTTGTTCTCATGTATCCATGGTTTCCTAACAAAGTGTTGAAAGACGTATCTGAGTCTATAATGTGAAACTTGACTTCCATCTTCCAATCATCTATCTCCAAGGGCAACACTTAAGAGTCTTCTAAACACTAGGACTTCTCTAGTCATAAGACACTTCTAACAATTAGGAAAATGAAAACCTTCATCTTGTGTGATCTTGACTGTTGGATCCCCTTTGATCGATGTTGTGAAGATGTGGGATCCTTTTGGAGTTGATCCAAGCTTGGGTAAGCTCGGATCAAGAGAGCAAAGGCAGACGGACTCCATTCTCCCTCACTAGCATGACGTTAGAACACGCACCGTCTGGTCCACGTGATCAAAACAGACAGTTGTGATTAGATCCGCTAGATCGATCTGATTTAATCCTATTAAGCTCTGAGATTAATCATAGCCATCCGATCTTAGATTGGATAGCAGATGAGAAAGCGAGTCCGCCACTGCCACATAGGCACTGAGTCAGATAAGTTTTAAGTAGCCAATTTTGCGGTGCCATGTACAGAGCATGCCATGTGGCACCAATAGGATTAGGCTTTAATTAATCTTAATTAATCATTTCTAATGGCTGAGACTTCTAAAATCATAAAAAAACATAGGGAAATAAAAAATGCAAATAAATATTCATTTTAAAATTTTTTTAGAAGAGAATTAATTAAAAATGATCTTAACTAATTTTGAACAGTAATTAAAGTTTAATCATTAAATTAATTAGCTTAATTATTCAATAATTTCATGAGCAATTTATCCCAAATTTTGTAGTTTAATTTAATGGCATGACCTCTGCCTCTCATTATTTTCTTGGAATTTATTACTCACTTAATTAAGAAAATTGACTAATTAAACCTTAACTAATCTTTTAAGTTAATTAATGATTAACTAATCCCATGAATAGTAATAAATTAGTTAATTAAATTTATTAATCATTGTTCAACAGTAAGTGAACTAAGGAACAGGGTTGGGACCCCTTTCCTTAAGTTCATTCACCCTTTTTTAAATGAAATTAATTAATATTTAATTAATTAATTAAATCACTTAATCAAATTGAAATCATAATCACATGAGACCTTAATTAATTAAATCATGAGGTAGATCTTTAAATGTTTAATAACATAAAGGAATTTAGTGAAAATATGGTTAGTCCACATGTGTGGGAAAACCATAAATGTAATTAATTAAGTCCTTTAATCTAGATAACTATTAATCATGATCCAATTATATTAGGCCCCTTTTATTTCCTAGGATCATTATAAGTTTATTTTCTATGCATACCATGTTTGATCATATTTATTTAGTTAATTACTTTAAGGTGACACAGGCAAGGGTAATTAATTCATCTAATTTAGGGCTCAACTTAATTAACCCATAAAATCAACTTAATTACATTTCCTTAAATTAAATCAAATCACTAATGTGGGAATGGGTTTAAAACATCAAGTGATGATTTCTCTTCTCCTCTTTAGATCAAATCAAATCCAAAACATAATTAATAAAGAAGCTTTGGTTTGCTTTATATAATCTTATTTGATTTGATTGTCCTTAAGAACTAGTTTTGTTGAATGAATCACATGCTTATATTTGATTGTTCTCATTCCAATCATGTTAAATTTGGTAAGTCATTTGAATTCATGCATCCATCATTTCAAAATCAAGTAAAATAAAATGGATTTCCTCTATTCAAGTGTTGATTTATATAAGATTGAATGATAATGGGTATATAGTATGAACATCCTGGGAACACGAGGCTTTAGCTTTCCCCAACGAGGCCATTTGATTATCTCACTTCCCCGGTTTAATAATGATACATACCCATTTGATTTCATTCTTATGTATTTCAATATTAGAATTTGGATAGAGCTTTAATTCATATATATTAATGATTAAATCAAAAAATATATAATCTTTGCATGGTGTTCTTTCCCTCATTTATGTATACATCCATGTGTGTCCAAGAAAAGCAAGTATATAGTCTGAAAAACTTGAGAATACGAGGCTTTAGTTAGCCCCAAGGAGGTCATTTGATTACTTGCCTATATCTTTGTACATGTATATTTATTTGTGATTAGTGAATGAAAATTCCATTTTATAATTAAATTGCATGCATTCATAATTGACTAAGTGGTTGAATTAATTAGCCATATGATTTGGAGCTTTCTTCCTATGTTCATGTATACAAATTTACATATGTTTAAATACAAATGGGTATACAGTCTAGACATCTCGAGAATACGAGGCTTTAGCTAGCTCCAATGAGGTTATTTGATTACCTCACTTCCCTGGTTTAACAATGGCACATGCCGATTTAATTTCATTCTTATGTCCTTTTTCTTTAAGAATTTGAATAAAGTTTTAAATTAATATGTATAAATAATTTAATCAAATAAAATATAAATTCTAAACATACATATACATTCATCATTTAAGTGTGCTAAAATATGTTGCATGTATAGATACACTTAAGATTAAATCATATGCATGTTACATGTGATGGAAAGGAATGATTTAATATATATCATGTGGTAGTAATTGAATTAAATTAATCTTAAGATGCCTTTCATTTTGAATATGATTATTTAAAGTGAACCTAAACTAAGGATTAATAAAATCATTTAATAAGCCATTCACTAAAGAGAACTAAATCAAATTAATATACTTTAAAAAGTGACAAAAGGTAGGGATGAAAGAGGGTAATCCTCTTTTCCTCTCTTTATAACACTTAGTTTCTAAGTGTAATCAAATGAAACAAAAGAAATCACAAATTAAATTTGTCAAATTAATTAAACTACTTCAAGTAAAATCAACTTTTCATGTTAAATTGAATCCTTCTACACTTAGAAAGTACAACACTAATGCCAAACAAGACTTACCACACCAACCTTAAAACACACATTAGAATTAAGTCACCACTTCAAGCTCTAAGTTTGGGATTATTTAAAGTGAACCTAAACTTAGGATTAATTAAATCATTTAATAAGCCATTCACTAAAGAGAATTAAATCAAATTAATATACTTTAGAAAATTACTTAAGGTAGGGATGAAAGAGGGAAATCCTCTTTTCCTCTCTTTATAACACCTAGTTGCTAAGTGTAATCAAATGAAACAAAAGAAAATACAAATTAAAATTCTCAAATTAATTAAACTACTTCAAGTGAAATCAACCTTTCATGTAAAATTGAATCCTTCTACACTTAGAAAATACAACACTAATGCCTAACAAGACTTACCACAAAAGCTTTAATACACACATTAGAATTAAGTCACCACTTCAAGCTCTAAGTTTGGACAGTGTATGATGTGATGTATGTTTTATTTTATAATGTCTTATTTTAGATTAAATGTTAGGGTGTATGCTTTGTAGACTGGAAGATAGGCCAATATTAGCCTAATCATGTTTTAAGTAGGAGATTATGGTTAAGGGATACTTAAAAAAATGTGAATGCTCTTTTTGATGGTTGCTTATATCCTTATGCATAATCCAAGTTAGGGCAGGTGGGCTTAGTTACCTATGTGTAGGGTGTGAAGTCCAAATTATAAATACAACTTCTTGGGATTATATGTATATTTAGCTAACCTCTATTTAGCAGGCGTAGTTATATTTACTTTTCCCACATAAATGTAATTTTTGTAATAGAAATTAGGATTAGTGTTATGAGGGATTATGATGACCAGTGGTAAGAAGGCTTTGTCCTGGGGTCAGCCAGAACTCTAGATAGCTTGTATCTGCCAACATTCAATATAATATAAAGAGGCGATTGCGCTCAATCATCTCTAGGAGTATGTCTTCATTGTTGAATATAACTCTTAAGATATCCTTTGAGTGGCATGGATCCTTTTCAGTAGTGGTTAGCTGAGCTAAGCATATCTCTAGATCAAGTAAGGCCTTGATTAGAGATTCCCTCATCTTTTTGGATAAGACAAGGGCATCGTATATGCTTAACATAGCTGGATACTTTGTAAGGTAAGCTAGGACATTGTAGTCAACTCTGGCTTGGTCATCCACAAGCATATCCATGGGTGGAGCATCCTATGGAGGGGCTATCTACTCACTAGAACCAATGACTTGTTTACCCTTATCCTAAGGTGTTACCCTAAGAGGTAGAACTTTGCCAATACGTAGGTTGACTTCAGTGACTTCTTGGAATGATAAGGTTGTGGAAAGTTCTACCTTCTGATTGGGCAAACCTATAGCTTCTCTTATGGGATCCCTAGAGTCAGTTGACTCAAAGTCAATCTCAAGAGGTGAACCCAATTGATTCAGAGAAGGATAGTCTGACTTTGAATCAGAAAGGAAAGGATCATAACTACTAGAGTATTATTTTTATTTAAACTCGGAGAGCTTTCAATAAAAATGAAATCAAAAGCATCAGAAGTAGATAATATATAATTAGAATCAACTTTCTTCATTAATTTTATTTTGGGTGGTGGTACATGATAAAAATAAAGTAAAATAAGTGGTGTAAGGGATTTATTGCCCTTATCAGTAGATACAATGCTCCTGCTAATAGAAGAAGAGCTAGCAGAAGATATGGTAGCTCTATTGGGGGAGGGATTATTTGGACTCAGGATGGACATCGACTATCTGCAAGCATCTTTGAAGCTGCTATTGTTCACCTCCTGAAGTTGTCCTTTGCAACTAGCAAACCTTCTTTGGTGTTGCAACAGTTAGCTCTAAAGTGTGCAATGTGTTATTGTGGGTTACCACTGCCATCAAGGATCTTGAAGGATCGTGGTAGAAAACCATAAATAAAATAAAAACTAAATACTAACCTAAACCTAAAAATAAATAATAAATAAAACCTAAACCTTAAATTAAAAAAAACCATAACCTAAAATAAACTAAAAAACTTAAACCTAAACTAATAAAAAACCTAAAAATAAACCTAAAATACTAAACCTAAAAAGATAAAATAAAAATGTAAACAAAAACCTTAAAATAAAAAATAAAACCTAAACCTAAAAAATAACATAAAAAAAATTTTAAAAAAATAAACATAAACCTAAACTTAAACTTAAACCGAAAATAAGAAATGTAAACTAAAATAAATAAACTAAACTAAATAAAAATAAAAATAAAAATAAACCTAAAAAAAATAAAACTAAAGAAATAAAAAATAAACTAAATAAATTTAAACCTACCGATTTACTTAATTTAGAAAAAAAACTAAATCCTAAACCCTATACCTTAAATACTAAACCCTAAACTATAAAACTAACCTTAACCTAAAACCCTATACTTACAACCTTAAATCCCAAATCCTAAACCCTAAACCCTAAACTAACCCTAAACCCTAAAACCTAAACCCTAAACCCTAAACCATAAACCTTAATCCCTAAACCCTAACCCTAAACCCTAAGCTCAAACCCTAAACTAGCCCTAAACCCTAAAACCCTAAACCTTAAACCCTAAACCATAAACACTAAACCCTAAACCTTAAACTCTAAACCCTAAACCCTAAAAACCTAAAAACCTTAAAATAAAATAAATAAATAAACCTAAACCTAAATAAAATAAAATAATAAAATAAAGTTTAAACTAAAACTTGAACCTAAACCAAAAAATAAAATAAAATAAACTAATAAAAATAAACTAAAATAAAAGAAATCAAAACCTAAACTAAACAAAAATAATAAACCTAAGAATAAAAAACCAAACTAAAATGATAACTATAGGTAAAATATAAATAAATAAACCTAAAATAAATTAAAATAAAAACTAAATAAAAACCCATTAAAATAAAAATTAAATAAAAACTAAATAAATTAAAATAAAAACTAAATAAAAGCTAAAGTGAATAATGATGGTTTTGTTCCAATAAATATATGGTGGTATCCATTAAGGATTCTAAAGTAATCACATTTGTGTTACTATCCTATCTCAAAGTCTATTTTTTTTTGAGCTTATGGCTGATAATAAAGCTACTGAAATTTGTTTGAATAGAGGTTTCCTCAACATCTGGATTGAAGTTAATGCTATCTTGCTTCTTGACATGTTTTATTCCAACAGAAATGGGAATGCTAAATTATTTTATCTTCTTAATCATACTAAGAATCTTCTTTCTGAAGTATATTTTAAAATTTCCCACATCATTCATGAAGGTAATGCTTGTGCTGATTACTTAGCTAACTTTAGTGACAACTTAACTGAGTTCTTTTTATTTGACAACCAAACTTTGCCTAAACTATTAAGTGGTTTGGTTAATCTGGATAATACTAGATTGCCTTACCTCTGATTATAAATTCTTGGCTTGGTTTTTGCTGTTGGTTTTTTATGATCTTTCACTTTTGGTTGCTCCTTATTAAACCCTCTTTGGGTTGTGGTTATCTAGTTATTTTCAATCTTTGGCCTGAGCTGGGTTATGTTTTTGATCTCTTACATTTGGATTGGCCTGGTTTTTTCTACCTAGTGGTTGTTGTAAGGGTACTTATTTTTTTTTTCATTGGTGGCTTTTATTTATTGTTTTTTACCATAATTTTCCCTTGGCTATTTTTTATATCCTCTTTTGGGTTGTGGCTGGTTTATAGGTTTTTCTTTCTGTATGCATTTTGCCTCTTTTCTACGCTGCTTGATAACATACCTGAGTTTGATCTGCTACTATGGTATTTGACAAGGTGGCTTTCTTGGCTGGCTATTTTCGCTAGTTTTTTCATTTTCTGTTGGTGACTGATATGGGGGGTTGTAGGTGGTTTATCTCTGGATTGATTTTGGCATGGTGGAGGTTGTTGGTTGGCTGTTATTTTCTCTATTTTGTTAACTCAGGCTTGGTGGTTGATTTTGCTAATTTTATTTTGTTTCTTTTGGTTTTGGTTTTGACCTCCTCCTAGATTGGCCTTCCTCTTTTGGCTACAATGGCTTTGGGTTTGGGTATTATTCTGGATTGGCTGGTTGAAGGCTATTTTGTGGCTGTTAGTTGGCCTCAGGTGCTGGTGCCTTGGTTGGGTGCCTTTATTGTTGTTGTTCATGTTGGTTGGCTTGTAGTCTATCTTACTAGGATTTGTACCATTTTTGTCTTTGGCTGGCTATTCTACTTATCTGGATCAAATTTTCTTTAGCCTTGGTTGGGTTTGGTGGATGCTATTTTCTTCCACCCTTTCCTTGGCTATCTTGGATGATTTTGGCTTGATGACTGCTATTGGTATTTACATTGACTTGTTCTTCTACTGTTGTGGTGGTTGGCTAGGAGGATATGTTGGTTAGCTGGTTTGGTTGGTTGTATTGGCTAACTGGGTTGTTTAAAGAGGTGGCTATTTTGGCCGATTTTTCTTACTCCTTTGGTGATTATTCTGGAAACTTGTTGGTGTTCTTTCTGTGACCTATATTTCACATTTCCCGCTTTATTTTTCTCTTTTATCTTTTCTTGTTTAAGTGCCTTGTCCACCCTTTGTAGTTAAGATGGGTGTTTTTACTGGCTCTTTTTTCTGCTTTGTTGGTGGAGGATATGAGCACTTGTGTTTTTCCTTTTTGCTATTGTTTTTCTTTGGATTGTGTTGTTACCCCTTTCATGATGATGCTTGCTTTTTGATCTTTTTGGTGATGGCTTTGGTGGTGCTCTTACTATATTGCTGCTATCCCTAATGGTTGGTTGATTATCTGCCTTATTGAGCTTGGTTGTTCTAGTGGCTTGGTGGTTGGCTATTATGTTTGTTGTTTGGAGGATTTTGCATCCTTGCTAGATGACAGACTTTGGATGATGGGCTATATGAGGTATGCTAGCTATGATGGCTTTGTAACCCTTCTTCAGAAGTTTTGGTGCTTACATATAGTGTTGCTTAATGAGATGATTGTAACAGCCTAAGTTTTCTATACTCCTTTTATTTGCTCTTACTTTTTTATGCTTAATTGTACTCATCCTTTCAAAAGTATGTTGAGTTCTTCTTAAGTGTGTGGATCTTGTTGGTATCAGACAGACCAAATGAAGTTTGCTGCTACTCACATGGATTTTCTATTGTTGATTTTTTTGTTTCTCATTTGCTTTCTTTCTTTCATTATTGTAATAGTTAGGGGGTTTATCTCTTTAGGATTTATTGTAGCTCTTTTAGCATTAGCTTAGAGATTTACCCCCTCTAAAGACATTGTACTTTTTCTTTGTGACAATAAAAGTTTCCTAAAAAAAACCCTAAACACTAAACCCTAAACCCTAAACCCTAAAACCCTAAACTCTAAACCCTAAACCTTAAAACCTAAACCTTAAACCCTAAACCTTGAACCCTAAAACCCTAAACCCTAAACCCTTAACTTAAATCCCTAAAATCTAGAACCCTAAATCCTAAACCATAAAACCTACAACCCTAATCCTTAAACCCTAAACCTCAACCCAAAACCCTAAACCTTAAACCCTGAAAACCTAAAAACATAAACCTAAACTAAATAAAACTTAAAAATAAAATAAATAAATAAAACTTAAACCTAAATAAAAAAAATAAAAATAAAAACCTAAACTAAAACCTAAATTTAAACCTAAACCTAAACGTAAAAATAAAATAAAATCAAAAATAAAACTAAAATAAAATAAAATAAATAAAAGCCTAAATTAAACTAAAAAATAAAATAAACCTGAAAATAAAAAGCCTAAATAAAATAAAAGCTAAACATAAAATAAAAATAAAATAAACCTAAAAAAAATAAATACAAAACTAACTAAAAACCTAAACCTAAAAATAAACCTAAAAATTAACAAATAATAAAACTTAAACCCTAAACTAAAAATAAACCTAAATCTAAAACAAACAAAATAAACCTAAACCTAAACCTAAACCTAAACCTAAACTAAAATAAACTAAACTAAAATAAATAAAACATAAACATTAACCTAAACTAAACTAAACCTAAAACATAAACTAAACAAAATAAAATGAACTAAAAAGAAACTTAAACCTAAACTAAAAACTAAAACCTAAAAATAAGCCTAAAATAAAAACCTAAAACCTAAACATAAAAAATAAAATAAAAACTGAAACTTAAACCTAAAAATGAAAAATAAAACCTAAACCTAAAAAAAAAATAAAATAAAAAACATAAACTAAAATAAAAAAACCTAAAATAAATAACCTAAATTAAATAAAAATAAAAAATAAACTTGAATTAAAATAACAAATAAAAAAACTAAAATAAATAAAAAAATAATTAAATAAACTAAATAAACATAATCATACCAATTTACTTAGTTTAAAACCCTAAACCCTAAACACTAAACCTACAACCCAAAACACTAAACCTTAAACCCTAAAAAAGCATAAACCCTAAACCTTAAACCCTAAACCCTAAAACCTAAACCATAAAACCCTAAACCTTAATCCATAAACTAACCCTAAACCCTAAAGTCTAAAAATGTTAAACCCTAAAGCCTAAACCCTAAACCTTAAACTAACCCTAAACCCTCAATACCTTAAATTAAAAGCCTAAACACTAAACCCTAAACCTAAAACCCTAAACCCTAAACCCTAAACCATATACCCTAAACCCTAAAACCATAAACCCTAAAACCCTAAACCCTAAACCCTAACCCTAAACTCCAAACCCTAAAAGCATAAACCTTAAAACCCTAAACACTAAACTCTAAACCCTAAACCCTAAACCTTAAACCCTAACCCTAAACCCCAAACCCTATAATTAAACCTAATGTAACTAAATAAATTAAAAAATAAACCTAAACCCTAAAAAATAATAAGCCTAAACCCTGAGCATCGGCATAACCTTGATGACAGGAACATCATCATCATCCAGGATTAGTCTAGATCTGGTGGAAGGGCGATGGTGGCCATTCCATGGTGGGGATCCGGAGGTGATGGTGGATATAGAGGTGGTCAAAGCTGGTGGTTATGATGGCGTGAGGAGGGCGGAGGTGTGGGTGGGGGAGGGAGAGTCGTGGATATGGGTGGATCGCCACTGTGGAGGCCAGGTGGTTCTGATGGGAAGTAGAGAAACTAAAGAATGGCCGAGGTAGTTATCTAAGAATTTTGATTTGCTCTATGCATGCTCATTTTACATCTATGTCATCGCTTGTGTCTTAGAAAACTTGGTGTGTTACTTTGTTGATGAAATCAAAAAGAAGTGTTGAATCTGAATTTTCTCTTCGTTAAAAAAAACTAAAAACTCTAAACCCTAAACTAAAACCTGAAACCCATACCTAAAACCTAAACACTAAACCCCAAATCCTAAACCCTAAAAACCTTAAACCTTAAACTCTAAACCTTAATCCCTATAACCCAAAACCTAAACCCTAAACCCTAAACCCTAAACCCTATACCCTAAACCATAAACCCCAAACCATAAACCCTAAACCCTAAACCTTGAACTCAACCTAAACCCTAAACCCTAAACCCTCACCTAAACCAAAACCCTAAAACCTAAAAAGCTAAAAACCTAAACCTAAACTAAATAAAACATGAAAATAAAGTAAAAAAAAAACTAAACCAAAATAAAATAAGATAATAATATAAAATAAAAACTAAAACTAAACCCTAAACTTAAACCTAAATCTAAACCTAAACTTAAAATAAAATAAAAATTAAACTAAAATAAAAGAAATAAAAACCTAAACTAAACTAAAAAAACCTAAATAAAATAAAAATAAAATAAACCTAAAATATAAATAAAAAACTAAATAAAACCTAAACCTAAAAAATAAACCTAAAATGAAACCTAAACATAAATAAAACCTAAACCCTAAATTAAAAAAAAAAATAAAATTAAAATAAAATAAACCTAAACCTAAACTAAAAAAAAACTAAAAAAATTAAACCTAAACCTAAAATAAACTAAACCTAATCCTAAACCTAAACCCAAAAAAAATTAACATTAACTAAAAATAAACCTAAACCTAAACTATAAAGTAAAACCTAAAAATAAACCTAAAATACAAACCTTAAACCTAAACCTAAAAAAATAAAATAAAAACCTAAACATAAAAATGAAAATAAAAAATAAAACCTAAACCTATAAAATAAAATAAAAGTAAAATTAAACTAAAAACTAAACATAAACTTAAACCTAAAAAAAAACTCTAAACTAAAATAAGTAAACTAAAAACAAATAAACTCTAAACTAAATGAAAATAAAAAATAAAATAAACTATAATAAATAAAAAATAAACTAAATAAACCTAAACCTATGAGTTTACTTAATTTAAAAAAATAACACCCAAACCTTAAACCCTAAACCCTAAACCCTAAACCCTAAAACTAACCCTAAACCCTAAACCCTGTACCCTAAACCTTAAAACCCTAAACCCTAAACCCTAAACCCTAAACCCTAAACCCTAAACCTTAAACCTAAATGCTAAAACCCTAAACCCTAAACCCTAAACTATTAGCCCTAAACCCTAAAGCAAAAAAACCCTAAACCCTAAACCCTAAACCCAAAACCCTAAACCTTAAACGCTAAACCCTAAAAGCATAAAAACCTAAAAACCTAAGCCTAAACAAAAAAACATTAAAATAAATAAATAAATAAAGCCTAAACTTAAATAAAATAAAAATTAAAATAAAATCAAAACCTAAACTAAAACTAAAATTGAAACCTAAACCTAAACATAAAAATAAAATAAAAACTAAACTAAAATAAAATAATTAAAAAACTTAAATTAAACTAAAAAATAAAATAAACCTAAAAATGAATAACTTAAGTAAAATAAAAACTAAATGTAAAATAAAAATAAAATAAACTCAAAATTAAATATAAACTAAATAAAAACCTAAACCTAAAAAATAAACGTAAAAATAAAAAATAAAAAAAACCTAAACCTAAAATAAACAAAATAAAATAAACCTAAACCTAAATAAAATAAAAGTAAAAAAATAAACCTAAATAAAATTAAAAATTAAAATAAACTAAAATAGATAAAAAAGATTAAGTAATTAAACTAAATAAACCTAAACCTATCACTTTACTAAATAAAAAAACCTAAAACCATAAACCCTAAACCCTAAACCCTAAATCCTAAACCCTAAAACAAACCCTAAACCCTAAACTTAAATCCTAAAACTAAACCTTAAACTAAACTAACATCCTAAACCCTAAACCTAAACGCTAAAAAACCTAAACTAACTTAACCCAATCCCTAAACCCAAAATCCTAAAGCCTAAACCCTAACCCTAACCCTAAACTCTAAGCCATAAACCCTAAAACCCTAAACCCTAAACTAACCTTAAACCTTAAAGCCTAAACTTTGAACCATAAACTAGCCCGAAACCCTAAGCTAACCCTAAACCCTAAACTCTAAACCCTCAAAACCCTAAACCCTTAACCCTTAACCCTAAACCCTAACACTAAAACCTAAACCCTAAAACCCTAAACTCTGAAACCATAAACCCTAAAGCCTAAACCTAAACTGTAAACCATAAACCCTAAATCCTAAAAACCTAAAAACCTAAACCTTAGCTAATTAAAACCTAATAATAAAATAAATAAAAAACCTAAACCTAAATAAAAAAAAATAATAAAAAAAAATAAAAACCTAAACTAAAACCTAAACCTAAACCAAAAAATGAAATAAAATTAAAAATAAAAGAAAACTAACATAAAATAAATAAAAACCTATACTAAACTAAGAAAATAAAATAAAATAATGAATAAAAAACCTAAATAAAATAAAAGCTAAATATAAAATAGATATAATTTAAACCTAAAATAGAATAAAATTAAAGGTAAATATAAACGTAAACCTAAAAAATAAACCAAAAAATAAAAAATAGAAATAAATAAAAAATAAAACCTAAACCCTACACCAAAAAAACCTAAATCTAAAATAAAAATAAAATGAACAAAATTAAATAAATCTAAACATAAACTAAAATAAACTACACTATAATAAATAAAACCTAAACCTAAACATAAACCTAAACTAAATAAAATAAAATAAACTAAAAATAAACATAAAGCTAAACTAAAAAATAAAATTTAAAAGTAAACCTAAAATAAAAACCTAAAACCTAAACCTAAAAAAATAAAATAAAAACCTAAACCTAAACCAGAAATTAAAAACTAAAACCTAAACCTAAAACATAAAATAAAAATAAAACTCAACTAAAAAACAAACCTAAACCTAAAAAATAAACTAAAATAAAAAACTTAAACTAAAATAAATAAACCTAAAATAAATTAACAAAACTATATAAAATTTAAAAATAAATCTAAATAAAAATAAAAAAATAAAATAAACTTAGATAAATAAAAAGTATACATAATAAACTAAATAAACATAAACCTACTAGTTTACTTAATTTAAAAAAACCCTAAACCCTAAATCCTAAACCCTAAACCCTAAACCCTAAAACTAACCTTAGACCCTAAGAATGGGCAGAACCTTGGTGGTGGAAACATCACCGTCAACTAGGCTCAGTTTAGATCTGGTAGTGGAGGTGCAGGGAAAGGCGGCAGTTATCGCAGTGGTGGTGGGGGATCTAGAGATACTGGTGGATATAGAGGTGGTGGTCAGAGCAGTGGTGGTTATGGAGGTGGGAGGAGCAATAGAGGTTACAACCATGGTGGTGGGGGAGGGAGAGATCAGAGATATGATGGAGGATCCCACTACTAGAGAGGCAGGGGTGGTTCTAATAGGAATTGGAGAAACTGAAGAATGACCAATATGATCTATAGCTTATGGAATTGTGTCTCTATAGTAGAGACAGTTCTATTTATCTAGAATTTTTTATTTGATATATGGGTGCTCATTTTTGATCTATGTCATCACTTATGTCTTAGGAAATTTAGAGTGCTACTTGGTTGATGAAATCAAAAAGAAGAAATGTTGAATTTGAATTTGTTCTCTGTTAAAAAAAAATCTTAAACCCTAAAGAAAAACTTAAACCCAAAGCCTAAACCATAAACCCTAAACCCCAAAAACCCTAAACTCGAAACACTAAACCCTAAACCCTAAACCTTAAAACCTAAAATGTAAACACTAAAACCTAAACTTTAAATCCTAGACCCTAAAACCCTAAACCTTAAACCTAAAACCCTAAAACCATAAACCCTAAACCCTAAAACCTATAACCCTAAACCCTAAACCCTAAACCCCCAACCATAAACCCTAAACCTTAAACCCTAAACTAACCCTAAACCCTAAACTCTAAATGAACCCTAAACCCTAAACCCTAAACTAACCCTAAACCCTAAACTAACCCTAAACCCTATACTTTGAACTTTGAATAAAGATGTCATTAGGAGCACATCTAAAGAATGACCTAATCCTAATATAATTATGGTAGCTAATGAAAATGCCTTCCCTTGACTATTAGAGATTTGAATGCCCTAAACCATAACTCTAAATCATTTTATAATACCATATATTATAGTATAATGTAGCATCATATATTTGAGCATGTAGTGATGTATTTTTGGATGTTATAAGATGTTTTGAAATATTTTAGTATATTTTGGTATCGTGCCTTATAGTATTTATTAATATAAATCATAAAAATATTTATTTAATAAATCAGATGATGAAATTTATTAAATTTGAAGTGGGAATTAGGTTGTAGTACCAAAGGTGTGCTACGCCACCAGTAGTCTAAAAAGTAAGATTTTATGTTCAAAATAAATATTATATGTTCTAGCATAGTACAACATCATATATCATAATAAATTATTCTGTGCATTTTTAAATTCTTTTAGTATTTTACAATCATGCAGTTGATCCAACACTAGCATTATCTATAAAAATGTTGATTTAGACTTCAAAATGCTGGAATTTGGCCAAATTCATAATAAGTAGAGCATGGCATCATAATATATTATTTTAATTCAAAATATGTGAGTGATACGACTAAAATATTTAGAGTTTTATTGTTTAGACTAATTTTATAACTTTTTATCTTAAGCAATCCCTTGTGATATGATATGCAATATAATATAATGTAATATGTTATAGTGTATTAAAATATAGTATGTCATAACATAGTGTAGCATCATGCATTATAGCATGCTACTGTGTATTACTACTTATTGTTTAGCATATTTTAGTTTGTTATAGTATGATGTAGTATAGTTTGTACTGGTATAATTTATAAAAATACTAATTTAAACATTGAGATGATGGGATTTGGCCAAATTTAAGGTAAGCTTTAGGGAACATCATTGGGGGTGTGCTATGGTGTGTCGTTTAATCAAAAGAATGGAATTTTTGCATACAAAATAAATGTTCAATTTTCAACCAAATTTTATAAATTTTTTGCTTAAAGTGATTTTTTAAGGTGTAATGTAAGATAATATATTATATGAAAGCATATTAAAATATAATGTACATAACAATATAACTTCACATATATATGAATTTGGTGGTGTGTTACTAAATGTTATTGTACATTTTAGTATGTTTTACTTTTGTTTTAATACATTGGGTCATAACTCACAAAAATGTTAATTTGAAGGTTGAGATGGAAAGATTTGGCCAAATTCATGGCACACACCATGAAGCAACACCAAAATTATGCTATTTTGTACCATTTCCAATAGAAAAAAAAACAATTTTACATCCAAAAAGAACATTATTCATATTTGGAGAAAATTTTATAATTTGTTCCTTTTAAGTGATTCTAAAGAAGTGTAATGTTAGACAATATATTTTATTATAACAAATTATAATATAACATCATATATTATAATATAATATAATGTGTTAATTCACACTATAATATGTTTAGCATGATATTATATAGTTAGTTTGATCTTGCACCATCACAAATCATAAGATGTAGATTACAATGTTAGGATGATGTAATTTGAATGAATACATTGTTAGGCTTTTGGTTGATGTATTAAAGGCGTGCATAACATAAGAAATAAGATTTGATAAAAATTCCATGTTAAGGATATGGAGTTAGATCCGCTAGGGGATCAAACATGCATTGGACATGACATATGAGGGGTTTATGTCGAGGGCATGGAAGAAGAAAATTTCTTAGGGATAAGAAGATCTGTTGGGGAAAATAATTTATAATTAACCGAGGATTAAGATTGAATAAACTTTTATTTATTTTATTTTAATTTATGTGGAGGCATATTTACTAGAGATATGGGCTCGAGTCCGCTGGGGATCGGGTATATGAACCTTCCACTAGGAAAGCAGGTTCAGGCTATTCGCTGGTAATTAGGATTTGAGTTTGATTTCATAGATTTGTTTGGGGATGTATCCACTAGGGATAAGAGTTTGGTTGGATTTCTTTGATTTAGGCTCTACAAATGGAGTTATCTAATTTTGCTCCATTGGGGAGGTTAGTTTTGAATTTGATTTGTTTGCTTGACATGTTTATATATTATTTTGGGCTACATTGGGGAGAAGAGTGTGATTTAACTCCTCTAGGAAAATTAGATTGGGTTTAATTTAAGCTGAGTTAATGTATGGACCCTATCTGTGCATGATGAGCCCACTGAGAAAGGGTTATATTAGCCCTGACCTACCTCAGGTTTACAAATCCAAAGGGATAGTTTACCAGCTGTAGGGTAGAGCTACCCAACCAAAGGGGTTGCCTTTCAGTGTGTAATAATTATGATAAGAAGAAGGTGTAGTAGACTTACATCTTCAAAAGCAAGGAATAACTGCTAGGGTGACTTGTTAGATGCACAATAAATCAAACTTGACCTAGGGTGACTACTTAGTAAATGCTGCTGGGGACTTATGTCAACTCAAAAGTAGTCAAGATTAATTTTATCTTAATTTCATGTGTTTTGATATGGTTTGTTTGGTTTATTTTGATTTTAAATTGAGGGAATATCCGCTGGGGATGTAAGCTCAGTCAAATTTGATAGATTTAATTTATAGACCATGATGTGTGTGATGGACCCACTGAGAAGGGGCCATATCAGACTTGTCCTATCTCAAATTTATAAATCGAAAGGGATAGTCTACTGGCCCTGGGGTAGAGCTAGCCAACCTAAAGGGTTTCCTTTTGGTGTGCAATGGCTGTGCTAGAAAGAAGGAGAGGCAGACTTAAATCTTCTAAAGTAAGGAACAACTGCTGGGGTGGCCTTTTGGTAGCACAACAAATCAAACCCAACTTAGGGGTGACTATTAAGTGAATTTTGTCAGGGAATTATATAGACTCAATAGTAGTCAAGCGATTCCTATAGGGAGTTTTGATGACACTGCCCTAAAAATAGGATATATGCATGGGAAAAGGTACTTCTATGTGTGTCCTCCTAATTCATAAGTGAATTTATATTTTATTTATATGTTTATGTTGACCCTGTTGGTGTGCGAGGGACCACACTGAGAAGAGGTAATGTCGGCCTTGACCTATCTTAGATTTATTGAACCAAGGGTGAATCCGCACATCCACAGGACAAATTCTTTAACCATAGGGGTGGTTACCAGAGAAGGGGAACTCTTTAATTTGATACTAACTTGAGTAGTGTCTAAATGGGGTCGCAAAGGATGTGATACAAATATAGTGCCCACAGGGGAGGTTCTACTAGGGGAGTTATCCTAAGCACTGGAAAAGTAAGCTTATAGGGGTACGGTGGCTAACTCAAAAAGAAAGCATAGCAGACTTACATTTGCCATGAGTGGTGCATCCTAAGGTGCGAAAACCAACCAACCTGTTGTGTATCCATCAGCATGAGTGGTGTACCATCAGCATAGTGAGAACCAACCAACCTAAGGTGCCTGCTGGTGTGCACTGATCAATCTAGAAAGAAAGTGTGTAGCCTATCATTGGTGAGATAGATACTATCTGACCTAGAGCAACTACTAAGTGGGGAGCCCCAGGGAAGGAAAAGATCTAGACTTGAAGCAGTCAAGAGGGAAGGAGCCAGTAGGAGACTTATCCTAAACCTTAAATATACTTGACTCAATCAGTCCACAAAGGCTAATCCAAAAAGAAAGCATAGTAGACTCACATCCTCTTAAATGAATCAAACATGAGGTAAGTTATCGGCCATGCAATAAGGCCTATCAAACTAACAAGCACTCATTGATGTGCAGTGCCCAAGTAAGGAAGGAAAGCATAGTAGACTTGCATTCTCCAAAGCAAGAAGCCAACTAGGGTGACACACAAGCAGGGTAGCACATCATCCTAACCTAGAGCAGCTACTAAGTGAGTGTCGCTAGGGGAATTATCTCAACTCTGAGTAGCCTAAGACAAAAGATATGGGTTTATTTTATATATTTATGTGCAGTTTATATTTGTGTTGTGTTGATGAAGGATAAGACACTGCTCAGGTTCCTTACACCTACCCTAAACACATCATGGTGAATTCAGAAATAAAAATACTTTTAACATGAAATAGATTGAATTCGAGATGGAATTTTCATTGATGATAATTATCTTCAAACATGATTTATAATATTTCTTTAAGTGGAGCTCATTGATTGGAAGCATTGGGCACTCTACCTTATGATTAATAAGCTGATAAGATCCTCTTTGGTAGGCCATCTATATGGCAAAAGGACCTTCCCAAGTGGGTTCAAACTTGCCTCCCATCTTATGATAGGCAATAGTTTATCTCCTTAGAACTAAAATAAGCTCTCCTATTTGAAAAGTTCTAGGACAGACCAACTTGTTGTGAGCTTGAATTATTTTAGCGTTGTATAACTTGAGATTTTGACATGCCTGAGGCTTCTCTCTTCCAAACCTTTAAAATCTTCTAACCATAACTTCGTGTTCTACTTTGTTATGATCTTGCTACCCACAGCTATCCTTAGTGATGGGAGTAGGACTTCTAATGGTAGAATGGCTTCATATCCATGCACTAAGTAGAAAGGAGTATACTGAGTTGGAGTTCTATAGGTGGTGTGGTAGGCCCACAAGGCTTCAACTAACTACTCATGACCCTATCGCTTGTTGTTGTCGAGTGTCTTCTTTTGTATTTGGATGAGAGTTTTTTTAATGGCTTCTGCTAAGCCGTTTGCCCTCAGGTAGTTGATGGTAGAATATCTCCAATCTATGTTGTGTCTTTAGGCAAAGTTGTTGATTTTGATGCTCTTGAATGCAGTACCATTATCAGATATAATTCTTCGAGGTACTCTGAACCTATATATGATATGGTTCCTAAAACACTAGAGCACATGCTGAGCTATGAGCTCTCTGAGCTAAATTGCCTTCGCCCATTTGGAAAAGTAATCAGTAATAGCTAAGATGAATCGATAACCCTAGAAAGATGGAGGATCAATCAGACCCACTATGTCAGCACCCTAACACTTGAATGGCCACACAGTGTATTTGGCATTGGTGGAATAACCTAGCTGTATCCATGCAATCTTTGATCATCGATGACCAATAGTATCCTAGTCTCTTGATCTTGACTTTCATCTTTGGACCAAATTGGTTGGCTCCACATAATCCTGAGTGTACCTAGATCACGATCTTATGGGATTCATGCTTATCTAAATAATGTAACCACATATGATGAAAGGACTGGTAGTACAAGACACCATCCATTAGAGCATAGGAAAGTATTCTCTACTTTATTTGATGGGCTTGGGACTTGTCTTAAGGTAGTTTTCCTTTATTTAGGTAATCCATGAATAGTTGCCTCCAATCTAACTCCTCATCATTCTTGGCAATGCCAACCTTTCCTTCAAGAGAGAACTTTTTGATGAGTTCAATATCAATAAAGGATATGACTTGTTTATTTTGAACATTTATTGATATGGACTCATCCTCCGGACATGTCAACTCTTTGGAAAGCTTGGCTAAAGCATACGCTACAACATTCTCTCCTCGAGGAATCTTATAAATAGTAACCTCTGAGATTTGGGCCAACAACTCCATGGTGTACTTATGGTAGTGATGGAGCTTAGGCTTTATAACCTTATAAGAACCAGCGATTTGGTTGATAACTAGCTCAAAATCCCCGAAGATGTTGATGTTCTGGAAGCTTGGAGTAATGACTAGCTCCATACCAGCAATCGGAGCCTCATATTTGGCCTCATTGCTGGTACAATGATTGGACAGATGATATAAAAATCTCATCACATCATGGTCTAGAGTTAAGAGATCTATTCCTACTCCTGCCTTTCTTGGAATAGTAGATTGTGGTTCTTCTCCTCTTTAAGAAGAAGATGCACCATCAAAGTACATCTCCCAACAGTGAGTGCTAGTATACCATAAGTTCATGATTTGTTTATCGCAGAGTCATCACTAAGCAGAGAGTCAGCAAGAAGTGGGTGAGCTACTAAGAAATCCACTAGCGCTTGTCTTTTCATGCACAGAGGGGTACAAAGGTATTGTCAAATTATGAGAGGGGCATAGACCATCGTGCCAATTGTCTGGATAGCATCGACCGTGTCATGAGATACTGTAGTGGATTGATCCTAGAGATTAAGTTCACCTTATGAGGAAGCATGTAGTGGTGTAGGTTTTGGGATGCAAAAACTAAAGCTAGGCAATGCTTCTCAATGGGTGGATAATTAGCCATAGTAGGGATTAGATGATGGCTGAGGTAGTATAGTGCATTTTCCTTACCTTCATCATTGACTTTGGCCAACAAAGCACAAAAGGATTCATCTAATGCAACAATGTAAAGTATGAGCTTGCTTGCAGATATGGGTCGTTGGAATCGGCATCATCGTAATGCTTGATGTCTTCATGTTTTACACTTGTCATTCCACTTGAACTTGGCATCCATTTTGACAAGTGTTGAGAATGACTAACATCTCTCCAATAGGTTGGATATAAAGTGTCTTAGATATGCCAACCACCATTGGAATGATTTGAGTTGAGTTAAACTTTTAGGGGTGCCATTTCTAATATCTCCTTGATCTTCTCTGGATCTATTTTGATTCCCTAGTGTCGAACAATAAATCCAAGGAATTTCCTTGAAGTTACTTCGAATTCACACTTCAGGTGGTTCATTTTGAGGTTAAATTGCCTTAATTGTTTGAAAACTACTCTCAAGTCAACCAGATTGTCTTCCTTCTCTCTACTTTTGACCACGAGGTCATCGAGATAGCACTTAGCTTGATGATTAATGAGTTTGTCGAAGATTCGAGTCATAGCCTGCTGGTATGTAGTACAGGTATTTTTAAGGCAGAAAGGCATGACCTTATAGTAATAGACTCCGATCGGTGTTCTAAAAGTAGTGTTTCTTTCATCTTCAGGGGCCACCTTTATTTAGTTATATCTAGATGAGCCATCCATGAAAGAGAAGACTCCATGAGATGAGGCAATGTTCACAATCAGCTCCGGGATTGGTAGTGAAAATTCATCTTTGTACATGCCTTATGAAAATCCCTAAAATAGACGTATATGTGCATTTGACCATTCTTATTTGGAAATTCATTTTTTGGATGCTGGATAAATCCCTAAAATTGATGCTGGCTAAAACCTAAACCCTAAAGCATAAAACCAAAAATCTTAGACCCTAAACTATAAACCCTAAACCCCAAAAACCAGAAAACTTAAACCTAAACTAAATAAAACCTAAAAATTAAACAAATAAATAAAAACCTATACCTAAATAAAATAAAAAAAATAAAAAAATAAAATAAAAACACAAACTAAAACCTAAACCTAAACCTAAACATAAACCTAAACTTAAACATAAACCTAAACCTAAACTTAAACCTAAAAATAAAATAAAATAAAAAATAAAAACTAAACTAAAATAAAATAAATAAAAACCTAAACTAGATAAAAAAAATAAAATAAACCTACATATAAAAATAAAAAAAATAAAAAAATGTAAGATAAAAATAAAATAAACCTAAAATAAAATAAAAACTAAAAATAAAACCTAAACCTAAACCTAAAATAAAACCTAAAAAAAAACTAAAATAAAAACCTAAAACCTAAACTTAAAAATATAAAATAAAAACCAAAACCTAAACCAAAAAATAAAAAATAAAACCTAAACCTAAAAAATAAAATAAAATAAAAATAAAACAAAACTAAAAAATAAACATAAACCTAAACCTAAAAAATAAACTACAATAAAGAACATAAACTAAAATAAATAAACTTAAAATAAACTAAATAAAAATAAAAAATAAAATAAACTTAAATAAATAAAAAATAAACTATATAAACTAAAAAGAACCTAAATATACTCGTTTTCTTAATTTAAAAAAAAAACTCTAAACCTTAAACCCTAAACCCTAAATCCTAAACCCTAAACCCTAAACCCTAAACCCTAAATCCTAAACATTAAAACTAACCCAAACCATGACCTCTGAACCTACAACCCTAAACTAAACCTAAATCCTAAACTCTAAACCCTAAACCCTAAAACTTAAACACTAAACCCTAAACCCTAAGCCCTGAACCCAAAACCCTAAACTAATCCTAAGCCCTAAGCTAACACTAAGCCCTAAACCCTATATCCTACAACCTAAAAATCATAAACCCTAAAGCCTAAATACTAAACCCTAAACCCTAAACCCTAAATCCTAAACCCTAGCTCTAAATCCGAAACCGTAAACCTTAAACCCTATACCATAAACCCCAATGCCTAAACCATAAAAACCTAAAAACCTAAACCTAAAAAAATAAAACCTAAAATAAAATAAATAAAAAACCTAACCCTAAATAAAATAAAAAAATAATATAAATGAAGACCTAAACTAAACGTAAACCTTAGCAATAAAATAAAATAAAATAAAATAAATAAAAAAACTATAACAAAAAAAATAAGAACCTAAACTAAATTAAAAAATAAAAAAACCTAGGAATAAATAACATAAATATAGTAAAAAATAAAAATAAAAATAAAATTAAATAAACCAAAACCAAAAAATAAACGTAAAAAAATAAAAATAAAGCCAAATCCTAAACTTAAAAAAAACTAAACTTAAAATAAAAATAAAATAAACCTAAACCTAAACTAAAATATACTAAACTAGAATAAATAAAATCTAAACCTTAACCTAAAATAAACTAAACCTAAATAAAATAAAATAAAATAAACTAAAAATAAAACTAAACCTAAACTAAAAAAATAAAACCTAAAATAAACCAAAAAAATAAACCCTAAACCCAAAACCCTAAAAATCTAAAAACTTAAACCTAAACTAAATAAAACCTAAAAATAAAATGAATAAATAACCCAACACAAAAATAAAAAGAAAAAATAAAATAAAATAAAAACATAAACTAAAACCTAAAGCTAAATCTAAATCTAAAAAGAAAATAAAATAAAAAATCTAAAATTAAACTAAAAATAAATAAATAAAAACCTAAACTAAGCTTAAAAAATAATAAAACTAAACCTAAAATAAAAATAAAATTAACCTAAAATATAATTAAATAAAAATTAAATAAAAACCAAATCATAGAAAATAAACTTAAAAAATAAACCTAAATAAAAAACCTAAAAATAAACAAAATATAAAACCAAAACCCTAAACTAAAAAAAAAAAATCTAAAAATATAATTAAAATAAAATAAAGTTAAACTAAGATGAACTAAACTAAAATAAATAAAACCTAAACCAAAACCTAAAATAAACTAAACAAAAATTGAAAACTCGACTAAATATAATAAAATAAACTAAAAATAAACCAAATCCTAAACTTAAAAAATGCATAAAAAAAGCAAAAAGAAAAATCTAAAATCTAAACCTTAAAAAAATAAAATAAAAACCTAAAATTAATCCTAAAAATAAAAAATAAAACCAAAATCTAAAAAATAAAATAATAATAAAATTAACCAAAAAAATCCAAACCTAAACCTAAACCTAAAAATAAACTAAAATAAATAAACCCAAAATAAATAATCAAAACTAAATAAAAATAAAAATAAACCTAAGTAAAAATAAGAAATAAAATAAACTAAAATAAATAAAAAATAAACTAAAGAAACTAAACAAACCTAAAACTACTAGTTTACTTAATTTAAAAAACATAAAAAAATAAAAATAAAATAAAAAGAACTTGAAACCATAAAACCCAAAACCATAAACCTACAACCCTAAACCCTAAACCTACAACCCTAAATCCTAAACGCTAAACTCAAAAACCCTAAACCCTAAACTTGAAACCCTAAACCTGAAATCCAAAACCCTAAACCCTAAAATCTACAACCCTAAACTCTAAACCCTAAACCCAAATTCCTAAACCCTAAGCCCTAAGCCCTAAACCCTAAACCGTAAACCCTAAAAGTCTAAAATAAATAAAATAAACCTAAACTATAAAATAATACCTAAAAATAAACCTAAAATAAAAACTTAAAACCTAAACCTAAAAAAAAAACTTAAAACTAAACCTAAAAATAAAAAAAAAAACCGAAACCTAAAAAATAAAATAGAAATATAACTAAACTAAAAAATGAACTTAAACCTAAACCTAAACCTAAAAAATAGATTAAAACAAAAAATCTAAACTAAATAAATAAAACTAAAATAAATAAACTAAACTAATTAAAAATAAAAATAAACTTAAATAAAAAAAAAATAAAAATAAACCAAAATACATAAAAAATAAACTAAATAAACCTAAACCTACAAGTTTACTTATTTTAAAAATAATAAAAATAATAATAAATAATAATAAAAAACACCTTAAACCCTAAAACTTCCCCTAAACCTACAGCCCTAAACCTACAACCCTAAAACCCTAAACCCCAAACCCTAAGCCCTAACCCCTAAACCCAAAACCCAAAACCCAAAACCCTAAATCATAAACCCTAAAAACTAAAAAACCTAAGAAAAGTATAACCTAAAAATATAATAAATTAAAAAACCTAAACCTAAAATAATTTAAAAAAAATTAAATAAAATAAATAAAAACCTAAATTAAATTAAAAAAATTAAAATAAACCGAATAATAAAAACCTAAATAAAATAAAAACTAAACATAACATAAAATAAAAATAAACCTAAATCTAAAAATTAAACCTAAAAATAAAACATAAAAATATTTTAAAAATAAAACCAAAACCCTAAACTAAAAAAAAAACTAAACCTAAAATAAAAATAAAAAAACAAAATAAAATAAACCTAAAACTAAACTAAAATGAATAAAACCTAAACTTAAACCTAAAATAAACTAACCTAAACTAAATAAAATAAAATAAACTAAATATATACTTAAACCAAACCTAAAATATTAAAACCTAAAAATAAATCTAAAATAAAAACCTAAAACCTAAACCCTAAAATAAAAACCTAAAACCTAAACCCTAAACCCTAAACATTAAAAAGCTAAAACCTAAACATAAACTAATTAAAACCTAAAAATGAAATAAATAAAAAAATCTAAACCAAAATAAAAAAAAAGAAATTAAAAACATAAACTAAAACCTAAACCTAAACCTAAACCTAAAGAGAAAATAAAAAACATAAGAACTAAACTAAAATAAAATAAATAAAAACCTAGACTAAGTTAAAAAATAGAAAAGCTAAATAAAATAAAAACTTAAACTAAAATAAAAATATAAATAACCGAAAATAAAATAAAACAAAACCCTAAACCTAAAAAAATAAACCCAAAACTAAATAAAAAATAAAACCTAAACCATAAACTAAAAAAAGAATCCTAAACTTAAAATAAAAATAAAATAAACCTAAACTAAGATAAACTAAAATAAAATAAACAAAACCTAAACCTAAACCTAAAATAAACTAAACCTAAAATAAATAAAATAAAATAAACTAAAAATATACTTAAACCTAACCTAAAAAAATTAAAACCTAAAAATAAACCAAAAATCAAAACATAAAACCTAAACGCTAAACCCTAAACCTTAAAAAGCTAAAAACTTAAACATAAACTATATAAAACCTAAAAATAAAATAAATAAAAAACCTAAACCAAAATAAAATGAAAAAAATAAAATAAATTAAAAACATAACCTAAAACCTAAACCCGAACCAAAACCTAAAAAGAAAATAAACTAAAAAAATAAGAAATAAACTAAAATAAAATAAATAAAAATCGAAACTAAATTAAAAAAAATAGAAAAGCTGAATAAAATAAAAATTAAAACTAAAATAAAATTAAAAATAACCTAAAATAAAATAAAATAAAACCCTAAAACTAAAAAAATAAACCTAAAAATAAATAAAAAAAATAAAATCTAAACCCTAAACTAAATAAAAACCTAAACCTAAAATAAAATAAACTTAAACTAAGATATACTAAACTAAAATAAATAAAATGTAAACCTAAACCTAAAATAAGCTAAACCTAAATCTAAACATACACTAAATAAATTAAAATAAACTAAAAATAATCCTAAACCTAAATTAAAAAGTAATACATAAAAATAAACCTAAAATAAAAACCTAAAACCTAAACCAAAAAAATAAAATAAAAACCTAAACCTAAACCTAAAAATAAGAATTAAAACTTAAAACTAAAAAACAAAATAAAAATAAAACTAAACTAAAAAACCATAAACTTAAACCTATACCTAAAATATAAACTAAAATAAATAAACGTTAAATAAATTAACAAAATTAAATAAAATTTAAAATAAATTTAAATAAAAAATAAAATAAAATAAATAAATAAATAAACTAAATAAACCTAAATCTACCAGTTTGCTTAATTTAAATATAATAAAAATAAAATAAAAACAAATAAAAAAACTCTAAACCCACCCAAAACCTCCCACCCAAAATGCTAAACTCAACCCTAAACCAACCCTAAAACCCACCTAAACCCTAAGCCCACTCCTAAACCCTAAACCTAAACCTTAACCCACATCTCCTAAACCCAAAATCCTAATCCCTAAACCCTAAAAACCTAAATTAAATAAAATAAACCAAAACTAAAAAAATGAAATCCAAAAAATAAACATAAACCAAAACTAAAAAAATAAAACCTAAAAATAAACCTAAAATAAAAACCTAAAACATAAACCTAAGAAAATAAAATAAAAATGTAAACCTAAACCTGAAAATAAAAAATAAAATTGAAACCTAAAATAATAATTAAAATAAACTAAATTAAAACAATCCTAAACTAAACCTAAAAAAAAATAAAGATAAAACCTATACTAAAATAAATTAAAATAAATAAACTAAACTAAATAAAAAAATAAAACTTAAATCAAAATAAAATAAAATAAAAAAATACATAAATAAATAAATTAATTAACCCACTGGGGTTTGCTTTTCTTTTAAAAACTATAACCACCCACCCTAAACTATCCTAACCAAAAGATTCTACCCACCTACAACCCTACCCTAAACCCTAAACCCTAAAACTCTAAACTTTGACCATGACTAAATCCCAAACTACCCACCACAAACCAAAACCCAAATCCACTAAACCCAACCTACCTACCCAAACCACATCTCCACCTTGTCCCTAACCCCACTGACCCTAAAGCCACCCACCCTCCACCCCAAAACTAAATTTAAACCTGACCCAAATACCTAAAATTAAACATCCTAAACTAAAATAACCTAAAATAAACCTAGAAACCTAAAACTTAAACCTAGAATAATAAAACCTAAACCTAAACCTTAATAAAAAAAATAATTGAAACCTAAAATTAAATAAAATAAAACTAAACTAAAAAACAAACTTAAACCTAAACCTAAAAAATAAACTAAAATATAAAACCTAAACTAAAATAAATAAACCTAAAATATATACACTAAACTAAATAAAAAATAAAAATAAACTTAAAACAAAATAAAAAAAAACCAAAATACATAAAAAAATAAATTGAATAAACTAAATAAACCTAAACCCGCCTACTTAATTTTTTTTTAATAAAATTCTAACCTTAAACCCTAAACCCTAAAACTAACCCTAAACCTTAAACACTAAACCCTAAACCTAAAATATAAACTAAAATAAATAAACGTAAAATAAATTAACAAAACTAAATAAAATTTAAAATAAATTTAAATAAAAAAATAAACTAAAATAAATAAATAAATAAATAAATAAACTAAATAAACCTAAATCTACCAGTTTGCTTAATTTAAATATAATAAAAATAAAATAAAAATAAATAAAAAAACTCTAAACCCTAAACCCTAAACCTACAACCCTAAACCCAAAATGCTAAACCCTAAAATCCTAAACCCTACCCTAGAGCCACAACCTAAATCCTACTAAACCCTAAAACTCTAAACCCTAAACCCTAAACCCTAAAATCTACGACCTTAAACCCAAAATCCTAAACCCACAAAACCTAACCAAATAAAATAAACCAAAAAAATGAAATCGTAAATAAACATAAACCAAAACTAAAAGATAAAACCTAAAAATAAACCTAAAATAAAAACCTAAAACATAAACCTAAGAAAATAAAAAATGTAAACCTAAACCTGAAAATAAAAAATAAAATTGAAACCTTAAATATTAATTAAAAATAAAACTAAATTAAAAAACAAACCTAAACCTAAACCTAAACCTAAAAAATAAACTAAAATAAAAAACCTATACTAAAATAAATAAACCTAAAATAAATAAACTAAACTAAATAAAAAATAAAAAAACTTAAATCAAAATAAAAATAATAATAAATGCATAATAGATAAATAAATAAACTCTAGGGTTTACTTGTTTTAAAAAAACTATAACCCTAATCCCTAAACCCTAAATAACCCTACCATATTCTAAACCCTACCTACCTAAACCCTAGCCCTAGGCCCTAACACTAAAAAACCACACCATCCCAAAAGAACCTAAACCAACCCTAACCCTAAACCTAACCTACAAACCCTATGACCCTACCCTAAAACCTGACCTTAAACCCTAAACCACTACTGACCCTACCACAGGCCCTAAACCCTAAAAAAACCCTGAGCTAAATTTAAACCTAAACCAAAATAAATACCTAAATTAAAACCTAAACTAAAATAAAACCTAAAAATAAACCTAAAATACCTAAACTTAAACCTAAGATAAAATAAAACCTAAACCTAGATAAAATAAAATTGAAACCTAAATTAAATAAAATAAACTAAATAAAACAAACTTAAACCTAAACCTAAAGATAAACTAAAATATAAACCTAAACTAAAGATAAATAAACTAAAGTAAATACACTAAATTAAATGAAAAATAAAATAAACTTAAAACAATATAAAATAAACCAAAATACATAAAAAATAATAAACTAAATAAAACCTACTTAGTTTTTTTTAAAAAATTCTGAACCTTAAACCTAAACCCTAACTAACTAACCCTTAAACATTACCCTAAACCTACAACCCTAAACCATAAACCCTAAAACTCTAAACACTATAAACCCTACCACCCTAGGCACAAACCTTAAAACCCTAAACAAACTCAAACTCAAAACCCTAAAAACCTATAACCCTAAGCCCTAAACCTTAAACATCTAAACCCCTAAACACCAAAATCCTAAAACCCCTAAACCCTAAACCACAAACCCTAAACCCTGAGCCAACCTACCTAACTTAAACTAAACTGATCTTAAAACCTACCTAAAACCCTCCCTCCTCACCCTCCCGGGCACTCTTTTCTCTCTAGCAATTCTTGTTTCCATCTTGGTGTCGCATCCTCAACTAGAGATCTCTACATTTTTTCTTCAATTTCTATCGAATTCTATTGCTTGATTGACATTTGGCCGATTGTGTGATGCTTCATCCTTTACGATGGTTGCGGTGAGTTTGATTCTTTAAGCTCCACCTTAAATTTTGGATGCTTCGACTAGGGCATCCGACACTTTAGAGATTGGCAGCCCAATTGCATCATCTTCTATGAAATCATTTAAGGAAGCGCTCTTTGGTAAGGCTTCTCACTTTATTGAATCGATTAATCTCATTTTGACCTCTTTTCATGGTTTGCCGGCTGTTATGAGCTTTGATGTAGATGTTGAATTATTGGAAAAACCTTTTGAATTCTCTCTTGTCAGAAAATTTTCTTTACATCATCCAAATTTGGATAAGATCCACACCATTTTTTTCATAATCTAAAGCTAATGGGTGCCTTTTCAATTGTTCTTATTAACCCTCGACATATTCTGATACAACTTTCTAATGATTTGGATTATTCATGTATTTTTGCACATCATTCTTACATCATCTTTAATTGTCAAATGCACTTATTGAAGTGGTCACCCCTTTTTGACATTAAGGAGTAATCTCCTATTATCCCTGTGTGGTTATGTCTTCATAATATGCACATCCATTTGTTACTCATCATGTGATTTTTGTTGTTGGGGATCTTTTTTGTCATCCTTTATAACTCAATCAAGCTACCGCTGAGCAATATCACCCCTCTGTGGCTAGGATCCTAGTGGAAATATACATAACTGAAAAATATCCTATGGAAGACTAGATTGGCTCTAAAAATTATGGGTATTAACAAAAGGTTGAATTGGAGAATCTTCTAGTTTTTGGTTTTCTTTGTAAAATTTATGGCCACGATCATTCATAATGTTTTATTCTCCATCCCCATTTAAAAAGTGAAATCCTCCCAAAAAAATCTTGCTCCTAGTCATAAGCCGATCCCTACATATGTTCAAAAAATACTCCGGATCCTAAGAATGGTTTAAAGGATGCAATTGAGGTTGATTCATTAAATATCAAAGTTATTCCTGCTGAACCAGGTTTTGGCTCCTACTATTGATATGGCTTCGGCTTAATTTTAGAATGAGAAGGATGAATTACCTTTTATCACTTCTTTAAAGTTGAACATTTCTAATGTAGAGAATAACAAATTTTTAAAATTATTGGATGATGATTATGTTTCCTTTGATTCTATCCCTACATCTATGCCAGCTTTGATTGATGAAAATGAAGTTTTTAATGAGGATTTAAATGATGTTGAGCATGTTGAAAATAATTTTGATCCAGATTTAACTATTTGTGCTTTAAATGGTTCTAAGTCATCACTGTATCTCATTTCAAATCTTGATATTCATGTTAATCCTACTTTTCAACTTAATCTAGATTTGGAAGAGGGTGAATTTCCCCTAAAAACTTGGAGAAGTCTCATAAATTGGTAACCAATGTTACTAAATCTTACTTGGATGATGATTCTAGAGGAAAAGAAAATGGTTTTCAAACTTATCATGCTAAAAAGAAAAAAAGTGTGAAAAATTACCCTCCCAAATTGTCCAAAAACACTCGATCGGCTTTTCTTTTTATTATGATTAATTTTCTTGTTTGGAATGTTAGAAGGATTAGTACACTCTATATTCACAATCACATTAGAAATCTTTGTTGCATTTATAATATTTCTTTACTGATTATTTTGGAACCTCTTATTCATGCTAATAAAATTAACCATGTTGCCTGAATCACCAGCTTCAATAAATTTACTTTAATGTTAGTAATGCGAACTGGTGTTTTTGGAATAATTTTGTTGATGTTTCAATTAATGATGATTTTCAATAAGTTGTTAATCCATAAATTTTTTATGGTGACTATTGTGTTTTGGGATGTTTTGTTTAAGCATCCTATTATAGATCTAGTCGAAATATCCTTTGGGACAATTTATGGAATTTTGCTACCTTGGTAAAGAAACCTTGGTTTATGGTGGTAATTTCAATACTAGTCTTTTTTCTTCTAAATGGAATGGTGGTTGCTCTACTAATATTCATTCTATGGAAGAATTTTTCAATATGATCCTTGATTGCAATTTGGTTGATATTGGCTTTAAGAGTTCTAATTACACTTAGAAAAACTGTAGACTTTGGCAAAGGTTGGACAAGATTCTTTTTAATACTCATTAGATTACTCAATGGCCTATTAATTCCATTGATCATTTAAGCAAAACCTTGTCTGATCACGCTCCTCTTCTGGTTTCTCTTAAAGATAAATCTAATAGATTTAATAACTCCTCTCCTTTTAGATTCCAGAACATGTGGATTCAGCATATTGATTTCATTGATCTTGTCGCTAAAAATTGGAAGGCCCCTTTACATCCTGATAATTCATTTAAGGGGATGAATAGACTTTGGTTTAAACTTAAAAGACATAAAAAAAATTTAGGTTGGTGGAACAAGCATTATTTTAAAAACCTTTTAGCAGATATTAAAGACAGGGACATGTTGGTTTGTCATCTTGAAATCTGTGTTATGTTTGATCCTCCTAAGTTTATAGAGTTGACTAAGGCTAACAATAAACTTGTCAATTTCTAAAATATGGAACAGGCTTATTGGTGCCAAAAAGCTGCTAGTAAACATATTGTGGATGGTGACAAGAATACAAGGTATTTCCATGCTTTGGTTAATAAAAAGAGAACCTTGAACAATATTCTAAAAATAAAAAATAAAAATGGTGATTGCATTATGGAAAAAAATGATATTAAGGATTCAGCGATTGATTACTTTAGAATTATGCTTAATATAAATTGCCCTTATGAAGCAATTTTCAAATCGTACTTGAATCTTTCTATTATTAATAATGATGATAATGATTTGTTTACCATCATGCCTAATGAAGATGAAAATTTTAAATTTCTTAATAGCATGAATTTTTATTCTGTTGCTAGTCCGGCGGGTTTCACCACTCAATTTTTTCAGAAATGCTGGTTTATCATAAAAAATGATTTGATTGAGGCATTGATTGATTTTTTAATGCTAATCCTTTTCCCAAATATTTTTCTAGTACTTCTATTATTCTCATACCTAAAAAGGATAACCCAGACTTTTGGAGTGATTTTAGACCTATTAGTCTTTGCACCTTATTCAATAAGCTGATTTCCAAAATCTTTACAAATAGACTTAGTTTTTTACTCAATAGAATTATCTCTCTAAACCAAACTAGTTTTGTTAGAGGTAGATCTATTTCTAATAATATTTTACTTGGCTAAGAATTAATTCATGATCTTGATGCAAAGACTAGAGGGGGCAACATTCTTTTCAAATTAGATATTACCAAAGCCTTTAATAACATCTCTTGGGATTTCCTTTTTCATATTCCAAATTTATTTGGGTTTTCAAGAAACTTAACTTTTCTTAATGAAAATTGTATTAATAATGCCTGGTTTTAGATTTTTCTTAAAGGAGAAGCCTTGGGTTTCTTTCCCTCTTCCCACGGCTTAAGACAAGGGGATCCCTTATCTCCAGCTTTATTTATTATTATGATTGAGTACTTATCTAGGAGCATCAATGATTTATTCTTAAAAGAATCCTAGTATGTACTATAGAACTATTTGTCATCTCCTTATTTCCCATATAAGTTTTGCCGATGATTTCATTATTTTCTACAATGCTCAACACATCAAGCATCTTAAGAATTTTTTAAATAAATTTGGAAGAGAAAGTGGCCTTTCATTCAATAATAACAAAAGCTATTTTATCACATCCTCTAGTATCTCCAATAATAAAATCAATCTAATCCTTCATATAACAAATTTTAAACATCAACACTTACCTCTTAAGTACTTGGGTGCTCTACTTTTAAAAATGTTCTACCTTTTTGGGTGAATTCAAAAATTACAAATAAAATATTTGTTTTATTCCATTTACTATCCTGGTAGGCTCACTATCCTTAAAAACAACTCCATGCCTCTTTATTTGATTTAAACTATTATTTCCACTAATGCTACGCTTATTAGAATTGATCATTTGCTTAACAAATTTTTTTGGGGCTCTAATAATTCTATTGGCATTTGACATATGGTGGTCCTTTGGTGGTATCTTTTTATATGACTCATTGGAATTTTAGAAAGAATGATAGCCTTTGGCCTAATTTTATGATGAAACAATATTGTCAAGGAAAACACCCTCTTAACTATGCTTATAAAGTTGGTGACTCTCTAGTTTGGAAAAGGCTTTGTTACATTAAATGGGTTGTTGGATCATTAATATCTTGGGGTATCCAGTCGGGTTCTTCCTTCTTTTGGCTGGACAATTTGATTGGCAATGGTTCGATTGACACCCAATTATGTACCCAATATACTACTATCAAAGTTAATTCTTTTTGGCTCAATCAAAATTAAAATAAACTTGAGAACTATATCTGTATTTCTCTTTTTGATAACCTTAGAAATATTCCTATTGTTTTTAGCAAACCTGATCAAATTCTTTTTAAACTTTTTCATAATGGTGATTTTGTTCTAAAAGAGGTTAAGAACTTTATTATAGATAAACAACACCCTTGCAATGTTTTTATTAAAATTTGGAACAATATCATTACCATTTCTTATTCAATTTTAGCTTGGAGGATTTTGAATAACTTTATTCCTTTTGACTCTTTGCTCTGGACTAAAGGGTTTTATTTACCTTCAAAGTGATATTGTTGCTTTCATATTGAAAATGTAAATCATGTCTTTGTAAAAGGTGATATTGCTTCAAAATTATGGTTTTGGTATGATGATTTATTTAATTCCAACTATTTTCATGGTTCCTATTTTTATAGCAACTTCTTGAAGCCTATTTCAAAAACACTATGAAAGGTCATATAAAAGTTTTAATTGCTATTACCCTTATCTGGTTCATCTGGATGGATAGAAATGATGCTAAATATTGTGGTATTCCTATGAAACATAAAAATATCATGGCTAGAACTAAAGAAAAAAATTCATGCTCTTTTTAATGCCAATCTTATTAATAACATTCGTTTTAGAGGTTACAAATCTGCGGCTAAAATTGGGTATCATTCTTCCTAATCTTGACTCTCATAAAAGTGCTAGAATTATCCATTGGATCAAACCTAATTATAATGAGATTAAAGTTAATACTAATGCTTCTGTTGCTTCCAATAAATATGGCTATGGTGGTATCCTTAGGGAATATAAAGGTCGACATCGTGCTTTGCCTACCCTCTCAAAGCCTGATCTATTCTCTTTGTCGAGCTTATGGCTGTTAATAAAGCAAGTGAAATTTATTTGAATGGAGGTTTCCTCAACATCTACATTGAAGTTGATACTCTCTTTCTTATTGATTTCCTTAATTCTAATAGAAATGGGGATGCTAAATTATTTTATCTTCTTGATCATACAAAAATTTTTCTTTCTCAAGTTTATTTTAGAATTTCCCACATCCTTTGTCAAGGTAATGCTTGTGATGATTATTTATCTAATTTTGGTGCCAACTTGATTGAGTTAACTTTATTTAACAACCAAACTTTGCCTAAATTATTAAGAGCTTTAGTTAATATGGATAATATTGGATTGCCTTATCTTATATTATAAATTCTTAGATTAGTTTTATCGTTATTTTTTAATAATCTTTTGTTTTTGTTTTGGCCTTATTAAACCCTATTTGGGTTGTGGTGAACTTCTAATTTTACCACTTTGGGGTTTTGTTTTTCAACACTTGTTTTTATTCTAGCCTGGTTGTTGCTCCCTAATGATTTTTGTTAGTGCAACCTGGGGTGTTATGGTTTTTTCAGCTTGGTGGTTGCTAATTGTCTAGTTGGGATTTTACCAAATTTATCCCTTCATTATTTCCTATTACCTTCTTCTGGGTTGCGGCTTTGGCAGCTGTAGGAATGTTTTCTGTATGGTTTTTCACTATTTTTTGGCCTACCTACAAACCTATTATATCTACTGCTGTAATGGTTGATTATGTGGCTTGGTTGGCTAACTAGGTTGGCTGATGATTTTTGTTGGTTGGGTTGGTAGGATGGTTGTTCTAGGTGATTTATCTTTGGCTTGATTTTAGCATGGTGGAGGTGGGTGGCAAACTGTTATTTGCTCTATTTTGTTGACTAGGGGTTGGTGGTTGGTTTGACTACTTCTGTTTGGATTCTTTTGGTTATGTGTCGGACCTCCTCCTGTACTATAGTGACTTTGGGTTTGGGTATTGTTCTGAAATGGTGGTTGGCTATTATATATTATTGGGCCTTGGCGGTGGTGGTAGGTTTACCTTTCTTGCTACTATTTTTGTTTTTTGGATTGTTATTTTTCTAATTGGGCTCTATATCTTTTTGTCACTGGCTAATTTTTCTACCTTTATGGATTGGTTTTTTCTTTGCCTTGATTGGGTTTGGAGGCTGTTGTCTTTCTCTACCCCTTCTCGAGCTATTTTGGATGTTTGCTATGTTGTTGGTCTTAATACTGATGTATTTTGTTTTGATGACTTGGATCTTCTCACATTGAGGTGATTGGCTAGGATTTTTGGATGGTGGTTGGACTGGTTGTTTTTGGTATTTGGGTAGTTAGAGGTGCTTTGCTTTTCTTTTTCTCCTTTGGTAGCTGGAACTGGTTGTCTTTCTATGATTGTTTTCTTTTGGTTTCCCCTACTGGGTCTCACCTCTCTTGACTATAGTAGAACACCCTTTTCCTGCTTGAATGGCAGCCTTGCTCCCCACTCCTCTTATTGTTAGGCTGGGTTTTTCTATTTGGTGGATGAAGGATTTGAGCACTTATGGTTTTCCTTTTGGCTCTTGTGTTGTCTCTTTATAGTGTTGTCACCCATGTGATGATGCTTGCTCCTCTTGAATTGGTTATTCATTTTTTGTGGAGGCTCTGGTGGTGCTCATACTATTTTGCTATCATCCTTGCAGGTTGCTTGCGTAGTTGTCTTATTAAGGTTGATTATTTTGGTGGCTTGGTGCTTGCTATTATATTTGCTATTTTGAGATTTTGCAGGCTTGGTGGAGGACCGTCTTTGGATATTGTGTGAAACGAAGTATTCTGGCAATGATGGCCTTAATGTTTCCCACTCTTTCTTCTTTTGGCTGGTAACGCTATATGTAATTGTAACCCTTCTCCTGAAGTTTGGATGCTTACATATAATGTTGCTCATTGAGATGATTGTAACTCAGCCTGAGCTTTTCTTTACCTTACACCTTTTATCTGCTCTTACCCTTTACCCTTGATTAATTATACTCATTCTTCCAAATGTATGTTGCAGATTTCTCTTACAAGCTAGAAGACTCTTTCAGGTGGATCTTGCTAGCATCAAAAGAACTAGATGAAGTTGGCTGCTGCTTACATGGATTTTCATTTGTTGTTTATTTGGATATTTTTCTTTTGCTTTCTTTACTTAATTATTGTAGTAGTTAGAAGGTTTATCTCTTTAGGACATATTTTAGCACTTTGAGCATTAGCATAGAGATTTACTCCCTTTAAGGACTTTGTACCTTTTCTTTGTGGCAATAAAATATCCCTAATTTCCTTTAAAAGAAACCAACCTTAAACCCTAAACCCTAAACCCCAAACCCTAATCGCTAAACCCTATAAACTTAAAAACCTAAACCTAAACTAAATAAAACCTAAAAATAAAATAAATAAATAAACCTAAACCTAAATTAAATAAAATAAAATAAAGTAAAATAAAAACCTAAATTAAAACATAAACTTAAACCTGAACCTAAACCTAAACCTAAACCTAAACCTAAAAATTAAATAAAAAAATTAACTGAAATAAAATAAATAAAAACCAAAAATGAAAAAAAAAAACCTAAACATAAAAATCATAAATAAAATAAAAACTAAAAATAAAATAAACCTAAAATAAAATAAAATAAAAACTAAATTAAAATCTAAACCTAAAAAAAACTTAAAAATAAATAAGAAATAAAACCTAAACCCCAAACTTTAAAAAAAAATCTAAACCTAAAATAAACAAAATAAAATAAACCTAAACTAAACTAAATAAAACCTAAACCTAAAATAAACTAAACCTAAATCATAAACTAAATAAAAAAATTAAATTAAAAATAAACTTAAAATAAATTAAACCAATCCCTAAACTAATTAAAATAAAATAAACTAAAAATAAACCTAAACCTAATCTAAAAAATAAAACCTAAAAATAAACCTAAAATAAATACCTAAAACCTAAACCTAAAAAAAAAAAAACCTAAATCTAAACCAAAAAATAAAAAAATAAAACCTAAACCTAAAAAATAAAATAAAATTAAAAAAAAAACATAAACCTAAAAAATGAACTAAAATAAAAAACCTAAACTAAAATAAATAAACCTAAAATAAATAAACTAAACTAAGTAAACATAAAAAATAAACTTAAATAAAAAAATAAAAAAAAACTAAAAGAAATAAAAATTAAACTAAATACATTAAACCTGGGTTACCTAATCTATCCTAAACACTGATCCTATACTAAATCCTAAAGCCTAAAGCCTAAACCACTGACTCTAAATCCTAAACCCCAAACCCTAAACCACACCTGATGCCTAAACACTAGGCCCTGACTCTAAACCCTAAACCCTACCATAGGCCTAAACCACAAAGATAAAACCCTACACCCCAAACCCTAAAACTAAAAAACCTAAAACAAAACCTGAGCTAAACTAAATAAAACCAAAATAAGATAAATAAATAAACCTAAAATAAAAATAAAAATAAATAAATGAAATAAAAGCTAACCTAAAATCAAAGATAAAATAAATAAACTAAAATAAGATAAATAATAACTAAACTAAACTAAAATAAAATAAACCTAAATAAAAAACTTAAATAAAATAAAACTAAACATAAAAAAAAAATAAAATAAACCTAAAATAAAATAAAATAAACTAAATAAAAACCTGAAACTAGGCTAAACCTGGGTTTGCTTGATTTTCTAAAATCCTAAACTTTAAACCCTAAATCCTAAAGCCCCTAAACCACTGAGCCACCCTGACCAGGCACTGAAACTAAAAAGGCCACCCAACTGAGCCCTAAACCCAAATCCTCCAGATCCTGCCTTGGCCCTGAGCCCTAAATCTAACTGAGCCCTGGGCCCTCTAAACAGGCCACAGGCTCTGGGCCTAAACCCCAGGCACTGACCTAAAAAAAGATAAAAAAATAAAAAAATAAAAAAATGAAATAAAAATAAAGGCTAAAACCTACCCTATTACCACAACTAAACTGATCTAATCAGGCCCACTGGGCCTAGACCTGGGCCTGGGCCCACAAACCAAACCCACTGAATCTAAACCCAGGTGACCCTGGGCCCAACTCAGACCTGGGCACTGGGCTAAACCTAAATCCTGAAGCCCCACTGATCACTAAACAGACCTTACTGGGCCACTAAACTGGGCCCTAAACTAAACAGGCCAAAGCTGACACTAAGCATGGGTTATAAACTGAGCCACTACTGACCCAACCCTGGGTTAACCCAAACCAGGCCACTGAGCCCACAAACCCTGGCCACAAGGAAACACTAGGCCACAAACCTGAGCCAAACCCTGGGAACCTAAAACCAAAACCCTAACCCTAAATCTACCTAACCCTGACACTAAACCTTAAAAACCCTAAACCTAAAACCTAAAAACCTAAACTATAATACATAAAAAAAATAAATAAAATATAAAATCTAAAAATAAATAATAAGATGAAATAAAATTAAAACTTAAACTAAAACTTAAACCTAAACCAAAAAATAAAATAAAATAAATCATAAAAATAAACTAAAATAAAATAAAGAAAAACCTATATTAAACTGAAAAATAAAATAAAATAAAATAAAAACTAAATGTAAAATAAAAATAAAATAAACCTAAAAGAAAATAAAATAAAAACTAAATAAAAACCTAAACCTAAAATATAAACTAAAAAAGAAAACATAAAAATAAATAAAAAATAAAATCAAAACCCTAAACTAAAAGAATCTAAACCTAAACTAAATAAAATAATATAAACTAAAATAAATAATAAAATAAAATAAACTAAAATAAATAAAACCCAAACCTAAACTTAAATTAAACTAAACCACAACAAATTAAAATAAACTAAAAATAAACCTAAACCTAAACTAAAAATAAAACCTAAAAATAAACTTAAAATAAAAACCTAAAACCTAAACCTACAAAAATGAAACAAAAACCTAATCCTAAACCTAAAAAAAAACTTAAATCTAAAAAACAAAATAAAAATAAAACTCAACTAAAAAATAAACCTAAACTTAAACCTAAAATATTAACTAAAATAAAAAAGCTAAACTAATATAAATTAATTAAACTAAATAAAATAAAAGATAAACCTAAATAAAAATATAAAATAAACTAAAATAAATAAATAATAAATTAAATAAACCAAAACATAATGGCTTACTTAATTTAAAAAAACCCTAAACTCAAATCCTAAAACAATAAATACAAACTAAACCTAAAACTTACTCTAATCCAAACCTAAAATGACTCTGGCCCCTGGCTAAAAAATCCTAAACCTAAACACACTATAAACTCTAATCTGAGCCTAAACAAACCCTGAGCCATAGGCCTGAGCCTGGGCCTGTTAACCCTAAACCCTAAATCTCCCCCAGGCCAAAGGCACAGGCCCTGAGCCCCCAAACCCTAAACCCTGAGCCCTGAGCCACTAACTGAGGCACTAGGCTCTAAACCACTGAGCCCTAAACCCTAAAACCAGACCCTGACCATACCCTAAACCCTAATCCTCAGACCATGCCCCAAAACAACTGAAAAAGCTGGCTAAACTATATAAACTTAAAATAAGACAAATAATAAAACTTAAACTTAAATAAACTAAGAATCATAAACTAAAGGCTAGCCTAAACTAAAAAATAAAATAAAAAAATTAATAAGTAAACTAAAATATAATAACCTAAACTAAAATAAATAAGATAAAATAAACCTAAGAATAAAACTTTAAATTAAATTAAACATAAAGATAAAATAAAAAAATAATAAACCTAAAGAGAGTAAAATGCTATCTAAATAAAACCTACACTAAACCTAAACTCTTGGGTTTGCTTGATTTAATAAAATGCTAAACCACTAACCTAAACAAATCATCTGACTCCCTGACCCTAACCACTCACCTAAACCCCTGAGCCACAACTGACCACTCCACTACCCTGAGCCATCTCTTGCTAAACCCTGGGCCACTGAGCCCAGATCCCAGGCCACAGACCTCATGGGTTAACCCTCCAGGCCACTCACTGACCCCACCCTGCTGAGCCCTTAAACCACTGACTACCACTGCCTGAGCCCTGGGCAAATGACCTGACTGGGCCCTGGGCCACCTGGGCCCTAAACTTATACTGGCTTGACCTGACCTGGGCACAAGATCTCTGACCTGGGCCTGGGCCTGGGCCCTAGGCCCTGGGCCCTGGGCCACAGGCTACTTCCCTCACTCTAACTGACCTGGACTCACAGACTGACCTGGGCCCTGGGCCAAACCACTTAAACCATGCTGGGCCCAAAACCACCACTACTGACCCTAAATCCTAAAACTCTAAACCCTAAAACCCTAAATTGTAAACCCTAAACACTGAACCCCAACTAAAAACCTTAAAACCTAAACATAAACTAAATAAAACCTAAAAATAAAATAAATAAAAAAAACCTAAACCTAAATAAAATAGAATAAAAACATAAACTGAAACCTAAAAATAAACCTAAAAATTAAATAAAATAAAAAATAATGATAAACTAAAATAAAATATAGAAAAAACATAAACTAATCTATAAAATAAAATAAATGTAGGAAGAAAAATCTTAATAAAATTAAAAAAATGTAAAATAAAAATAAAATAAACTTAAAATAAAACAAAATAAAAATAAAATAAAAACCTAAACCTAAAATATAAACATAAAAATAAATAAAAAATAAAACCTAAACTGTAAACTAAAAAAATGAAGCCTAACTAAATAAAATAAAATAAACTAAAATAAATAAACTTTAAAATAAACAAAACTAATATAAATAAAACCTAAACCTAACTCTAAAATGAACTAAACCTAAACCTAAAACTAAACCCTAAATAAAATAAAATAAACTAAAAATAAACCTAAACCTAAAATAAAAAATAAAACCTAAAAATAAACCTAAATTAACAGCTTAAAACCTAAACCTACACAAATAAAATTAAAACTTAAACCTAATCCTAGAAAAAAAATAAAACCTAAACCTAAAAAATAAAATTAAAAAAATTCCATTAAAAAATAAACCTAAACCTAATTATAAACCTAAAAATTAAACTAACCTATATAAAAAACCTAAGCAAAAATAAATAAGCCTAAATAAAAATAAAAAAAATAAAACTAAAATAAAATAAAATGTTCTAAAATAAATAAATAAACTAAACATGTTTGGTATTTAAAATTTAAAAAAAACCTAAACCCTAAATCATAAATAAATCCTAGGCAACCTTAAACCCTAAAATTAAACACTCCTAGCCCTGACATCCCTAAGCCTCTGACCTAAATCTAAACCACAAAAACCCTGATTCCTAAACCCTAAACTTTGCCCTAAACCATAAACCCTGGCTTTAAAGCTGCAAACCTAAAATCCTAAACCAAACACACCTCAAAACCCATAATCATGACCCTAAACCTTGAACCCTAAATCCTAAACTAACCAAATCTCTAAACACTAAACCATAAAATCCACACAAACCTGAAACCTAACCCTCAAACACAAGACCATAACACTACCACAACCCTAAAACATAAAAGCTAAACCTAAACAAAATAAAACTTAAAATATAATAAATAAAAAAAACCTAAATAAAATAAAATAAATTAAGAATAAAAAAAAGATAAAATAAAATACAAATGTAAAATAAAATAAAATAAACTTAAATAAAATAAAATAAAATAAAATATAAACTAAATAAAACCTAAACCCTAAACCTCGTGGGTTTGCTTAATTAAAAAAACTTAAACACTAAATGTAAACATCTTGGGTTGTTTGATTTAAAAAATTAAACCCTAAACCCTAAACCAAGCCAATAAACCATGATCCTATACACCTGAGCCCCAGACCCTAGACCTACCCTGATAACCTAAACACTAGGCCATAAACCTTATTGTGGCCACCACTGAGCCCTAGGCCCCACCACTGACCCAAACTGAGCTAAACCCTGACCACTGAGCCAAACTACTCCCTGAGCCCTAAACTAAACTAAACCTAGGCTGACCATCTGACCTGAGCCTAAACCATAAAACCACTAAACCCTGTGGCCAATGACCACTGGGCCCTAAACTCTGATCAAACTGACCCACAATGATGCTGACCCTCAAAGGCCACACCTGAGCCACTTGACCAAACCTAAATCTGACAAAGATAAACCTAAAAATAATATTAAAACCTAAACCTAAATAAAATATAAACCTGGATAAAAAAACATAAATAAAGATAAAAAACTAAACTATAAAGATAAAATAAACCTATAGATAAAATAAAGATAAATAAACTGAGCCTGTGGGTTCTAAATCTAAAGAAAACATAAACCTACCATAAACCCTAAATCCTGGGCCTGAGCCCAAAACTGACCATGAGCTACTGGCTTGCATGGGTGAAACTGATAAAACCATAAACCAAAGACTAAAACCCTACCTGAACCATACTGAGCCTGAAACTGACTGGGCATAAACTGAGCCAGGCCCTGATGGCCCAAAGTGACCTAGGCCAAAACTGAGCCTACCACTTAATGGCCCAGGCCATGACCCTCCTACCCTGGGCCCTAGGCACTCATGGACCCTGACCATAACTGACCTGGGCCATAATACTAATAAGATCCTAAATCTGAGCCCTCAAACACTGGGCCCTGAGCTGAACCACTGACTGACCTGGGCTTTCCAAACCCAAACTGCCCTCTTCCTAAACCACTGAAACTGACAGGCCTGACACTCTAAACTCTGAACTTAACCACTTAACTTGAGCCAAACCACTTATGACTGGCCAGGCTCACTCTGACCCTAAGACTGACTAAAGGCCTATCTAAGTGACCTGACTTAACTGAGCCACTGGTAGCTGAAAACCACTGACCCAAAAGCAACACCCCAGGCCCTGAACTAAACCTCTCAGGTTAAATCCTAAACCCTACCTAAAACCAAAACCTATAAAATCTAAACTAAACTAAATAAAACCTAAAAGTTAAATAATAAAAAAATCTAAACCTAAATAAAATAAAAAATTAAAAAATAAAAATCTAAACCTAAAAATAAAATAAAATAAAAAAAAAAATAAACTAAAATAAAGTAAAGAAAAACCTAAACTAAACTAAAAAAAATAAAATAAACGTAAGAATAAAAAACCTTAATAAAATAAAAACTAAATGTAAAATAAAAATTAACTAAACCTAAAAAAATAAAATAAAAACTAAATAAAAAGAAAAACCTAAAATATAAACTCAAAAATAAAACCTAAAAAAACTATAAAATAAATCCTAAACCATAAACTAAAAAAAAAAAGCTAAATCTAAACTAAATAAAATAAAATAAAGTAAAAAAATAAACTTAAAAACAAAATAAACTAAAATAAATAAAACCTAAACCTAATCCTAAAGCTAAACCTAAACCCTAAATAAAATAAAATAAATTAAAAAAACCTAAACTTAAAAACTAACCTAAAATAAAAACCCAAAACTTAGACATACAAAAATAAAATAAAAACATAAACCTAAACCTAAAAATAAAAAATAAAACCTAATCCTAAAAAAAAAAAAACTCAACAAAAAAATAAACTTAAACCTAAATCTAAACATAAAAAATAAACTAAAATTTAAAAGGTAAACTAAAATAAATAAACCTAAAATAAATAAAATAAAATAAAATAAAAAAATACCTAAATAAAAATAAAAAAAATAAAACTAATAAATAAATTAAATAAACTAAACCTGATTTACTTAATTTTAAAGAACACTAAACCAAAGTCTTAAACCATAAACCTAAACAAACCATGGACCCTAAACAACCCCAAATCCTAAAAACCTAAACCACCTAAACCCTAAAACCCACTAAACTAAAACTAAACCATGCTAGGCATAAACCCTTAAACTTCCCAAATACAACCCTAAACCTAGGCCTAAACACCACCCCTACTGACCTGAGCCACTAGGCCTAAATCATATCCACAAACCCTAAACCCTGCACAAACCACTGAGCCTAAAACCCACCCAAAACCTGATCTAAACAGTTAAAACTAAAATAAAAAACCTAAAATAAAATAAATAAAAACCTAAACCTAAATTTAATAAATAAGAAAGATAAAACTTAAATAATTAATACTAAAATGTAATAAAATAAAATACACCTAAAATAAAACTAAATAAAACCTAAACCTAAACCTAAATCTGGTTTTTAAAATTAAACTAAACCCAATTAACTATAAATACCAGGCCTAGGCCTAAAAGAAACCTTGACCTAAACCCAACCCTGATGGCCCAGGCCTAACCAACTAAACCAACCAGCTAGGCCTGGGCCTTACCACTAAACAAACCCTGGCACCTAAACTGACACCTGAGCCTAAACACTAGGCCACTACTAAACCTAAACCCTGGGACCATAAACTCCTAATCTACCTAAATCTAGGCCCTATACTGGGCTAAATAAAATCTAACCACTGGGCCCAGATCCGGGCTGACCTAAAAATTCAAAACCACTAAAATCCTGGCCTGACCAGACTGATAACCTGACCCTAAATCTCTGACACTTCCCAGGCCCTAAATCCCAGGCTTGAAACTGAGACTACCCTAGGCCCTTAAACCTAAACCTGAGCCACTAATACTGAGCTAACCTTGGGCCACTAAACCCTAAAGCCAAACTAAATATAAACCCTAAACCATAAAACCATAAAAAATAAAATCATAAACCTAAACCTTAAACCTTGAAAACCTAAACTAAATAAAACATAAAAATAAAATAAATAAACAAACCTTAACCTAAAGAAAATAAAAAAATAAAATAAAATGAAAATCGAAACCTAAAATAAAATAAAATAAAAAATAAAAATAAACTAAAATAATAGAAAGAAAAACCTAAACTAAACTAAAAATAAATAAAACTAAGAATAAATAACCTTAATAAAATAAAAATAAAACAAACCTAAAATAAAATAAAATAAACACTAAATAAAAACTTAAACCTAAAAAATAAACCTAAAAATGAATAAATAGTAAAGCATAAACCCTAAACTAAAAAAAAAAATCCTTGAACCTAACATGAAAATAAAATAAACAAAATAAAATAAACCTAAACCTAAACTAAATTAAACAAAACTAAAATAAATAAAATCTAAACCTAAACTTAAAATAAGCTAAATTCTAAAACCTAATAAACTTAAACCTATACCTAAACCCTAAGAATGGGCATAACCTTAACGCCAAGAATATCACCATCAACCAAGATCAGTCTAGATCTAGCGGTGGAGGCGAAGGCGAAGGCGACAGTTATCGTAGTGGTGGTGGGGGATCTGGAGGTGCTCGTGGATATGGAGGTGGTGGTAAGAGTAGTGGTGGTTATGGATGTAGGAGGAGCGACGAAGGTTACAACTGTGGTGGTGGCAAAGGGAGAGATCGGGGATATGATGGTGGATCCCGCTACTCGAGAGGCCAGGGTGGTTTTGATGGGAACTGGAGAAAGTGAGGAATGGTCTATCTGATCTACTACTTATGGAATTGTGTCTTTATAATCGAGATGGTTCAACTAATATAAGGTTTTTAATTTGCTCTATGGGTGATACTTTGGTTGATGAAATCAACATGAAGAAATGTTGAATCTGAATTTGTTCTCTATTAAAAAAAGAAAACCTTAAACCCTAAACCTACTAGTTTACTTAATTTATTTTTTAAAAAAAACCCTAAACCCTATATCGTAAATCTTAAACCCAAAAACCAAAACCTTACACCCTAAACCCTAATCTCTAAACCATAAAATGAGCTATAAATACCAAACTTTAAACCCTAAACCCTAAAAAACCATACACCCTAAAAAACCCAAAACCTTAAACCTTAAACCCTAAAAATCCTAAACCTTAAAGCATAAAGCCTAAACCCTAAACTCTAAACCCTAAACCCTAAATCTTAAACCTTAAACCCTAAACCCTAAAACCCAAAACCCTAAATCTTAAACCCTAAAACCTACAACCCTAAATCATAAACCCCAAACCTTAAACCCAAAATCCTAAACCCTAAACCATTACCCTAAAAGCTAAAATCCTAGACCTAAACTAAATAAAACCTAAAAATAAAATAAATAAATAAACATAAATCAAAATAAAATAAAAAATAAAATAAAATGAAAACATAAACCTAAACCTAAACTTAAACCCTAACCTAAAAAGAAAATAAAATATAAAATAAAATTAAATTAAAATAAAATAAATAAAAACCTAAACTAAAATAAAAAATAATAACCTAAATAAAAATAAAACTAAACCTAAAATAAAATTAAAATAAACTTAAAATAATATAAAATAAAAACTAAATAAAAACCTAAACCTAAATAATAATCCTGAAAATAAAACTTAAAAATAAATAAAAAATAAAACCAAAAGCCTAAACTAAAAAAAAAAACCTAAAATAAAAATAAAATAAACCTTAACCTAAACTAAAATAAACTAAGATAAATTAAATAAATCCTAAACTTAAACCTAAAATAAACTACACTTAAACCTAAACCTAAACTAAATAAAATAAAATAAACCTAAACCTAAACTAAAAAATTTAACCTAAAAATAAACCTAAAACCTAAACCTAAAATAATAAAATAAAAACCTAAACAAAATAAAAAATAAAACCTAAACATAAAAAATAAAAGAAAAATAAAACTAAACTAAAAAATAAAAATAAACCTAAACCTAAATCTAAAAGATAAACTAAAATAAATAAACTAAACAAAATAAAAAAAATAAACTTAAATAAAAATTTAAAAAAAAACTAAAATAAATGGAAAATAGACTAAATAAACTAAATAATCCTAAACTTATTAGTTTATTTAGTTTTTTTTTTAAAAACCCTAAACCCTATGCCCTAAACCATAAAACCCTAGACCCCAAACCTAAAACTCTAACCCTAAACCCTTAACCCTAGATGCTAAAAACCCTAAAGCCTAATGCCTAAATACTAAACCCTAAACCCTATCCCTAAACCCTAAACCATAAATCCCAAACTGTAAACCTAAACCTAAACCGTAAACCAAATCGTAAAACTAAACCTACACCCTAAAACCTAATTAACCTAAACCTAAATGTAAACCTAAAGAATGGGCAGAAGCTTGATGGTAGGAACATCACCATTAAGCACACTTAGTCTAGATCTGGCGGTGGAGGTGAAGGTAGAGGCAACGGTTATCATAGTGGTGGTGGGGGATCTAGAGGTGCTGGTGGATATGGAGGTGGTGGTCAAAGTAGTGGTGGTTCTGGAGGTCAGAGGGGCGATGGAGGTTATAACCGTGGTGGTGGCGGAGGGAGAGATCAGAGATATGTGGTCGATCCTGCTACTCGAGAGGTTGAGATCATTTTGATGGGAATTGGATAAATTAAAAAATGGATGATCTGATCTGTTGCTTATGGAATTATGTCTTTATAGTAGAGACAGTTCTAGTTATCTAGGGTTTTTGATTTTCTCTATGGCTGCTCTATTTTGGTCTATGTCTTGTATCTTAGAAAACTTGGGTTGCTACTTGGTTGTTGAAATAAAAATGAAGAAATGTTGAAACTAAATTTGTTCTTTGTTAAAAAAAACCTTAAACCCTAAATCCTAAACCCTAAACTAAAACTTAAACCCTAAACCTAAAACAAAAACCCAAAACTCAAAACACTAAACCCTCAACACTAAACCCTAAACCCTAAACCTTAAAACCCTAAACCATAAACCTAAACCCTAATCCCTAAACTAAACCCTAAAACCCTAAAAACCAAAACTTACAACCCCAAACAAAATTCTAACTAAACTGTCTAACCCAAACCAAAACCTACCTAAACAACCATAAACCATAAACCCTAAATCCTAAATCCCTACCTAAACCCTCCAAACCTAAACCCAAAACCAAAACCTAACCTAAACCTGGCCCTTAAAACCTAAACCCTAAAATAGCTAACCCTAAAGTCTGACCAAACCTTAGGCCCTAAAGCCTAAACCTAAACCTAAACCTAGACCTGAGCCTGACCCTAAACCCCAAACCTAAAACCCTAAACCCTATACTAAATTAAACTAAAAAATAAAATAAACTAGACACCTAAACCTAAATAAAAAAATTAATATATAAAAATAAAAACCTAAACTAAAAACTAAACCTAAACCTAAAAACAAAATAAAATATAAAATAAGAATAAACTAAAATAAATAAAGAAAAGCCTAAACTAAAGTAAAAAAAATAAAATGAACTTAAGAATAAAAAACCTTAACAAAATAAAAACTATATGTAAAATAAAACTAAAATAAACCTAAAGTAAAATAAAATAAAAACTAGATAAAAACCTAAACCTAAGAAAACCTAAAAATGAATAAAAAACAAAACCTAATCCCTAAACTAAAAAAAACCAAAACATAAATAAAAATAAAATAAACAAAATAAAATAAACCAAAACCTAAACTAAAATAAGCAAAACTAAAATAAATTAAACAAAAACCTAAACTAAATATAATAAAATAAACTTAAAATAAACCTAAACCTAAACTAAAAAATAAAACCTAAAAATAAACCTAAAATAAAAACTAGAACCTAAACCAAAAAAATAAAATAAAAACCTAAACTTAAACCTAAAAATAAAAATTTAAAACTAAACATAAAAATAAAATAAAAATAAAATTCAACTAAAAAGGTAAACCTAAACCTATAAAATAAATTAAAATACAAACCTAAACTAAAATAAATAAACCTAAAATAAATAGACAAAACTGAAGAAAAATAAAAAGTAAACCTAAATAAAAATAAAAAATAAAATAAACTCAAAATAAATAAAAAACAAACTAAATTTACTAAATAAACCTAAACCTACCAGTTTACTTAATTAAAAAAAAAACTAAATCCTAAATTCTAAACCTTAAACTCTAAACCCTAAACCTACAACCCTAAAACCTAAAACCCTAAACCCTAAACCCTAAACCCTAAGACCTAAACCCTAAACCTACAACCCTAAACTCTAGAACCCTAAACCCTAAACCCTAAACCCTAAATCATAAAACATAAACCCTAAACCCTAAACTCTTAAACCTAAAACCTACAACCCTAAACCCTAAACCCTAAACCCTAAACCTTAAACCTTAAACCCTAAACCAACCCTAAACCCTAAACTCACCCTAAACCCTAAGCCCTAAGAATGGGTACAACCTTGATGGTAGAAACATCACCATCAACTAGGCTCAGTCTAGATCTGGTGGTTGAGGTGAAGGTAGAGGCCACGATTATCGCAGTGGTGGTGGGGGATGTAGAGGTGCTGGTGGATATGGAGGTGGTGGTCTGAGCAGTGGTGGTTATGGAGGTAAAAAGAGCGATGGAAGTTATAGCTGTGCTAGTGGCAGAGGGAGAGATTGGGTATATGATGGTAGATCTCGTTACTCGAGAGGTGGGGGTGGTTCTGATGGGAACTGGAGAAATTGAAGAATAGTCTATCCGATCTACTGCATATGGAACTGTGTCTTTACGGTAGAGATGGTTCTACTTATATAAAGTTTTTTATTTGCTCTATGTGTGTTATTTTTTTTATCTATGTCATCACTTGTGTCTTAGAAAACTTGGGGTCCTACTTGGTTGATGAAATTAAAAAGAAGAAATGTTGAATCTAAATTTGTTCTCTATTAAAAAAGCCTTAAACTCTAAACCCTAAACTAAATCTTAAACCCTAAACCTAAAACCAAAACCCAAAGCCCTAAACCCTAAACCCTAAAAATTCTAAACCATAAACACTAAACCATAAACCCTAAACCCAAAACCCAAAACCCAAAATCCTAAAACCCTAAACCCTAAACCCTAAACCCTAAACCATAAACCCTAAACCCTAAAACCATAATCCCTAAACCCTAAAACCTACAACCCTAAACCCTAAACCCTAAACCCTAAATACTAAACCCTAAACCTTAAACCTTAAACCCTAAACTAACATTAAACACTAAACCCTAAATTGACCCTAAACCCAAACTCTAAACCCTAATCCCTAAACCTTGAATAAAGATGTCATGAGGAGTAGATCTAAAGAATGACCTAATCCTAACATAGTTATGGCAGTTAAAGAAAATGACTTCAAGAGACTTTCCCTTGACTATTAGAGATTTGAATTCCCTAAACCCTAACCCTATCTCATATTATAATACCATATATTATAGTATAATCTAGCATCATATATTTGAGCATGTAGTGATGTGTATTTGGATGTTATAAGATGTTTTGAAATGTTTTAGTATATTATGGTATTGTACCGTATAGTCTATTTTAATATAAATCATAAAAATATTGATTTAATAAATCAGATGATAAAATTTGTTAAATTTGAAGTAAAATTAGGTTCGTACCAAAGGTGTGCTACGCCACTTATAGTCTAAAAACTAAAATTTTATATTCTAAATAAATATTATATGTTGTAGCATAGTATAACATCATATATCATAATATAATGTTCTTCACATTTTAAATTCTTTTAGTATTATACAATCATGTAGTTGAGCCTACACTAGCATTATTTATAAAAATGTTGATTTAGACTTTAAAATGGTGGAATTTGGCCAAATTCATAACCGGTAGAGCGTGACATCATATTATCTTATTTCAATTTAAAATATGTAAGTGATACGACTAAAATATATAGTTTTTTTTATTATTTATACTATATTTATGATATTTTATCTTAAGAAATCCCTTGTGATCTGATATGCAATATAACATAATATAATATAATATGTTATAGTGTATTACGATATAGGATGCCATAACATAGTATAGCATCATGCATTATAGCATACTATTGTGTATTACTACTTATTGTTTAACATATTTTAGTTTGTTATAGTATGATGTAGTAGAGTTTGTACTAGTATAATTCATAAAAATACTTGATTTATAGGCTGAGATGATGGGATTTGGCCAATTTTAAGGTAAGTTTATGGAACAACATTGGGGGTGTGCTATGGTGTGTCATTTAATCAAAACGAAGTAATTTTGTATCCAAAATAAATGTTCATTTTTTAACCATATTCATACATTTTATATTATCCTTTTAAGGTGTAATGTAAGATAATATATTATATGAAAGCATATTAAAATATAATGTACATAACTATATAACCTCACATATATATGAATGTGGTGGTGTTTTATTAAATGTTATTGTACATTTTAGTATGCTTTACTTTTGTTATAATAAGTTGAGTCAAAACTCACAAAAAATTTAATTTGAAGGTTGAGATGGAAGAATTTCCCCAAATTCATGGCACTCGCCAAGAAGCATCACCAAAATTATGCTATTTTGTACCATTTCTAATAAAAAATAACAATTTTACATCTAAAATGAATATTATTCATATTTTGAGAAATTTTTTTTATTTGTTCATTTTAAGTGATTATAATGAGGTGTAATGTTAGACAATATATTATATTATAGCAAATTATAAAATAACATCATATATTATAATATAATATAATGTGTTAATTCACACTATAATATGTTTAGAATGATATTGTATAGTTAGTTTGAGCTTGCACCATCATAAATCATAAAATGTTGATTACAATGTTAAGATGATGTAATTTGAACAAATACATTATTAGGCTTTTGGTTGAAGTATTAAAGGTCTGTATAAGAAAAGAAATAAGATTTGATGAGAATTCCATGTCAAGGACATGGAGGGAGATCCGTTAGGGGAACACACATACATTAGACATGACATGTGATGGGTCTATGTAGAAGGCATAGAAGAAGAAAATCTGCATGGGGATAAGGGTTGAATTTGATTTGATAATATGATTTGTGGAAAGAAAATCTACTAAGGATAAGAATCTATAATCCACTAGGGATTAAGATTGAATTGACTTTAATTTGTTTGGTTTCAATTGATAGAGAGGCATATCTGCTAGAGTTATGGGCTCGAGCCTGCTAGGGATTGGGTATATGAGCCTTCCACTAGGGAAGCAGGTTTAAGCTATCCCATGGGATTGGGATTTGAGTTTGATTTCATAGATTTTCTTAGGGATGTATCTGCTAAGAATAAGAGTTTGGTTGGATTTCTTTAATTTAGACTCTACTAGGGGAGTTGGTTTAATTTGGCTCCACTGGAGAGGTTGGTTTTGAATTTAATTTGTTTGCTTAAGTTATTTATATATGATTTGGGGCTCCACTACAGAGAAGGCTATGATTTAAATCCACTCAAGAAAATCATTTAGGTTTTATTTAATCTGAGTTAATGTATGGACCCTATCGGTGTGCGATGAACCAACAGAGAAGGGACTATATCAGCTTTGACCTAACTCAGGTTTACAAATCCAAAGGGATAGTCTACCAGCTGTGGGGTAAGTTAGCCAACCTTTGGGGTTGCCTATTGATGTGCAATTTCTATGCTAGGAAGAGGCATATCATAATTACATCTTCCAAAGTGAGGAACAATCACTGCAGTGACCTGTTGGATGCACAACAAATCAAACCTGACCTAGGGCGACTACTGAGTGAATGTCATTGGGGACTTCTATCAACTCAAAAGTAGTTAGAATTAATTTTATCTTCATTTCATGTTATTTTATATGGTTTATTTGGTTTAGTTTGATTTCAAATTGAGGGCATATCCACTAGGGATGTGAGCTCGATCAAATTTAATAGATTTAATTTATGGACCATGTCAGTGTGCAATGGATCCACTAAGAAGGGGCTATATCGGACTTGTCCTATCTCAGATTTACAAATCCAAAGTGATGGTCTACTAGATGTGGGGTTGAGCTAGCCAACCAAAGGGGTTGGATTATGGTGTGCAATGGCTGTGCTAGGAAGAAGGCATAACATATTTACATCTTCTAAAGCAGGGAAAAACCACTGGGGTGACTTGTTGGTAGCACATCAAATCAAACCTAACTTAGGGATGACTACTGAGTGAATGTTGTTGGAGACTTATGTCAACTTAAGAGTAGTCAGACGATTACTATAGGGAGTTTTGCTGACACTACCCTAAAGATAGGATGCCTTCTTAAGAAAAGGTAGCACTAAGGGCATCTTCTTAATCCACAACTAAATATATATTTTGTTTATATCTTTGCGTGGACCCTGTTAGTGTGTGAGGGATCATATTGACAAGGGGCAATGCCGACCTTGACCTATCTCAGATTCAATGGACCAAGGAAGAATCTGCACATCCATTGGAAAAATTCTCTAACCATAGGGATGGTGATTAGAAAAGTGAAATTGTCTAATTCGATAGTTACCCGGGTAGTGTCTAAACAGGATCGCAAAGGATGTGATCTAAATATAGTGCCCACAGGGGAGGTGTTACTAGGGATGTTATCCTAATTCTTGGAAAAGAAATCTTATAGGTGTAAGATGGCCAACTCAAGGAGAAAGTGTAGCAGACTTACATCTACCATGAGTGGTGTATCCTAAGGTGCGAGAACCAACCAACCTAAGGTGTATCCATCAGCATGATTGGTGTATCCATGAGTATAGTGAGAACCAACCAACCTAAGGTGTATCCATCAAGCTCTTCTAATCACAACTTAACATTCTACTATATTATGATCTTGCTACCCACAACTATCCTTAGTGATGGGAGTTGGACTTCTAATGGTAGAACAGCTTCAGACCCATACACTAAGGAGAAAAGAGTAGATTGAGTTGTAGTTTTATATGTGGTGCAGTAGGCCCATAAGGCTTCAACTAAGTACTCTTACCACTGTCACTTATTATTGTTGAGTGTCTTCTTTAGTATTTAAATGAGCATTTTATTGAAAGCTTCTACTAAGCCATTTACCCTCGAGTAGTTGATGGTAAAATATCTCCAATCTATTCTGTGCCTCCAGGAAAAGTTGTTGATCTAAGTGCTCTTGAATGTAATACCATTATCGGAGATATAATTCATCGAGGCACTCCAAACCTATATACGATCTAGTTCTTAAAAAACTAGAGCACATGCTGAGTTGTGACCTCTCTAAGTAGAATCACCTTCGCCCATTTGGAAAAGTAGTTAGTAGTAGATAAGATGAACTAATGGCCCTTGGAAGAAAGAGGATCAATAGGACCCACTATGTCGGTACCCCAACACTTGAATGGCCATGAAGCCAATGTAGGATGTAGAATGTTGGGTGGTTGGTGTAGGACCACACCGTGTATTTGACATTGGTGGCATTGCCTAGCCGTATCAATGGATTGATAATTAGCCTCAACATGGATTAGATGATGGATGAGGTAGTAGAGTGTGTTTTCCTTTTATTCATCATTGGCTTGGGCCAACAAAGAACCAAGGTAGTCTTCTAATGTAGCAGTGTAAAGTATTAGCAGCTTGCCCGGGATAGGGGCTGCTAGAACCAATGGAATCATCAAGTAATGCTTGATGTCTTCAAAGGCATGCTCAGACTTATCTTCCCACTTGAACTTGGTGTCCTTTTTTGACAAGTGCTGAGAATGGATGACATCTTCTCGATAAGTTAGATATAAAGCACCTTAGATATGCCAACCACCCTTGGAATGATCTGAGTTGAGTTAAAATTTTAGGGGGTGGCATTTTTAATACGGCCTTATGCTTCTCCGGATCAATTTAGATTCCCTAGTGTCAGACAATAAACCCAAGGAATTTTTCTATATCTACTGCAAGTGCACACTTCAAGGGGTTCATTTTGAGGTTAAATTATCTTAAATATTTGAAAACTACTCTCAAGTCAAAGAGATGGTCTTCCGTTTCTCTACTTTTGAGCACAAAATCATTGACATAGCACTCGACTTGATGATGAATGAGTTCATTGAAGATTTGATTCATAGCCCGGTGGTATGTAGCACTGGCATTTTTAAGGCTAAAAGGCATGACCTTATAGTAATAGATTCCGATCGGGGTTCTAAAAGTAGCATTTCTTTCATCTTCAAGTGTCATCTTTATTTGGTTATATCCAAATGAGCCATCCATGAAAGAGAATAATGCATGAGATGAGGCAATGTCCACCATCAACTCCAAGATTCATAGTGGAAATTTATCTTTTCAACATGCCTTATTTAAATCCATAAAATCAATAAATATGTGAATTTGCCCATTCTTTTTCTTAACTAAGACTATGCTGGCTAACCAAGTAAGATATTTTTCTTCTCGAATGAAGCCAGCATCGATCAGTTTCTTGACTTCATAAATGACTTTGTGTTCTATGTCTAATTGCATGTGTCTAGGAGCTTGCGTGATAGGGTTAGCAGTAGGCTCTATTATTAGTTTATGGATCACTACGTCAAGAGCCAATTCAGACATCTCTTCATAACTCCATGCAAAGCATCCCTTAAACTCTGTCAATAGTCTAACTAAGTCATTGGTATCAATTTCATTCAATAAAGAACTGATGTATGTTGGGTGTGGATCTTCTTCAGTTCCCATGTTGATTTCCTTGAGCTCGTCGATGGTTGACTTGATCTCTTGTTTGAACTCTGGCGGTGCATCTTTGACTTCAAAATCATTTGGATCATCTCAAGTTTCTAAGCACATATCCTCATATGAGTTAATGTGATTTGAAAAGAAACTATCAAGATTCCAAATGATTGGTAATGACTAAGCAGTAATCGTCATCATCGACTGGACCCACTGTACGGAATCATAGTCCTAGTATTAATTGAGAGCATTTGTATTTGTTATTCCATATTATTTTGAAGTAGTCTTACCTGTGCTTTGACCAAGTATGTGGGATTAACCCTTTCTTTGCTAAATTATAAACACATAACAAGCACCAATCAAAAGAAAATTCTATTAAATCTTTATATGAATCATCGTTAAGTTCTGCATCAACTTTTTGACTTAAGGATGATGCTCCCAGAAAGAACCTTTGAGTCATCACACTTGTGAATGACTTAGGATCTTCCTTAATGACCAAGCCCTTAGCTTTTTGAGAGAAAAGTGTGGTCAGAGCTAAAGTTTCCAACTGATGCCCAACTGTTTCACATATAGACTTGGATACACTTATGCTTTACTTTGGAACCCGATCTTCATTGCTATCTGGCTCAAGTGTCACCTCTAAGGGAATCTACTGCTAAGAAGAGCTGGCAAATGTGCTAACCATATAAGACTCACCCTATGAACTAGATTATAAGTCTATATGAATAGCAGGTGTACTCATGGTCGTTGGGACATGCCTTTTATTGGGTGGCCAATAAAGAGGTATTCCACCCCTAAGACTGCCTCTAAACTGGCCTCTTCCTCTGCCTGGTGCTGGTCAGGTCATCCTACCCATATGCTCGAATGGTGTAATAAACTATGGGTGAAATCTAATGTCAGGCTCCACTTCCTCCTCCAAGTCTATTTCCGCTCCCTTTTATTTTCTTTTTCATATTCTCTTTTCTTCTATTTTTCTTTTTCTCTTTATTTTTCATTTTCTTTTCTTTTATTTTTAAACTTTGGCCAAGTTCATGAGAATAGACTTGCAATTTTGAGGGAGGTAGTAAGCCGCATCCTCATATATGCCTTTGTGAACTCAAATGGCTTGAGATCTCTTTTAACACGTAGATGATCTCACCTCTCATAAACTTCATACATTAATGTAAGAAGGAATGGAACTATGTTGTTCTTATGTATCCAAAGACACTTCTAACAATTAGGTAACACTTAACCTAGGTCTAATGAATTAGAAGAGTTAACCATAAGATTAGGTTATGCCTTAGGGATTAGGATAATCCACCTACCCTACAACCCAAAACCAATCCATGTTCACCTTCAAAAATGAAACCTCAAGTTCAATTCAAACATCAAATTAAAATCCAAATCCAAACCAAAATTTCAAAACCAAATGATTAAAGCCCATGATCAAATCCAAACTTGAAACCCTTTCTAAGCCATATGACCTATCCCATGGACTTAGCTAAATCTTAATCCAAATCAATCCAAAATCAATTGATTTTCTCATAATCAATTTATATCTTCAATCATCTTCCTAAATATAAATCAAATCTACATTCAAATGATCAAAACTAAATCAAACTAAATCAAATTAAATCAAATCCCTTCCTAAGCAATATGACCTATCCCATGGACTTAACCAAATCTTAATCCAAATCAAGTCAAACTCAATTGATTTTCTCATAAATCAATCATATTTTTAATCATCTTCACAAATTGAAATGAACTATAAATATTTAAATCATCAAAACTAAATCGAACCAAATTAAAATCCAAACCTAAGCCACATGACCCAACTCTGTGGACTTAGCCAAATTTCTTCATTCCAAAACCCAAATTTAATTGATTTTCTCATGAATTAATCATACATTCAATCATATTCACAAATATAAATTAAATCTATAATCATCAAGCCAAACCAAAATTAACTCATGTCAAACCCAACTTAACCCTTTTGACTTGAAATATTCAAATGAACCAAAACTGATTTGAACCTAAGCTAATTACAATTGAATTTATATATCAATCCGAAATCCATATATAAACTCAACTAAATCAAACTCAACCAAAAATTAAGCCAACTAAACCCAATTGGTCCACTTGACCCAAAGTGGCCAATTTGAACTATTTGAGCCAAGTTCTAATCCTACCAAAATTGGATTGAACAAAGCCAATCAAAACCTCCAATCATGATTGTTGATCACCCTAGGTTGATCAATTGTCACAAATTGGGTCAAACTAAGTCAACTTGGTCATTTGGCCAAGTCAACCCCTTAACCAATATGAACCCAAACTAGCCAAACTGCAACCTAAGTAAATCTCTTGAAATCAATGATTCATACCAAATCAAAATCAATATTTGAATATGACTTGACCTTCAATTGAGTCAAACCAAAGCCAATTGTCCCACTTGACCCAAGTTGACCCAAATTGACCTAAAAGACCAAATTGGGTCAAATTAAAATATAAACTAAACTAATTGCAACCAATGAATCAAGTTCATTCTAAATTGATTGTTGAACTTGACCAAAGCCATGATTGGACCCAATTAAATCCAATCGACCTACATAGCCCAAATTAACCTAAAGGTTCAGGTTGGCCAAAATTAAAACCAAATCTAAATTAATTGAAACCAAAGGCTACAATAATCTTCAATTGGTCAATTAAAACCAAACCAACACCCAACCCAAGCCAATTTGGCCAATTTGGTCAAATTGGTCAACTTAGCCCATTTGACACAAATAAATTCAAATGAGTCAAAATCAAATCTAAGCCAAACTAAACCAAACCAATTGAACCAATACATCCTAAATAATCATATGAACTTGGCCCAACCCTTGGTTTGACCCAATTTGACTAATTGGTCAACTTGACCAACCTAATCCAATTTGACATAAATGAGTCGAATTGAGGCAAACCTAACCAAATAAACTCTAATTCACTTGAACTTTGGGCTAACCCACTTTTGGATCATTTCAAATCTGCCCAAGTCAAATCCAATGCCAAATAATCATTCTAGCCTTGGGTCAAAGGCATCACATGAGAGAAATCACCCATGTAAGTGGTCTTTTTCCATTTCTTGGCCACTTGGTACTCTTCCAATGGTCCACCTAAGCACCTAGGACACTCTCCAACTTGACCTAAGGGGTGATTGGGCCTGACATGACCCATGGGAGGTGAAATCACCAAGCCCTACCTATTGAAGCATTTAAAACCCATAGGACACCCATGACTCCTCCTTGGTAGCCACCTCCACACCTTCAACCAACCAAGCTGAGCCAACTCACCTCCTCCCTGCAACCCATGACACCCTGAGATGGCCGGATGGCCACTAGAAGCCAAACCTGATCCTACCATCTGATTAAGATGAAGGGGTATGCCCTCATTTCCACTCAAACACACACACAAATCATTGATTCTAGCTACCCAAGAAGCTAGAGCCATTCCCTGAGCTCCCAAGATCGTTCCTCGATCAAAAAATGCCATTCCCATCCATTTCAAAATAGGACACTCCCATTTTCGACCTAACTTCCTCATTTCTCCATCAAACTCAAATTAACTTTGATCGTACCTTCCCTAGAGCTCGTCAAGCAAGAATAAATCATCTCCCAAGCTTCTCGAGCATCGGAGGGGGACGTCAATCAAAGTTGATCTCCAAATAGTCGATTCATGACCTTCTGAGTGAACATCAAGGAATTGATCTAATTTATACTCAACAGGGCTTCCTCTCCACTAGATGAAGCTTTCTCAATCATTCCAGCCATCGGCCTTGGGCTTCAATGAGGTATGCTTCCAAAACTGATTCTTAGGAAAAAATGGGTTGGAGCTTTTTGAAGAAAACTTTCATCTCGTGTGATCTTGACCATTAGATCCTCTCTAATCCATATCGTGAAGGTGTGGGATACTTTTGGAGTTGATTCAAGCTTGGGTAAGCTCAGATTAAGTGAGCAATGGCGGACGAACTCCATTCTCCCTCACTCACATGATGTTAGATCACGCATCGTGCGTTCCACATGTTTAGAATGGACGGTCGTGATTAGATTTGCTAGATCGATTTGATTTAAGCCTATTAAGCCGTGGAAATAATCATAGCCATCTGATGTTAGATCGGATGATGAACAAGAAAGCGCGTTCATCACCGCCATGTAGGCGTTGAGTTAGATAAGTTTAAGCAGCCAATCCCGAGGTGCCACATGATTCCAACAGGATTAGGCTTAATTAATCATTTTTAATGGCTGAAACTTCTAAAAATTATAAAACATCATAGAGAAATAAAAAATGAAAATAAACACTCATTTTAATGGTATTTCAGAGGAGAATTAATTAAAAATGATCTTAACTAATTTTGAATAGGAATTTAAGTTTAATTGCAAAATTAATTAGCTTAATAACTCCTTAATTACTTGAGCAATTAATCCCAAATTATATTGGTTAATTTAATGGGATGACCTGTGCCTCCCATAATTTTCTTGGGATTTATTGTTCACCTAATTAGAGAAATTGACTAATTAAATCATAACTACTCTTTTAAGTTAATTTATGATTAATTAATCCCATGAATAGTAATAAATTGGTTAATTAAGTTTATTAATCATTGTTCAATAGTAAGTGAACTAAGGAATGGGGTTGGGACCCCTTTCCCTAAGTTCATTTCACCCTTTTTTTAAGATGAAATTAATTAAGATTTAACTATTTAATTAAATCACTTAATCAAATTGAAATCATAATCACATCAGACTATAATTAATTAAATCATGGGGTAGATCTTTAGGTGTTTAAAACCTAAAGGAGTTTAATGAAATTATAGTTTGTCCACATGTGTGGGAAAACCATAAGAGTAATTAATTAAGTCCCTTAACCTAATTAACTATTAATCATGTGCCAATTGCATTATGCCCCTTTTATTTCCTAAGATCATTGAAAGTTTATTTTCCATGCATATCAGGTTGGCTCATAATTATTTAGTTATTTACTTTAAGGTGACATAAGTAAGGGTAATTAATTCATCTAATTAAGAGTTCAACTTAATTAACCCATAAAAGCAACTTAATTTCATTTCTATAAATTAAATCAAATCACTAATGTGGGAATGAGTTGAAAACAACAAGTGATGATTTCTCTTGTCCTCTTTAAATCAAATCAAATCCAAAACTTAATTAATAAAGAAGCTTTGGTTTGCTTTAAATAATCTTATTTGATTTGATTGTCCTTAAGAACTAGTTTGGTTGAATGAATCACATGCTTATATTTGATTGTCCTCTTTCCAATCATGTTAAACTTGGTATGTCATTAGAATTCATGCATCCATCTTTTCAAAATCAAATAAAATAAAATGGAATTCCTTTATGTAATCTTGCATTTGTTGATTTAATTTAATATATGAGTGGCTATTAATAGCTTAAGTGTATGAATGTTGAGTTCTCTTTCCTCTATTCATGTGTTGATTTATATAAGATTGAATGCTAATGGGTATATAGTCCGACATCCGGAACACAGGTTTTAGCTAGCCCCAAAGAGGTTATTTGATTACCTCACTTATGTTACTTGGTTTGATGAAATCAAAAGAAAAAATGTTGAATCTAAATTTGTTCTCGTTAAAAAAAAAACTAAAACCCTAAACCCTAAAACTAAAAAAAAAAACCTAAACCTTAAAAACCCTAAACCCTAAACCCTAAAACCTACAACCCTAAACCCTAAACCCTAAACCCTAAACCCTGAAACCTAAACCCTAAATAATAAACCGTAAACCCTAACGACTTAAAAACCTAAACTTAAACTAAATAAATCATAAAAATAAAATAAATAAATAAACCTAAACCTATATAAATAAAAATAAAAAATTAAAATAAAGACCTAAACTAAAACCTAAACCTAAACCTAAACCTAAACTGAAACCTAAACCTAAACCTAAACCTAAAAATAAAATAAAATAAAATAAACTTAAATAAAATAAAATAAATAAAAACCTAAACTAAACTAAAAAAATAAAATGAACCTAAAAATAAAAAACCTAAATAAAATAAAAATAAAGTAAACCTAAACCTAAAATAAAAATAAAGTAAACCAAGAATAAAATAAAATAAAAAGTAAATTAAAATATAAACCAAAAAATAAAATAAAATAAACCTAAACCATAAACTAAAAAAAGAACCTAAACCTAAAATAAACAAAATATAATAAACATAAACCTAAACTAAAATAAACTAAACTAAAATAAATAAAACCTGGAACTAAAGATAAATTAAACTAAACCTAAACATTAAACAAAATAAAATAAAAAACTTAAAATAAACCAAAAATAAAAACATAAAACCTAAACCTAAAAAAATTAAAATAAAAATCTAAACCTAAACCTAAGAATAAAAAATAAAACCTAAACCGAAAAAATAAAATAAAAATAAAACTAAACTAAAAAATAAATATAAACCTAAACCTAAACCAAAAAAATAAAAAAAATAAAACCTAAACTAAAATAAATAAACCTAAAAAATAAACAAACTAAATAAAAATAAAAATAAACCTAAAAAAAATAAAATATGAAATAAACTAAAATAAAAAAATAAAATAAAATAAAACTAAAATAAAAATAAAATAAACCTAAACCTAAACCTAAAATAAACCTAAACTAAAAAATAAATAAATAAATAAATAATAAAATAAACTAAACCCTAAATAAATAAAAATATAAATAACTAAATAAACAAAATAAATTAAACTAAATAAACTAAAACTCTAATAAACCCTAAAACTAAACCTAAAATCTTAAACCCTAATTAAATTATAAACCCAAACCCTAAACCCTAAATCCTAAACCCTAAATCTAAACTCTAAAACCCTAAACCATAAGCACCTAAACTAAAATAAACTCCTAAACCTAAATCTAAACCCTAAAACTATAAACCTAAGTTTAAACTTAAACCTAAACTAAAGTATAAACCCTAAACTAACCTTAAACCCTAAACTTAAACCTAAACTAAACTATCCTAAACCCTAAACCCTAAACCCTAAATAACCCACTAACTAACTTAACTAAACTCTAAACCAAACCTAAAATCAGAATCCCTAAACCCTAAACCTTAAACCTAAAAACCTTAAACCTAAACTAACCTAAACCCTATACCCTAACCCTAAAGTTTGCTAATCTAAACCCTAAACTTAAATCCTAAACCCTAAAAACCCTAAACCCAAAAAGCCTAAACACTAAACCCTAAACCCTAAACCATAATCCTTGAACCCTAACCCTAAACCCTAAACCCTAAAAGACTAAACCCTAAAATTATAAACCCTAATCACTAAACCCTAAACCTTAATCCCTAAAAACCTAAAACCTAAACCTAAACTAAATAAAACCTAAAAATAAAATAAATAAAAAACCTAAACCTTTATAATATAAAAAATAAAATAAAATAAAATAAAAACCTAAAGTAGAACCTAAAAAAATAAACTAAAAAAACATAAACTAAACTAAAAAATAAAATAAACCTAAGAGTAAAAGTACTCAATAAAATAAAAACTAAATGTAAAATTAAAATAAAATAAATCTAAAACAAAATAAAATAAAAACTAAATAAAAACCTAAACCTAAAAAATAAACCTTAAAATAAAACTTAAAAAAAAATAATAAAATCTAAATCCTAAATTAAAAAAAAACCTAAACCTAAAATAAAAAAAATATACAAAATAAAAAAACCTAATCCTAAATTAAAATAAACTAAACTAAAATAAATAAAATATACACCTAAACTTAAACCTAAAGTAAAACTAAATAAAATAAAATAAACTAAAAAACAAACCTAAACCTAAACTAAAAAATTAAACCTAAAATTAAACCTAAAATTAAAACCTAAAAAAATAATACCTAAACCTAAATGAGTAAAACCTAAATCGAAAAAATAAGATAAAAATAAAACTCAATTAAAAAATAAACCTAAAGCTAAACCAGTACTTAAAAAATAAACTAAAATAAAAACCTAAACTAAAATAAATAAACCTAAAATAAATAAACTAAACTAAATAAAAATAAAAATAAACCTAAATAAAAATAATAAAATAAACTAAATAAACATAAACTTACAAGTTTACTTAATTAAAAGAAAACCATAAACCCTAAAACCTAAGCCCTAAACCCTAAACTTATAATCCTAAACTCTAAACCCTAAACCCTAAACCCTAAAAAATCCTAAACCCTAACCCTTAACCCTTAACCCTAAAAGCATTAACCATTATATCCTAAACCCTAAACCCTGAACCTTAAACACTAACCCTAAACCCTGAACAGTAAACCCCAAACCCTAAAGCTAAAGATAAAGTAACTAAATAAATTATAAAATAAACCAAATCATAAACCTAAACCCTAAGAATGTGCAGAACCTTGATGACAGGAACATCACAGTCAACAAGACTCAGTCTAGATCTAGCGATGGAGACAAAGGTAGAGGTGGTGGTTATCGCAGTAGTGGTGGGGGATCTAGAGGAGCTGGTGGCTATGGAGGTGGTGGTCGTAGTTGTGGTGGTTATGGAAGCGAGAGGAGCGACAAAGGTTACAACCATGGTGGTGAAGGAGGGAGAGATCGGGGATATGATGGTGGATCCGGCTACTCGAGAGGATGGGGTGGTTCTGATGAGAATTGGAGAAATTGAAGAATGGCCCATTCGATCTACTACTTATGGAACTATGTATTTACAGTAGAGATGGTTCAAATATCTAGGGTTTTTGATTTGGTCTATGTCTGCTCATTTTTTATCTATGTCTTAGAAAACTTAGTGTGTTACTTGGTTGATGAAATCAAAAAGAAGAAATGTTGAATATGAATTTATTCTCTGTTAAAAAAATCATAAACCATAAACCATAAACCCTAAACCAAAAACCTAATCCCTAAACCCTAAACCCCATTAAACCCAAAACCCTAAAACCCTAAACCCTAAAATCCTAAACCCTAAAGCCTAAACCATAAACCCTAAAACCTTTACCCTAAATCCTAAACCATAAACCCTAAACCCAAAACCCAAAAAAAAAACCTTAAACCCAAAACCAAAAAACCAAAAACCCTAAACCCTAAACACACCCTAAAACTAAACCATAAACCCTAAACCCTAAAAATCTAAAAACTAAATTAAACTAGGTAAAACATAAAAATAAAATAAATTAAAAAACTTAAACAACAACAACAACATGCCTTTATACTACTAAGTGGGGTAGGCTACATGAATCCTTCGTCTCCATTGTGTCCTATTTTGTGTTAAATTCTCATTTAATTCAAGCATACTAAAGTCATTTTTCATACATCTTAACCAAGTCTTTTTAGGTCTACCTCTACCTTTTTTAACATAAGGAAAATCTAATGCATCTACTCTCCTAACTGGGTCATCAGACGACTGACGCTTTATGTGGCCAAACCATCTAAGGCGACTATCTCTAATCTTATCTGCCACTGGAGCTACTCCAACTTTTTTTTTGAACATACTCATTTTATATTTTATATCTAAGAGTATAGCCACTCAACCACCTGTGCATCCTCATCTCTGTAACACTTAATTTAGTCTTATGCTTCTCTTTTATTGGCCAACATTATGCACCATAAGTCATTGCAGGTCTTACCACCAACTTATAAAATTTTCTCTTAAGTTTAAGTTGAACTTTTCTATCACATAACAGGCCAGATGCATTCCTCTACTTCAACCATCCAACTTGAATTCTACTAATAATATCTCGATCTATTTCACCATCATTTTGAAAAATATAGCCTAAATATCTGAATCGCTCACTCTTATTAATAGCTTGTTCACCTAATGTAACAACACTACCACCATAACTTCTACAACTAAAACTACACTCGATATGTTCAGTTTTAGACCTACTTAAATGAAAACCTTTAGACTCTAATGTTGACCTCCATACTTCAAGTTTCTCTTAGACTCCCTCTCTAGTCTTATCAACAAGAAGAATGTCATCAGTAAAAAGCATACACCATGGTACATCTTCCTATAAATGCCTAGTAAGAACATCCATAACTAAAGCAAAAAAGATAAGGGATTAAAGCTGATCCTTGATGTAATCCAACTGAAATAGCAAATATTTTGTCAATCCTCTTTGTGTTTGGACACAAGTAACAGCTCTAGTATACATATCCTTAATGACTTGAAAATAACCAATATTAATTCCTTTCTGTTCTAGAACTCTCCAAAGAATATCTCTTGAAACATTATCATAAGCTTTCTCTAAATCAATAATTATCATATGTAGATCCTCCTTAATTTCTCTATACTTCTCCATCAAACCTCTTACCAAATGTATAGCTTCCATAGTAGATCTACCTGGCATGAAACCAAATTGATTGTGCGAAACTTTTGTATCACATCATAACCTATGCTCAATTACTCTCTCTCATAATTTTATTGTTTGACACATTAACTTAATTCCTCTATAATTTGCACACTCTTGTGCATAATGATTATTCTTAAATATAGGAACCAAAAACTCTTCCTCCACTCATTTGGCATTTTTTTAGTCTTTTAAATAGCATTAAAAAAACCTAAACAAAAAAAAAAAAAAAAAAAAACATAAACTAAAACCTAAACCTAAACCTAAACCTAAACCTAAAAAAAAACTAAACTAATATCAAATAAATAAAAACCTAAACTAAACTAAAAAAAATAAAAAACCTGAATAAAATAAAAATTAAACCTAAAATAAAAATAAATTAAACTAAAAAAATAAAAAAATTAAATTAAATAAAAACCAAAACCTAAACAATAAATCTAAAAATAAACCATAAAAATAAATAATTAAATAAACCAAAACCCTAAACTAAGAAAAACCAAAATCTAAAATAAAAATAAAATAAATTGAAACCTAAACTAAAATAAATAAAACTAAAATTAATAAAACCTAAACCTAAACCTATAATAAACTAAACCGAAACCTAAACCTAAACTAAATAAAATAAAATAAACTAAAAAAAGCCTAAACCTAAACTAAAAAAATAAAACCTAAAAATAAACCTAAAATAAAAACCTAAAACCTAAACCTAAAAAAATAAAATAAAAACCTAAACCTAAACCTAAAAATAAAAAATTAAAACCTAAACCTAAAAATTAAAATAAAAATAAAACTAAACTAAAAAATAAACCTAAACCCAAATCTAAAAAATAAACTAAAATAAAACAAACATAAACAAAAATAAATAAACCTAAAATAAATAAATTAAACTAAATAAAAATAAAAATAAACCTAAATAAAAAAATAAAAGAAAATAAACTAAAATAAATAAAATATAAACTAAATAAATCTAAACCTACCACTTTACTTAATTTTAAACAAAAAATTAATAACTAAAATAAATAAAAAATAGAAAAAATCCCTAACCCTATATTATAAATCCTAAAACTAACCATAAACCCTAAACTCTAAATGCTAAACCTACTATCCTAAACCCCAAAACCCTAAACCCTAAACCATAAACCGTTAACCCTAAAACCCTAAACCCTAAACCCTAAACCATAAAAAATCCTAAATCCTAATCCTTAAACCCTAAACTAACCCTAAACCATATACCCTAAACCCTAAACTCAAACCCTAACTAAACCCTAACCTTAACCATAAACCTTAAACCCTAAACCCTAAAATAATAAACCCTAAACTAAACCTAAACCATAAACCCTAAAACCAAAACCCTAAACCCAAAACCCTAAAACCCAAAACCCAAAACCCAAAACCCAAAACCCTAAACCCTAAACCCTAAACTAACCCTGAAATAAAAACCCTAAAATCTAAAACCTAAACCTTAAACCCTGAACCTTAGACTTACCCTAAACCCTAAACTAACCCTAAACCCTAAATCATAAACCCTATACCCTAAACCCTAAAGCCTAAAGCCTAAACGTTAAAACTTAAACCCAAAACTAATGCTAAATAATAAGCTAACCCTAAACCCTAAACCCTAAAGCCTAAAAATCATAAACCCTAAAGCCTAAACACTAAACCTAAACCAAAAAAATAAAATAAAAATAAATCTAAACTGAAAAATTAACATAAACCTAAACCTAAACTAAAAAAATAAATCAAAATAAAAAACTTAAAATAAAATAAATAAACAAAACTAAATAAAATAAATAAATTAATTTAAATAAAGATAAAAAAATAAAATAAATTGAAAGAAATAAAAATAATCTAAATAAACTAAATAAACTAAAACCTAGCGATTTACGTAAGTTAAAAAAACCCTAAATCCTATACCCTGAACCATAAACCTAAAATCCTAAATCTTAAACCCTAAACCCTAATACTGACCCTAAACCCTAAACCTACAACCCTAAAAAACACTAAAACCCTGAACCTTAAATCGTAATCCTTAAACTAACCATAAACCCTAAACCCTAAACTCAAAACCCAAACTCTCAACCCCAAAACCCTAAACCATAAACCCTAAACTAACCCTAAACCTTAAACTATAAATCCTAAAAACCCTAAACCCTAAAGCTTAAATCCTAAACTCTAAAACCTAAACCCTAAACTAACCCTAAACCTTAAGCTAACCTTAAACCCTAAGCTAACCCTTAACCCTAAACCGTAAACCCTAAACCCTAAAAATCATAAACTCTAAAGCCTAAACACTAAACCTTAAACCCTAAACCCTAAACCATAAACCCTAAACCCTAACCCTAAACCCTAAACCCTAAACCCTAAGGCCCTAAACCCAAAAACCCTAAACCTTAAATTCTAAACCCTGAACCTTAAACCTTAAATCCTAAAAACCTAAAAGCTTAAACCTAAACTAAATAAAACCTAAAAATAAAATAAATAAAGAAACTAAAACAAAATAAAATAAAATAAAATAAAAACCTAAACTTAAACATTTAAAAATAAACTAAAAAAATAAACTAAAATAAAATAAATGAAAACCTAAACTAAACAAAAAAAATAAAATAAACCTAAGAATGAAAGTACTAAATAAAATAAAAACTAAACATAAAATAAAAATAAAATAAACCTAAAATAAAATGAAATAAAAACTAAATAAATACTTAAACATAAAAAATATACCTTAAAATAAAATCTAAAAAAATAAATAATAAAACTTAAATCCTAAACAAAAAAAAACTTAAACCTAAAATAAAAAATATATACAAAATAAAATAAACCTAAACCTAAACTAAAATAAACTAAACTAAAATAAATAAAACATACACCTAAACTTAAACATAAAGTAAAACTAAAAAAAATAAAATAAACTAAAAGCTAACCTAAACCTGATCCACAAAATTAAACCTAAAATTAAACCTAAACCTAAAAAAATAAAGAATAAAACCTAAACCTAAAAAATAAAATAAAAATAAAACTGAATTAAAATTAAACCTAATCCTTAACCAAAATTTAAAAATAAACTAAAATAAAAACCTAAACTATAATAAATAAACCTAGAATACATAAACTAAACTAAATAAAATAAAAATTAAACTTAAATAAAAATAAAAACTAAAATAAACTAAATAAACCTAAACCTACACATTTACTTAATTAAAAAATCCATAAACCCTAAATCCTAAACCCTAAATCCTAAACCTCAATCTTAAACCCTGTACCCTAAACATTAAACCCTAAAAAACCCTAAACCATAAACGCTAACCCTAAACCCTTAACCTTAAAAGCATTAACCCTAATACCTTAAACCCTAAACCTTAAACCCTAAACCCAAAACCTAAACCCTAAACCCAAAACCCAAAACCCAAAACCCAAAACCTTAAACCCTAAACCTAAAGCTAAAGTAAATAAATAAATTAAAAAATAAACCTAAACCCTAAAACCTAATAAACCTAATCCTAAACCTAAACCATAGGAATGGGCAGAACCTTGATGGTAGGAACATCACCATAGACTCATCTAGATCTCATGGAGGCTGAACACAAAGGTAATCATAGTGGTGGTGGGGGATCTAGACGTGCTAGTGGGTATGGAGGTGGTAGTCGGAGTGGTGGTGGTTGTGGAGGCAGAAGGAGTGACAAAGGTTACAACTGTGTTAGTGAAGGAGGGAGAGATCAGGGATATGATGGTGGATCCCGCTACTCGAGAAGCCGGGGTGATTCTAATGGGAATTGGAGAAACTGAAGAATAGCTAGTTAAACTTATCTAAGGTTTTTGATTTGGTCTATGCCTACTCATTTTTGATCTATGTGATTGCTTGAGTCTTAGACCACTTGGTTGATGAAATTGATTAGAAATGTTGAATATGAATTTATTCTCAATTAAAAAAAATCATAAACCATAAACCCTAAATAAAAACCTGAACCCTAAACCTAAAACCTGATCTCTAAACCCTAAACCCTAAATCTTAAAATCTCTAAACCCTAAATCCTAAACCTTAAAATCCCTGAACCCTAAAACCTAGACCCTAAACACTAAACCCTAAACCCAAAAAAAACCCCTAAACCTTAAACCCAAAATCGCTAACCCTAAACCCTAAACACACTTTAAACATTAAACCATAAACCCTAAACCTAAACTAAATAAAACATAAAAATAAAATAAATCAAAAAACCTAAATCAAAATAAATAAAATAAAATAAAATAAAATAAAATAAAATAAAATAAAATAAAAACATAAACTAATACCTAAACCTAAACATAAAATAAAATAAACTAATATCAAATAAATAAAAACCTAAACTAAACCAAAAAAAATAAAACACCTAAATAAAATTAAAACTAAACCTAAAATAAAAATAAAATAAACCTAAAAAGTAAAAAATTAACTAAATAAAAACTAGAACATAAATAATAAAACCAAAAATAAACCCTAAAAAGAAATAAAAAATAAAACATAAACCCTAAACTAAAAAAAACTAAAACATAAAATAAAAATTAAATAAACGTAAACTTAAATTAAAATAAACTAAAATAAAATAAATAAAACCTAAACCTAAAGTTAAAATAAACTAAACCTAAACCTAAACTAAACTAAATAAAATATACTTAAAAAAAAGGCTAAACCTAAACTAAAAAAAAAACAAAAAAAAAAAAACTTAAAATAAAAACTTAAAACCTAGACCTAAAAAATAAAATAAAATCCTAAACCTAAACCTTAAAAATAAACTAAAATAAAATACATAAACAAAATTGAATAAATAAAAAATAAATAAATTAAACAAAATAAAAAAAAAAATCAACTTAAAATCAAAATATAAAATAAAATAAACTAAAATAAATAAAAAATGAACTAAATAAACCTAAACCTAAGATTTTACTTAATTAAAATAAATTTATAAATAAATAAAATAAATAAAAATAGAAAAAATCCTTAACCCTATACCCTAAACTCTAAAAATAACCCTAAATCGTAAACTCTAAATGCTAAACCTACTAATCTAAACCCCAAAACACCCTAAACCCTAAAACCCTATACCCTTAAAAACCTTAAATCCTAAGCTAAAAACCTTAACCTAACCCAAAACCCTAAACCCTAACCTCAAACCCTAACCCTAAACCTTAACCCTAACCCTAAACCTTAAACTCTAAACCTTAAACCCTAAAACCATAAATCCTAAACTAAACTTAAACCATAAACCTAAACCTAAACTAAATCAAACTAAATCCTAAACTTAAACTAACTAAAACAAACTCTAAACCCTAAAACCCTAAACTATAACTTAAACTCCAGAAACTCAACTAGTCTAAACCCTTTAACTAACCTAAACCTTTAAACCCTTAAACCTAAACTTTAAACCCTAAACCTAAACACTAAACTCTAAATCTTAACTCCTAACTCCTAAACTAAAACTCACTAACCTTAAACCCTAAACTAAATAAACCTTAAACCTAACTAACCTAAACCTTAAACTCCTAAACCCTAAACTTAAACTTAAACCTAAACACTAAACACTAAACCCTAAACCCTAAACCTTAAACCCTAAACCCTAAACCCTATCCCTAACCCAAAACTATAAACCCTCAACCCTAAAACCCTAAATCCCAAACCCTAAACCCTAAACCTTAAAAACCCTAAACTATAAAGCTTAAAGCCTAAACCTTAAACCCTAAACCTAAAACTAACCTTAAAATTAAGCTAACCCTAAACCCTAGAAACCTTAAATCCTAAAGCCTAAACACTAAACCCTAAACTCTAAACCCTAATCCCTAACCCTAAACCTTAAACCCTAAAACCCTAAACACTAAAACCCTAAACCCTAAACCTTAAACCTTAAACCCTAAACCCTAAAACCTTAAAACCTAAACCTAAACTAAATAAAACCTAAAAATAAAATAAATAAAAACCTAGACTAAACTAAAAAATAAAATAAAGCTAAGAATAGAAAACCAAAATAAAATAAAAACTAAACGTAAAATAAAAATAGAATAAACTTAAAATAAACCTAAAATAAAATAAAATAAAACTAAATAAAAACCTAAACATAAAGATTAAACCTAAAAAAAACTAAAAATAAAACCTAAACCCTAAAGTAAAAAAAGACTAAACCTAAAATAAAAATAAAATATAAAATATAAAATAAAACTAAACATAAACTAAAATAAACTAAACTAAAATAAATAAAACCTAAAATAAACTAAACCTAAACCTCAAACTATCTAAAATAAAATAAACAATATTAAACCTTAACTTGAACTAAAAAATAAAACATAAAAACAAATCAAAAAGCTAAACCCAAAAAATAAATAAATAAAAACCTAAACCTTAGCATGAAAATAAAAAAATAAAACCAAAACCTAAAAAATAAAATAAAAATAAAACCAAACTAAAAATTAAACATAAAACTAAATCTAAATAAAAAAAAATCTAAAATAAAAAACCTAAACTAAAATAAATAAACCTAAAATAAATAATTTAAAGTAAATAAAAATAAAAAATCTAAATAAAAAATTAAAATAAACTATAATTAATAAAAATTAATCTAAATTAACTAAATAAACCTAAACCTACCGATTTACTTAATTTTTTGTCTAAAAAAACCCTAAATCCCAAACCCTAAACCCTAAACCTAAACCTAAACTTAAACTAACCATAAATCAACTAAACCTAAATTAAACCCAAACACTAAACCCTAAACTATAAAACCTAAACCTTAAAGCCTAACCCTAACCCTAAACCCTAAACCCTAAACTTTAAATGCTAAAATCCTAAATGCTAAACCCTAAACTAACTCTAAACCATATACACTAAACCTTAAAAACCATAAATGCTAAAGCCTAAACCCTAAACCCTAAAACTAACCTTAATCCCAAAGCTAACCCTAAACTCTAAACCCTAAACCTTAAACCCTAAAAACCCTAAACCCTAAAGCCTAAACACTAAACCATAAACCATAAACCATATACCCTAAACCCTAACCCTGAACCCTAAATTCTAAAACCTTAAACCATAAACCCTAAAAACCCTAAAAACCCTAAAAACCCTAAACCCTAAACACTAAATCGTAAACCCTAAAATCCTAAACCCTAAACCTAATCCCTAAAACCTATACCCTAAACCCTAAGCCCTAAACCCTAAACCCTTAACCCCAAACCCTAAACCCTAAACCCTCAACTAACCCTAAACCCTTAACTAACCCTAAACCCTAAACCCTAGAAAGCTTAAAATCTAAACATAAATTAAATAAAATTGAAACAACAACAACAACAACAAACACTACCATTGCCGGTCCCAAGTCCAGATGTAAAAAGTGGAGGGTTGCATTAGGTAGTCGACAACCAACATAAAATTTGTCAAAATAATCATGACATAAATCCTTTAAATCATAGTGTTAATGCTAGGGTCCCCCCGGAAGCAACTATATGGTTTGAATACAAGTGAAAATGTGCTAGCCGATGACGCCTGGGTGCAAATAAGCAAGGGTTCCCACATTATGATTGGCAAAGAAGTTAGTCCATGAAATTAGGATTAGGTTAGGATCTTGGAATATAGGTACTCTGTAAATTAATGGAATTAATAGATATTATGGTTCATAGAAAGATAAATATTTTATGTGTTCAAGAAACTAAATGGGTTGGGGAGAAGGCCAAGGAGATTGATAGTTTAGGTTTTAAACTTTGGTATTTAGGTAAAAGTCGAACTAGAAATGGTGTAGGTGTGATTATAGATAAAAGTTTGAAGGATAATGTTATAAGTATTAATAGATGTGGAGATAGAATTATAGCTTTAAAGATTATTGTTGATACTAAGATTATCAATGTTATAAGTGTCTATGCTCCTCAAGTAGGTTTGGAGGTAAGCGCAAAAGAAAAATTTTGGAATGAATTAGAGGATTAATACAAAAGATATCTCTTGAAGAAAAAGTATTTATTGGAGGAGATTTAAATGGACATGTTGGTAGAGTGGTAGAAGATTTTAAAAGTATTCATGGTGGTTATGGATTTGGAGTGACTAATGAAGAAGGTAGGACTATATTAAATTTTGCCTTAGCTTATGATTTTGTAGTTGCTAATATTTTATTTAAAAAAAGAGATGGACATATTATTACTTATAAAAATGGATCTAGTAAAACATAGATTGATTATTTTTTGATAAGAAAAATAGATCATTTAGATTGTAAAGATTGTAAGGTCATTCCAAGTGAAATTTTAAGTACCCAACATCGACTATTAGTTTTAGATTTTAAGATGAAAGGTTGTAAGAGAAAAATAAACTTAATTATTGTCCTAGGATTAGATAGGGACACTTAAAGAACACAAATAAAAATATTTTAAGAGCAAGCTACAAGAAATTAAAGTTTGGGATGTTCATAAGGAAGCTAACGTTATGTGGGAAAAGTATTGAGTGCTATTAAACAAGTTGCTAAAGATGTTTAGAATCAAAAGGAAAAGCTTCTTTTAATAAGAATAGTTGGTGGTGGAGTCAGAGTGTGCAAGAAAAGATAAGAAATAGGAAACATTATTATAAAACTTGGTTTAGATGTAAAAACTCGGAGAATTGGGAAAGATATAAAATGGCCTGTAGAGATTCTAAGAAAGCAATATATGATGCAAAAAATTTATCTTTTAGTGATTTATACAATAGATTAGATACCAAAGAAGGAGAAAGATGTATGTATAAGTTAGCCAACCAAAGAGAAAGGAGAAGTAAAGACATAGTTCAAGTGAGGAGTATTAAGGATGAAAATAATAAAGTGCTTTTCTTCGAAAAAGATATTGAAAATAGGTGGATGAGGTATTTTAATAAACTTTTCAATGAAGGATCTGAAAGTATGATTGATTTTAGCAACCTTAATACCCTAAACAAAATAGGGAATTTCATTTTTATCATCAGATTAGTAAATCTTAGTGATGCTTTAAAGAAAATGAAATGTGGAAAAGCAAGTAGGACCGGATAATATTCCAATAGTGTGGAAATGTTTAGGAGATCAAGGAATTTCTTGGCTTACAAATCTTTTAATGTTATTTTAAAGACTAAAAAGATGCCGATGAGTGGAGAAAGAGTTTGTTGGTTCCTATATTTAAGAATAAAGGTGATGCACAAGAGTGTGCAAATTATAGAGGAATTAAGTTAATGTGCCATACATTAAAATTATGGGAGAGAGTAATTGAGCATAGGTTACGATGTGATACGTAAGTTTCTCACAATCGCTTTGGTTTCATGCCGTAGATCTACTATGGATGCTATACATTTGTTAAGAGGTTTGATGGAGAAGCATAGAGAAAATAAGAAGGATCTACATATGATATTTATTGATTTAGAGAAAGCTTATGATAAAGTCTCAAGAGATGTTCTTTGGAGAGTTCTAGAATAGAAAGAAGTTAATATTGGTTATATTCAAGTCATTAAGGATATGTATACTAGAGTCACTTGTGTGTCCAAACACAAGGAGGATTGACAAACTATTTTCCTATTTCCTTGGATTACATCAAGGATCAACATTAAGCCCTTATCTTTTTTACTTTAGTTATGGATGTTCTTACGAGGCATTTACAAGAAGATGTACCTTGGTGTATGCTTTTGTGATGACATTCTTCTTGTTGATAAGACTAGAGAGGGAGTCCAACAGAAACTTGAATTATGGAGGTCAACTTTAAAGTCTAAAGGTTTTTGTTTAAGCAGATCTAAAACTAAATATATGGAGTGTAATTTTAGTTGTAGAAGTTTTAGTGGAAGGTTGTGACTTTGGTGATCAAGTCATTAATAAGAGAGTGAGCTTATCTAGTTTAGGCTCTATTGTTCAAAATGATGGTGAAATAGATGGAGATATTATTAGTAGAATTCAAGTTGGATGGTTGAAGTGGAGGAATGCATCGGCCTATTATGTGATAGAAAAGTTCCACTTAAACTTAAGGAAAATTTTATAAGATGGTGGTAAGACACGCAATGACTTATGGTGCGAATGTTGGCCAATAAAGAGAAACATAAGACTAAGCTAAGTGTTACAGAGATGAGGATGCTCAGTGGATGAGTGGCTTTACCCTTAGAGATAGAATGCAAAATGAGTATGTTGGAAAAGTTGGAGTAGCTCCAGTGGTAGATAAGATTAGGGAGAGTCCCCTTAGATGGTTTGGCCATATAAAGCGTCGGCCGTCCGATGACCTGATTAGGAGAGTAGATGCATTAGATTTTCCTTATGTTAAGAAAGGTAGAGGTAGACCTAAAATGACTTGGTTAAGATGTATAAAAATGATCTTAGTATACTTGAATTAAATGAGAGTTTGACACATAATAGGACACAATGGAGATGAAGGATTCATGTAGCCGACCCCACCCAGTGGGATTAAGGCTTGGTTAAACTGAAAAATTAAAAAAAATTAAAAACCTAAACCAAAATAAAATAAAAATATAAAATAAAATTAAAACCTATACCTAAACCTAAACCTAAAAAGAGAATAAAATAAAAACTAAAACTAAATTAAAATAAAATAAATAAAAACCTAAACTAAACTAAATAATAAAAAACCTAAATAAAATAAAGACTAAACCTAAAATAAAAATAAAATAAGCCTAAAATAAAATAAAATATAAACTAAATAAAAACTTAAACCTAAAAAATAAACTTAAAAAAAAACCTAAAAATATATAAATAATAAAACCTAAACAATAAACTAAAATAAGACTTAAACCTAAAAAAAAAAAAAAAAACTTAAACCTAAACTAAAATAAATAATACTTAAATCTAAACATAAAATAAACTATGCCTAAACTTAAACCTAAACCAAAAATAATATAAAATAAACTAAAAATAAACCTAAACCTAAACAAAAAAATAAAACCTAAAAATAAACCTAAATAAAAATGTAAAACCTAAACATAAAAAATATAATATAAACACCTAAACCAAAATCTATAAATAAAAAATAAAACTTAAACCTAAAAAATAAAATAAAAATAAAAATAATCCTAAACCTAAACCTAAACTTAAAAAATAAATTAAAATAAATAAACTGAACAACAACAACAACAACAAGCCATTATCCCACTAAGTGGGGTCAGCTATATGAATCCTTCATCGCCATTGTGTCCTATTATGTGTTAAATTCTCATTCAATTCAAGTATACTAAGGTCATTTTTTATACATCTTAATGTTATCTTTTTAGGTCTACCTCTACCTTTCTTAACATAAAGAAAATCTATTGCATCTACTCTCTTAACCGGGTCATTGGATGGCCAACACTTTATGTGGCCAAACCATCTAAGGCCACTCTCTCTAATTTTTTCTGCCATTGGAGCTACTCCAACTTTTTCCCAAACATACACATTTCACATTTTATCTCTAAGAGTATAGCCACTCATCCACCTGAACATCCTCATCTCTGCAACACTTAACTTAGTCTCATGCTTCTCTTTTATTGGCCAACATTCTGCACCATAAATCATTAGGTCTTACCACCATCTTATAAAATTTTCCCTTAAGTTTAAGCAGTACTCTTCTATCACACAATAGGCTAGATGCATTAGTCCTTTTCATCCATCCAACCTGAATTCTACTAAAAACATCTCCATCTATTTCACCATCATTTTGAAAAATATAGCCTAAATATCTGAATCACTCACTCTTTTTAATGACTTGTTCAGCTAATGCCACAACATCGCCACTTTAACTTCTACAACTAAATTTACATTTCAAAAATAAACTAAACTAAATAAAAAATAAAAGTGAACCTAAAAAAATAAAAAAATAAAATAATTAAAAAATAAACTAAATAATTTAAATAAACCTAAGTCTACGAGTTTACTTAATTTTAAGAAATAAAAAATAAAATAATAAAATAATAATAAAATAATAAAATAATAAAACCAATCCTCGATGCTAAACCTAACTATCCCTAGACTCTAAACTCTAGGCCCTAGGCCTAAACTCTACCTTAAACTCTAAACCCTAAACCCTAGCACTAAAGCCCTAGACCTAGGTCTAAAACTCTAAACCCTAAATCCTAAATCCTAAAACCTGACCATAAAGCCATACCCTAAACCCTAAATAACACTAAACCTTAAATACGAGAACCTAAAACCTAACCTAAACTAAATAAACCTAAAATAAAATAACTAAAAATAACAAACTTAAAGACAAAATAAAATAAAAGTAAAAAAAAAAAAAAAACTAAACTAAAAAAATATAAAATAAACCTAAAAATAAAACCTAAATATACTAAAATTAAATGTAAAGAATAAACCTAAAATAAAATAACATAAAACTAAGTAAAACCTAAACCAAAGAAATCAAACTAACAAATAAATTAAAACTAAAACCTAAACAAAAAATAACTGGATCTAAAATAAATGAAATAAAATAAACCTAAACCAAAACTAAAATAAACTAAACTAAAATAAATAAAACCTAAACTTAAACCTTAAAATAAATAAAATAAAATAAACTAAAAATAGTTCTAAACCTAATCTAGAAAAATAAAACCTAAAAATAAACCTAAAACTTAAACCTAAAAAAATAAAATAAAATATAAATCTAAACCTAAAACAAAAAAATAAAACTTAAACTTAAAAAATAAAATAAAATTAAAAAAAACTAAAAAAAAACATAAACATAAACCTAAACCTAAAAAATAAACTAAAATAGAAAACCTAACCTAAAATAAATAAACTAACTAAATAAAAAATAAACTTAAAAAAAAAAGAAAAATAAAATAAACTAAAATAAATAAAAAATAAACTAAATAAACTTAAACATACTAGGTTACTTAATTTTAAAAAAACACCTAAAACCTAAACCCTAAACTGGAAATCCTAAACCCTAAACCCTAAACCCTAAAAATAAACCTAAACTTAAACTATAAAAATAAAACCTTAAAATAAACCTAAAATAAAAACCTAAAATATAAACCTAAAAAATGAAATAAAAACCTAAACCTAAACCTAAAGATAAGAAATAAAACCTAAATAAAAAAATGAATGACTAAAACTAAACTAAACCTAAAAATAAATAAAAACCTAAACTAAAATAAAATACCTTAAATTAATAAACTAAACTAAATAAAATAAAAAATAAACTCAAATAAATAAAAAAATAAACTAAATAAACCTAAACCTGGTTTACTTTTTTAAATAAATCCCCTAAACCCACACCTACCCACCTCCACGCCCTAAACATACCCTAAATTAAACCCTAAACCCTAAATTCAACCCTAAACCCTAAACCCTAAACCACAAACCCTAAACCCTAAACCCTAAACCCTCCACCTAAACCCTAAACATTAAAACCTACAACCCTAAATCTCAAAAAACCTAACTAACCCTAAACCAAACCCTAAAAACTAACCTACACCTAAACCCTATGATGATGGTAGGAACATCACCATCAACTTGGCTTAGTCTAGATCTACTTGTGGAGGTGAAGGCGGAGGTGACGGTTATCACAGTGGTGGGGGATCTGGAGGTATTGGTGGATATGGAGGTGGTGGTTGGTGTAGTGGTGGTTATGGAGGTGGGAGGAGCGACGGAGGTTACATCCATGGTTGTGGCGAAAGGAGAGATCGAGGATATGATGGAAAATCTCTCTACTCGAGAGGTGGGGGTGGTTCTGATGGGAACTGGAGAAATTGAAGAATGATCGATATGATTTTCTACTTATGGAACTGTGTATTTATTGTAGAGACTATTCTACTTATCTTGAGCTTTTGATTTGCTCTATGGGTGCTCATTTTTCATCTATGTCATCATTTTTGTCTTAGAAAACTTGGGGTGCTACTTGGTTGATGAAATTAAGAAGAAGAAATATTGAATCTGAATTTGTTTTCTATTAAAACAAACTTAAACCCTAAACCCTAAACCCTAAACCTTAAACCTTAAACCCTAAACTAAAACTTAAATTGTAAACTTAAAACCTAAACCATAAACTCTAATCCCTAAACCCTAAAACCTAAACACTAAAAACTCTAAATATTAAATACTAAACCCTAAACCCTAAACCCTAAACCCTAAAATTAAAACTTAAACCCTAAACCTAAAACTTAAACCATAAACCCTAATCCCTAAATCCTAAACCCTCACTAAACTCTATAAATACTAAACCATCCTAAACCCTAAACTCCTTCCTAACCACCCCAACCCTAAATCATCCCTAAAAACCTCCCTAAACCCACCTTTCCAAACCCTAACCTCCACCACCTTAAACCTCCCTAAACTAACTCTAACCCAAAACCTAAACTAAACCTAAACCCTAACCTTAAACCCTAAACCCTAAACCTTGAATAAAGATGTCAATAGGATTATATCTGAAGAATGACATAATCCTAACATAGTTATGATAACTATAGAAAATGTCTTCAAGAGACTTTCCCTTGACTATTAGAGATTTGAATACCCTAAACTCTATCCCTAAATTGTATTATAATACAATATATTATAGTATGATGTAGCTTCATATATTTGAGCATGTAGTGATGTGTTTTTAAATGTTATAAGATGTTTTGAAATATTTTAGTATATTATGGTATTGTGCCTTATAGTCTATATTAATATAAATCATAAAACATTATTTTAATAAATTAGATGATGAAATTTGTTAAATTCGAAGTGGGAATTAGGTTGTAGTAAAAATGGTGCGCTATGCCAGTTGTTGTCTAAAAAGTAAGATTTTATGTTCAAAATAAATATTATATGTTGTAGTATAGTATAGCATCATATATCATAATATATTATTTAGCACATTTTAAATTCTTTTAGTATTTTACAATCATGCAGTTAAACCTACATTATCAGTATTTATAAAAATGTAGATTTAGACTTTAAAATGGTGGAATTTGGCCAAATTCATGATAGGTAGAGCATGGCATCATAATATATTGTTCAATTTAAAATATGTAAGTGTTACGAATAAAATATATAGTTTTTTTTGTTTAGACTAATTTTATGATTTTTTTATCTTAAGCAATCTCTTGTGATGTGATATGCAATATAATATAATATAATATATTATAGTGTATTATAATATAGGATGCCATAACATAGTGTATCATCATGCATTATAACATACTATTGTGTATTATTACTTATTGTTTAGGATATTTTTGTTTATTATAGTATGGTGTAGTAGACTTTGTACTGGTATAATTCATAAAAATATTGATTTATAGGCAAGGATATTAGGATTTGGCCAAATTTAAGGTAATATTTAGAGAACATCATTGGGGGTGTGCTATGGTGTGTCATTTAATCAAAAGAATGGAATTTTGCATCCAAAATAAATGTTCATTTTTTAACCAAATTTTATAAATTTTTTGCTTAAAGTTATTCATTTGAAGGTGCAATGTAAGATAATATATTATATGAAAGCATATTAAAAAATAATGTACATAACAATAAAACTTCACACACACACACACACACACACACACATATATATATATATATATATATATATATATATATATGTGGTGGTGTGTTACTAAATGTTATTCAACATTTTAGTATGTTTTACTTTTGTTATAATACATTAGGTCAAAACTCACAAAAATGTTAATTTGAAGGATGAGATGGAAGAATTTGGCCAAATTCATGGCACACTACAAGAAGCAACACCAAAATTATGCTATTTTGTACCATTTCTAATAGAAAAATAACTATTTTACATCCAAAATGAACATTATTCATATTTTGAGAAAATTTTGTTATTTGTTCCTCTTAAGTGATTCTAATGAGGTTTACTGTTAGACAATACATTATATTATAGAAAATTATAATATATCATCATATATTATAATATAATATAGTGTGTTAATTCACACTATAATATGTTTAGCATGATATTGTATAGTTAGTTTGAGATTGCACCATCACAAATCATAAAATGTTAATTATAATGTTAAGTTGATGTAATTTGAATGAATACATTGTTACACTTTTGGTTGCATCATTAAAGGTGTACATAAGAGAAAAAATAAGATTTGCTGAGAATACCATGTCAAGGACATAGAGGGAGATCTGCTAGGGGATCAAACATGCATTGGACATGACATGTGAGGGGTCTATGTTGAGGGCATAAAAGAGGAAAATATGTTGGTGATAAGGTTTAAATTTGATTTGATTATATGATTTATGGAAAAAAGATCTATTGGGGAAAAAATATATAATCCACTGGGATTAAGTTCGAATCAACTTTAATTTGTTTTATTTTAATTGATGTGGAGGCATACCTACTAGAGATATGGGCTCAAGTCTGTTGGGGATCAGGTATGTGAACCTTTCACTAGGGAAGCAGGTTTAGGCTATCCATTGGAGATTGAGATTTGAGATTGATTTCATAGATTTGTTTGGGGATGTATCCACTGGGGATAAGAGTTTAGTTGGATTTATTTAATTTAGACATTACTTGGAGAGTTGGTTTAATTTGGCTCAACTGGGGAGCATATTTTGAATTTGATTTATTTGTTTGAATTATTTATATATGATTTGGGGCTCCACCAGAAAGAAGGGTATAATATAACTCCACTGAGGAAAATTATATTAGGATTTATTTAATCTAAGTTAATGTATGGACCGTGTCATTATGTGATGGACCCACTAAAAAGGGGCTATATCAGCCTTGAACTACCCCAGGTTTACAAATCGAAAGGGATAGTCTACCGGTTGTGGGGTAGGGCTAGCCAACCTAAGGAGTTGCCTTTTGGTGTGCAATGGTTATGCTAAGAAGAAGGCATAACAGACTTACATATTTCAAAGTGAGGAATAACCACTAGGGTGACCCATTGGATGCACAATAAATTGAACTTGACCTAGGGAGACTACTGAGTGAATATCGTTGGGACTTATGTCAACTCAAAAGAAGTCATAATTAATGTTATCTTAATTTCATGTGATTTGTTATGGCTTATTTGGTTTAGTTTGATTTTTAATTGAGGGAATATATGCTGGGGATGTGAGCTCGATCAAACTTGATAGATTTAATTTCAGGACCATGTCAGTGTGTGATGGACCCACTGAGAAGGGGCAATATCAGACTTGTCCTACCTCAAATTATCCAAAGGGATAGTCTACTAGCTATGGGGTAGAGCTAGTCAACCTAATGGGTTGCCTTTCGGTGTGTAAAGGCTATGCTAGGAAGAAGGCATAATAGAATTACATCTTCTAAAGCATAGAACAACTGTTGGGGTGACCTATTGGTAGCACAACAAATCAATCCTGACTTAGAGGTGACTACTGAGTGAATGTCGCTGGGGACTTATATCAACTCAAGAGTAGTCGAGAGATTTTTATAAGTAGTTTTATTGACACTGCCCTAAAGATAGGATGCCTGCTTAGGAAAAGGTACCGCTAAGGGTGTCCTTCTTATCCATAAGTGAATATATATATATTTTTATATGTTTATGTGTACCATGTTGGTGTGTGAGAGACCACACTGAGAAGGGGCTATGTCGGCCTTAACCTATCTCAAATTTATTGGACCAAGGATGATCTGCACATCCACAGAATGGATTCTCCAACCATAAGGGTGGTTTCTAGGAAAGGGGAACTGTACAATTTGATAGTAACCCGTTTAGAGTCTAAATGGGGTCACAAAGGATGTGATCCAAATATAGTTCCCACAGACAAGGTGCTGCTAGGGGCATTATCCTGAGCCCTAAAAAAGAAATCCTATAGGTGTATGATGGCCAACTCAAGAGGAAAGCATAGCCGACTTACATCTACCATGAGTGGTGTATCCTAAGGTGCGAGAACCAACCAACCTAAGGTGTATTCATCAACATGAGTGATGTATTCATCAGCATAGTGCTAACCAACCAACCTAAGGTGCCCATTAGCGTACAATGATCAATCTGGAAAGAAAGCATGTAGGCTTACAACTTTTTGAACAGAACTAATCATCTAGATAGTCTATCAGTGGTGGGCAAATGCTATATGACCTAGAGTGACTACTAAGCGGGGAGCCCAAAGGAAGGACTGGACCCAGACTTGAAGTAGTTAGGAGAGAAGGAGCCACTAGGAGACTTATCCTAAACCACAAATATACTTACCCAGTGAGTGCACAAAGGATAATCTAAGAAGAAAGCATAGCAGACTCACATCCTCTTAAATGAATCCAAAATGAGGTAGCTTATAGGCCATACAGTAAGGACTACCAAACTAATAAGGCACTTTTCGGTGTGCAGTGTCCAAGTAAAGAAGAAAAGAGTATCAGACTAACATCCTCCAAAGCACGAAAACCATTGGGGTGACACACTAGTAGGGTATCACGTCAGCCTGACTTAGAGCATCTACTGAGTGAGTGCCATTAGAGGCATTATCTCAACTTAGAGTAGCCTGAGATAAAAGAGATGTGTTGATTTTATATGTTTGTGTGTTGTTTATGTTTGTGTTGTGTCGATGAAGGATAGGATGCTACTCAAGTTCCTTACACCTACCCTAAACACATTATTGCGGATTCACAAACAAGAATACTTTCAACATGGATGAGATTGAATTTGAAATGGAATTTTCATTGATGATAATTATTTTCAAACATGATTTATAATATTTCCTTAAGTAGAGCCCATTTATTAGAAGCATTGGATGCTCTCCCTTATGATTAATAAACTGATAAGATCCTTTTTGGTAGACCTTCTTTATGGTAAAAGGGCCTTCCCATGTGGGTTCAAACATGCCTCCCATCTTACGATGGGCAACAATTGGTCTCCATAAAATTAAAATAAGCTCTCCTACTTGAAAAGCTATAGGACAGACCAACTTGTTATGAGTTTGAATCATTTTAGCATTGTACAATTAGAGGTTTTGGCATGCCCGCAAATATCTCTCCTCCAAACCTTAGAGCTCTTCTAACCCCAACTTGGCGTTCTGCTCTATTGTGATCTTGCTACCCACAACTATCCTTAGTGATGGGTGTTGGACTTCTAATAGTAGAATGGTTTCAGGCCCATACACTAAGGAGAAAAGAGTAAACTGAGTTGGAGTTCTATATGTGGCATAGTAGGCCCACAAGGCTTTAACTAAATTCTCAAGCCATTATCACATGTTATTGTTGATTGGCTTCTTTAGTATTTGAATGAGAGTTCTATTGAAGGATTCTACTAAGTGGTTTGCCCTCGGGTAGTTGATCATAGAATTTCTCCAATCTATGTTGTGTCTCCGAAAAAAGTTATTGATCTCAGTTCTCTTGAATGCAGTACCATTATCAGATATAATTTGTCGATACACTTTAAACCTATATATGATATGATTCCAAAAAGATTGTAGCACATGTTGAGTTGTGACCTCTCTGAGCAGAATTGCCTTCATGCATTTGGAAAAGTAATCAGTAGCAGTTAAGATGATCTAATGACCCTTGGAAAAGAAGGATCAATCAGACCCATTATGTCGAAGTCCCAACACTCGAATGTCCATGAGGCCAATGTAGGATGAATAATGTTGGGTGGTTTGTGTAGGATGACACTGTGTATTTGACATTAGTAGCATCACCTAGCCATATCCACACAATCTTTGATCATCGATGGCTAGTACTATTCAAGTCTCTTGATCTTGGGTTTCATCTTCAGACCAGAATGGTTGGATACACATAATCCTAAGTGTACCTCAGTCACGATCTTATGGGCTTCGTGGTTATCAAAATAATGTAACCACATATGATCAAAAGACCACAGGTACAAGACACCATCCACAAGAGCATAGGAAAGTGTTCTTAACTTCATCTGATGGGCTTGGAACTTCTCTTGAGGTAGTTTGCCTTTATTTAAGTAATCCATGAAAGGTTGCCTCCAATCTAACTTTTTGTCTTTCTTGGAAATAGCAACCTCTCTTTTAAGAGAGTACTTTTTTATGAGTTCAATCTCAATAAGGGATAAGACTTGTCTATTTTGGGCTTTTATTGATATGGACTCATCCTCTGAACATGCCAACTCCATGGAAAGATTGGCTAAAACATATGCTACACCATTCTCTTATCGAGAAATCTTATAAATGGTAACCTCTAGGATTTGGGACTTGTGGTAGTGATAGAGCTTGGGCTTTATAACCTTATAGTTCCCAAAAATTTGGTTAATAACTAGCTAAGAATCCCTGAAGATGTTATTGTTCTGGATGCTTAGAGTAACAACTAACTCCAGACTGACAATCAGAGCCTCTTATTCAGCTTCATTGTTGGGGCAAGGATTGGATAGATTATATGATAATCTCATCAGATCATGATCCAGAGTTAAGAGAACTATTCCTACCCCTATTTTTCCTGAAATAGTAGATTGTGATTCTTCTACTCTTTGAGAAGAAGATGCACCATCAAAGTACATCACCCAATGGTGAATGATAGTATCTCCTAAGTTCATGATTTGTTCATCGGGGAGATCATCACTAAACAAAGAGTCAGAAGTGGGTGTGCTGCTGAGAAATCTACTAGCATTTGTCCTTTCACTACACGAAGGGGTACGAAGGTAATGTCAAACTATGAGAGGATCATGGACTATCATACCAACCATCAAGATAGCGTCTTCCATATCATAAGATATTGTAGTGGATTGATCCTATAGATTAAGTTGACCTTATGAGGAAGCATGTAGTGTTGTAGCTTTTGGGATGTAAAGATTAAAGCTAGGCAATGCTTTTCAATGAGTAGTTAATTAGCCTCAGCAGGGATTAGATGATAGTTGAGGTAGTAGAGTTTGTTTTCATTCCTTTCATCATTAGCTTGGGTAAACAAAGCACCAAGGGAGTCAATCTAATGTAGTAGTATAAAGTATGAGCAGCTTGCCTGGGATAGGGGCTGCTAGAACTAGATGTTTGTCTAAGATGAATGAGTTTGTCAAAGATTTGAGTCATAGCCTGCTGCTATGTAACACTGGCATTTTTATGGCATAATGGCATGACCTTATAGCAATAAATTCTGATTGGGGTTCTAAAAGTAGTGTTTCTTTCGTCTTCAAGGGCCATCTTTATTTGGTTATATCCAGATGAGCCATCCATGAAAGAGAAGACTGCATAAGATGAGGCAATATTCACCATTAGCTTTGAGATTGGTAGTGAAAATTTATGTTTTGGAAATGCCTTATTTAAATCCCTAAAATCAACGTATATGTGAATTTGGCCATTTTTTTCTTAACTAGGACGACATTGATTAACCAGGTAAGGTATTTTTCTTCTTGGATGAAGCCAACATCGATCAATTTCTTGACTTGAGAAATGTCCTATTATTTTATGTCTAATTGCATGCATCTAGTAGCTTGCTTGATAGGGTTAGAAGTAAGCTTTATTTATAGTTTATGGATCGCTATGTTAGTAGCCAATTATCATTTAGGGTTTAGGGTAGTAGGTTTACTGTTGTAGGTTTTGAGTTTAGGGATTATGGTTTTTATTTTTAGGTTTATTTATTTATTATTAAATTTAGTTTATTTTATTTTTTATTTTTGTTTAGGTTTATTTTTTATTTTTATTTAGTATAGTCTATTTATTTTAGTTTAGGTTTTTTATTTTAGTTTATTTTTTATGTTTAGGATTTAGTTTAAGTTTATATTTTAGTTAAATTTTATTATTATTTTACTTTTTAGGTTTAGGTTTTTAGGTTATTAGGGTTTAGGGTTTAAGGTTTAGAGTTTAGGGTTTAGGGTTTAGGGTTTAGTGTGTAGGCTTTAGGGTTTTTAGGGTTTAGGGTTTAGTGTTTAAGGTTTAGGGTTTAGGGTTTAGGGTTTTCAGTTTTGGGTTTGGGGTTTAGGGTTTTATGGTTTAGGGTTTAGAATTTAGGGTTGTAGGTTTAGAGTTGAGGGTTTATTTTAGGGTTTAGGGTTTAGGGTTAGGGTTCATTTTATTATTTTTATTTTCTTTAAGTATTTAGGGTTTATGGTTTAGGTTTTAGGTTTAGGGTTTAGGTTTTAGTTTAGGTTTATTTTTAAATTAAGTAAACCAGCGAGTTTAGGTTTTTTTAGTTTATTTTTTGGGTTTAGGGTTTTTGGTTTATGGTTAGCTTAAGATTTAAGTTTTTTGTAATTAAGTAAACTAGTAGGTTTAGGTTTATTTAGTTTATTGTTGATTTATTTTTGTTTTTATATTTTTTATTTTTATTTAGCTTTATTTTTTATTTTTATTTAGTTTAGTTTATTTATTTTAGGTTTATTTTTTTTTTAGTTTAGGTATGTTTAGTTTCATTTATTTTTCAGGGTTAGGTTTAGCTTTATGTTTATTTTTTAATTGAGTTTTATTCTTATTTAATTTTTTTAGGTTTAGGTTTTATTTCTTATTTTTAGGTTTAGGTTTAGGTTTTTATTTTATTTTTTTAGGTTTAAGTTTTAGGTTTATTTTTAGATTTTATTTTATAGTTTAGGTTTATTTTTAGTTTATTTTATTTTATTTTATTTAGGTTTAGGTTTATGTTTAGTTGATTTTAGGTTTAGGTTTAAGTTTTATTTATTTTTGTTTAGTTAATTTTAATTCAGGTTTAGGTTTATTTTATTTTGTTTATTTTATTTATATTTTAGGTTTAGATTTTATTTAGTATAAGGATTAGGTTTTATTTTTTATTTATTTTAATTTTATTTATTAAGTTTATGTTTTTATTTAGTAGTTATTTTATTTTATTTTACATTTAGTTTTGATTTTATTTATGTTTTTTATACTTAGGTTTATTTTATTTTTTTACTTTAGCTTAGGATATTATTTATGTTATTTTAGTTTATTTTTATTAGTTTATTTTATTATATTTTTGGGTCTTAGTTTATGTTTTTATTTTATTTTTTTAATTTATTTAGGTTTAGGTTTATTTTTATTTTTTTACTTTTCAATTTTATTTAGTTTAGGTTTTGGTTTTTAGGTTCTTAGAGTTTAGGTGTTAGGGTTTAAGGTTTAGGGTTTTAGGCTTTAGGGCTTTAGGGTTTTAGGGTTTGAGGGTTTTAGGGTTTAAGGTTTAGGGTTTTAGGGGGTTTTAGGGTTTGTGGTTTAGGGTTATGGTTCAGGGTTTAGGGTTTAGGGTTTAGCATTTTGTCTTTAGGGTTTACATTTTTTAGGGTTTAGGGTTAGCTTAGGGTTTAGGGTTTAAGGTTTTTTATGGTTTAGGGTTAGTTTTAGGGTTAACGGTTCAGGATTTTTGGTTTAGGGTTTAGGGTTTTGAGTTTTTTTTTAAATTAAGTAAATTGATAGGCTTAGGTTTATTTAGTTTATTTTTTTTGTTTTAGCTTATTTTATTTTTTTATTTTCTCTTAGGTTTATTTTTTTTAGTTTAGTATGTTATTTTAGTTTATGTTTTTTATTTTAGTTTATTTTTTATGTTTAAGTTTAGGTTTATGTTTCTTTTTTAGTTTAGTTTTATTTTTATTTTATTTTTTAGGGTCTATTTTTATTTTCTATTTTTATATTTAAGTTTATGTTTTTATTTTATTTTTTTAGGTTTAGGTTTTAGGTTTTTATTTTAAATTTATTTTTAGGTTTAGACTTATTTTAAGTTTATTTTATTTTATTTAGATTAGGGTTTAGGATTAGTTAATTTTAGGTTTAGGTTTAGGTTTTATTTATTTTAGTTTAGTTTATTTTAGTTTAGGCGTAGGCTTATTTTACTATATTTATTTTAGGTTTAGGGTTTAGGTTTCATTATTTATTTATTTTTAGGTTTAGGTTTTTATTTAGTTTTTATTTTATTTTATTTTTATTTTACATTTAGTTTTTATTTTATTTAGGTTTTTTAACTTTGGGTTTATTTTATTTTTTTAGTTTAGTTTATGTTTGTATTTAATTAATTTTAGTTTAGTTTTTATTTTTTAATTTTATTTTATTTTTAGGTTTAGGTTAAGTTTTTAGTTTAGGATTTTATTTCATTTTATTTTATTTTATTTTATTTTGTCTACATTTAGATTTTATTTATTTATTTTTTATTTTTAGGTTTTATTTAGTTTAAATTTAAGTTTTTAGGTTTTTAGGCTTTTAGGATTTTAGGGTTTAGGGTTTAGGGTTTAGGATTTGGGGTTTAGGGTTTAGGGTTTAAGGTTGTAAGTTTTAGGGTTTAGGGATTAGGGTTTATGGTTTAGGGTTTTAAGGTTTAAGGTTTAGGGTTTAGGGTTGCAGGTTTAGGGTTTATTTTAAAAAAAAAATAAGTAAATTGGTAGGTTCAGGTTTATTTAGTTTATTTTATTTAAGCCAACTATCCATATATTGAGAAATCCGCTAGTGCATGTCCATTTATCACATGGAGGGATATGAATGTGATATCAAACTGCGAGAGTATCATGGACCAGCAAACCAAACATAGCATTGGCATTGTCATGAGGTACTACAGCGGATTGGTTCTAGAGATCAAGTTCACCTTATGAGAAAGCATGTAGTGTCGTAGCTTCTGAGATGCAAAGATCAAAGATAGGCAATGTTTCTCAATAGGTGGATCGTTTGCTTCTAAGGAATTTCACTTTCCAAAATGATATGTTCAAAATTTCATATAAACATTTATTTTAAATTTAACAAAATACAATGATATAGACTTATAATCACCAAATTTAGGTTTAATTTTAGGTTTATTTTTAGTTTAGTTTTATTTTTATTTTATTTTTTTAGGTTTTGGTTTTATTTTTTATTTCTAGATTTAGGTTTAGGTTTTTATTTTATTTTTTAAGTTTAGGTTTTAGCTTTTTATTTTAGGTTTATTCTTCAGTTTTCTTTTTGAGTTTAGGTTTAGGATTATTTTTAGTTTATTTTATTTTATTTAGTTTAGGTTTGGATTCAGATTTTGCATATTTTAGGTTTAGGTTTAGGTTTAGGTTTTATTTATTTTACTTTAGTTTATTTTAGTTTAGGTTTAGGTTTATTTAATTTTATTTATTTTAGGTTTATTATTTTTTATAGTTTAAGTTTTAAGTCTTACTTTTTATTTTTTTTAGGTTTTATTTTTAGGTTTATGTTTTTATTTAGTTTTTATTTTATTTTATTTTAGATTTATTTTATTTTTATTTATCATTAGTTTTTATTTTAAATAGGTTTTTATTTATTTTATTTTAGTTTGTTTTTATTTTTATTTTAATTTTTTTTAGGTTTAGCTTTAGCTTTATCTTTAAGGTTTAGTTTATAATTTTACTTTATTTTATTTTATTTTGGTGTAGATATTATTTATTTATTTATTTATTTTATTTTTAAGTTTTATTTATTTTGGGGTTAGGTTTCTAGCTTATTAGGGTTTAGGGTTTTAGGGTTCTAGGGTTTAGGGTTTTAGGGTTTAGGGTTTAGAGTTTAGGGTTTAGGGTTAGTTTTAAGGATTAGGGTTAGTTTTAAGGATTAGGGTTTAGGGTTAAGGTTTTTTTATTGATTTTTATTTTTTTATTTTTTTATTTTTTTATTTTTTTTAAAATTAAGTCAAATGTTATGTTTAGGTTTATTTAGTTTATTTTTATTTATTTTAGTTCATTTTACATTTTTATTTTGATTTAAGTTTATTTTTATGTTTATTTAGTTTAGTTTATTTATTTTAGGTTTATTTATTTTGGTTTAGGTTTTCTATTTTAGTTTATTTTTTAGGTTTAGGTTTAAGTTTAGGTTTATTTTTTAGTTTACTTTTAGTTCTATTTTATATTTTTGGTTTAGGTTTTATTTTTTATTTTTTGGTTTAGGTTTATTTTATTTTTTTAGGTTTATGTTATAGGTTATTATTTTAGGTTTATTTTTAAGTTTAATTTTTTAGTTTTGGTTTAGGTTTATTTTTAGTTTATTTTATTTTATTTAGTTTAAGTTTAGGTTTAGGGTTAGCTTAAGGTTTAGGGTTAGTTTAGGGTTTAGGGTTTAGGGTTTAGGCTTTTGGCTTTAGGGTTTAGGATTTTTAAGGTTTAATGTTTAGGATTTAGGGATAGTTTAGGGTTTATGGTTTAAGGTTTTAGGGTTTAGGGTTTAGGGTTATTGGTTTAGGGTTTAGGGTTAGTTTAGGGTTTGGAGTTTTTTAGGGTTTAGGGTTTAAGGTTATAGGTTTAAGGTTTAAGGTTTAGGGTTAGTTTTATGATTTAGAGTGAAGGGTTTAGGATTTCTGGTTTAGGGTTTAGGGTTTAGGGTTTAGGGTTTAGGGCGTTTTAAAAAAAAATAAGTAAAGGGGTAGTTTTAGGTTTATTTAGTTTGTTTTATTTTTTATTTTTATTTAGGTTTATTTTTTAATTTTATTTAGTTTAGTTTATTTATTTTAGTTTTATTTATTTTAGTTTTGGTTTGTTTCTTTTAGCGTATTTTTTAAGTTAATTTTAGGTTTATGTTTATTTTTTATTTTAGTTTTATTTTTATTTTATTTTTTAGGTTTAGGTTTTATTTTTTTATATTTAAGTTTATGTTTTGGTTTCTATTTTATTTTTTTAGGTTGAGGTTTTAGGTTTTTATTTTAGGTTTATCCTTAGATTTTTTTTAGTTTAGGTTTAGATTTATTTTTAGTTTATTTTATTTTATTTAGTTTAAGGTTTAGGTTTAGTTTATTTTAGGGTTAGGTTTGGGTTTTATTTATTTTTGTTTAGTTTATTTTAGTTTATGTTTATGTTTATTTTAGGTTTAGGTCTTTTTTAGTTTAGTGTTTAGGTTTTTTTATGCTTTAATTTTAGGTTTATTTTTTAGGTTTATGTTTTTATTTAGTTTTTATTTTATTTAGGGTTTTGTGCCACCATCCTTCAAGATGTTTGATGGCAGTGGGAACCCATGATAACACATTACACACTTTAGAGCTGACTATTGCAACATAGGTGGCAATAGCGCACACCTCTTCCGCATTTTTTTAGCAGTCTATGAGGTGTTGCATTTGATTGGTATGCTGAAACTGCCCAATGGTTTGGTGAAGACTTTTGCTGAGTTATAGCACCTCTTCATCAAGAGGTTTGCAGGAGCTCAGCAGAGGGTGATTACAGGCAACCTCATTGTAGAGAAATAGAAACTCAACGAGTCTCTTGTTGATTACATTCTCAGGTGGGGCAACCTGAGCATAAAATGTGAACCACAGTTGTCTGAACAACATGCGATTGAGATTTTTCTCAAGAATATCCATGGGATGATCGCCTTCATGCTTAAGGGCTTTACCATAAAAACATTCAAGAAATTAATCAATAAGGAAGCTAGCCCATAAGAGGAAGCCAAATAGTTGCCTTTCCCAACCAATCATCTAGGCCCAAGCTATAGAAGGTGTTTAAGAAGAAGCTAAGGATAGTTGTGTCAATGGATAGAGGGAAACAGCCAACCAGAGTTCAGTATGAGAGACTACGAGCTCAGCAGCCTCTTTTGCCACCTCCTCTTCCACCACCTCGGCCATCATACCAGCCAACGCAGCAGCCATAACGACCTTTTCCAACACCTTAGCAGCCTACCCAGAAGCAATATTCTTATCCATCACCAGGTAGCTACTTTCCACCTACTCTTGCTGATAGATTGAATAAGCCATATTCATTCAAGAGGGAGGTAGTAAGGAAAATCTTTAAGAATCTCGTAAAGAAACATGACTTTCTGTTACTAGAGCCTAAGATGCCAGAGGAAGTAGGTAAGAACGATGATCCTTATTGTTGCCCCTACCACTGCATGTTAGGCCATGTCTTAGAGGATTGTATCATTTTAAAGAACTATCTTGAGCACAACTACAAGTTGAGAGCCATAGTAATCCCTAAGGAATACTTATTAGAACAACCATCCAATTCTATTAGACTAATACTTGGGGATGCTTGCGATACTCTTAAGACGAAGATGGTTAGGATATTTCTCTATACTAAGAAGATCATTTCTAAGATCAAGAACCTTTCCTTGTAGGTGCTTGCAGTAGCTCAAACCTCTAACATCAAGAAAGGTTTGCTAGTTGCAAAAGATAACTTGGGGAGGGTGACAACCCAATAGCAGTTGTAGCTCACCATACTTGCCCGGGATAGTCTAGTAGCGTAGCCACCGTCCGAGTCCAGCACTCCCTCCACCGTTCCAGCTACCACCTCTTCTTCTAGCTCCTCTTCTATCAATAGGAGCATTGTATATGTGGATAAAGGCACTAAATCACTTACTCTGCTTACTTTACTTGATTTCTATCATGTACCTCCACCCAAAAAAAATTAATGAAGAAAGCCGATTCTACTTATATATTATCTACTTCTTATGCTCTTGATTTTATTCCTATTGAAAGCTCTCTTACTATAAAAAAATAATAGCTCTAGTAGTTCCGATCATTTTCTTTCTAATTCAGAGTTGGTCTATCCTTCTTTAAATCAATTAGGCTCCCCTCTTGAGATTGACATGGAGTCAACTGATTCTGAGGTTCCCATAAGTGAAGTTGTAGGTATGCCCGATGAGAAGGTAGAACTTTTCACAAGCTCATCATTCTGAGAAGTCACTGAAGTCAATCTACATAGTGGCAAAGTTCTACCTCCTAGGGTATCACCTCAGGATAAGGGTACGCAAAAGTTGATTACAATGTCCTAGCTCACCTTACAAAATTTTCAACTAAGTTAAAGATTTTATTTGATTGAATTATCTAAACATATTAGTTTTAAACTTTATCCAAATTCTTATACAAAAAGTACATAAGAATGAAATTTAATAGGCATGTGTCATTGTTAAATCAAGGATGTGAGATAATCAAATGACATCCTTGGAGCTAGCTAAAGCCTTGTATTCTCAGGATGTCCAGACTATATACCCATTTACATTCAAATATATGTAAATTTTTATACAGGAACATAAGAAGTAAGCTCAGAATCATATGGCTAATTAATTCAACCACTTAGTTAATTATGAATGCAAGAAATTTTAATGTAAAATGGGATTTTCATTCACTAAACACATATACATATATTGTACAAATATTTAGGCAAGTATGTGTCATTGTTAAAGGAAGTGAGGTAATTAAATGACTTCATTGGGGCTAACTAAAGCCTCATATTTCTGGGATATCCAGACTATATACTTTCTTTTCTTGGACACACATGAATGTATACATAAATTAGGGAAAGAAAACCATGCAAATATTGTATATTTTTTATGGAATCACTTATATGTATGAATTAAAGCTCTATCCAAATTCTAATGTTGAAATACATGAGAATGAAATCAAACACATATGTGCCATTGCTAAACCAGGGAAGTTAGGTAATCAAATGACCTCCTTGGGGCTAGCTAAAGCCTCGTGTTCCTGGGATGTTTAGACTATATACCCATTACCATTTAATTTTATATAAATCAACACATGAATATAGAAAAGAGAACTCAACATTGATACACTTAATCTATAAGCACATGAATTTCTTATGTATTTATAACTAGCATCATAACACATATTATTATTCATTTAAAAGCTTTTAAAAAATAGATTTGGATTTAATAGTGATAATAGTCACACATATATTAAATTAAATCAACACATGAAAGCTTACATAAAAGAAATCAATTTTATTTTACTTGATTTTGAAAAGATGGATGCATGAATTCGAATGACATACCAAATTTAACATGATTGGAAAGAGTTCAATCAAATATAAGCATGTGATTCATTCAACCAAACTAATTCTTATGGATAATCAAATCAAATAAGATTATTTAAAGCAAACTAAAGCATCTTTATTAATTAAGTTTTGGATTTGATTTAATTTAAAGAGGAGAAGATAAATCATCACTTGCTATTTTAAACCCATTCCCACATTAGTGATTTGATTTAACTTAAGGAAATGTAATTAAGTTGATTTTATGGTCTAATTAATTTGAACCATTAATTAGATGAATTAATTACCCTTACCTAGGTCACGTTAAAGTAATTAATTAAATAATTATGAGACAACATGATATGCATGGAGAATAAACTTGCAATGATCCTAGGAAATAAAAAGGGCCTAATGCAATTGGCTCATGATTAATAGTTAATTAGATTAAGGGACTTAATTAATTACTCTTATGATTTTCCCAAAAATGTGATCTAACCATAATGTCAGTAAACTCTTTTAGGTTAAAAAACTCCTAAAGATCTACCCCATGATTAAAATAATCAAGGTCTGATGTGATTATGATTTCAATTTGATTAAGCAATTTAATTAATTAGTTAAATCATAATTAATTTTATTTTAAAATAGGGTAAAATGAGGTTAGGGAAATGGGTCCCAACCCTATTTCTTAGTTCACTTACTGTTGATCTATGATTAATAAACTTAATTAACCAATTTGTTACTGTTCATGGGATTAATTATTCATTAATTAACTTACAAGAGTAGTTAAGGTTTAGTTAGTCAATTTTCCTAATTAAGTGAGTAATAAATACCAAGAAAAGCATGGGAGGTAGAGGTTATCCCATTAAATTAACCCACAAAATTTAGGATTAATTGCTCAAGTAATTAAGGAGTAATTAAACTTATTAATTTTATAGTTAAACCTTAATAATTATTTCAAATTAGTTAAGATCATTTTTAATTAATTCTCCTCTGAAATACTTTTAAAATGAGTATTTATTTGTATTTTTTATTTCTCTATGATTTTTTATTATTTTTAGAAGTTTCAACCATAAAAAATGTTTAATTAAGCCTAATTAAATCCTAATCCTGTTGGCACCATGTGGCGGACTGATGCGTCTTGCTTTTCACGTGGCACCACAGGATTTCCTAACTAAAACTTACCCGACTCAACACCTATGTACTAGCGGCAGACGGGCTTTCTATTCTGCCATCCAATCTAAAATCAGATGGCTACAATTTATCCCACAGCTTAATAGGATTGAATAAGATTGATCTAGCGGATCTATTCACGATCGTCCATCCCGATCATGCAGAACGGACGGTGCGTGATCTAAGGTCACGCGAGTGAGGGAGAATGGGGTCTGTCCTCCATTGGTCACTTGATCTGAGCTTACCCGAGCTTGGATCAACTCCAAAAAGATCCCACACCTTCATGACATCGATCAAAGGGGATCCAATGATCAAGTTCACATGAGACGCAAGTTTTCTTCAAAAAGCTCCAACTCATTTTCACCTAAAGATCAATTTTTGAAGCATACCTCATCGAAGCTCAAGACCGATGGTTCAAATGATTAAGGAAGCTTCATCTAGTGAAGATGAAGCCCTATTGAGCAGTAATTGGATCAATTCCTTGACGCTAATAATTAAATTTAGATTTGATTGAATCCCACTTCCAGTGCTTTTCAAGCTTGGGAGATGATTTTTTCTTGCTCAATGAGACCTACGAAAGGTGCGTGCAAAGTTAATTTGAGTTTGATGGAGAAATGGGGAAGTTAGGTCAAAAATGGGGGTGTCTATTTCAACACGGACGGGAATGGCATTTTTTGATCTTGAAATGAGCTTGGGAGCCTAGGGAATGGCTCTAATGACTCATCTTGGGTAGCTAAGGCTCTGAGGAAGGATTTTTGTGTGTGTTTGAGTGGAAATGAGGGGGTGTATACCCCCCTTGATCTTGATTAGACGGTGGGATCAGTGTTTGTTTCGGCACCATCTCAAGGAGTCGTAGGTGGCAAGGAGGAGGAAAGTTGGCTCGATTTGGTTGGTTGAAGGTGTGGAGGTGGCTGCTAAGAAGGAATCATGGGTGTTCTATGGGTTTCAAATGCTCCAATGGGGAGGGTGAGGTGATTTCACCTCCCATTGATCATGACCTCCTACCCCTTCTGGGTTGGGCGTGTCCTCTAGGTGGAGCATTGGGAGAGTACCAAGTGGCCAAAGAATAGAAATAAATACTTACATGGGTGATTTGTCTCATGTGATGCCATTGATCCAAGGGTACAAAAATCATTTGGCATTAGATTTGATTTGTCCAAATTTAAAATTAGCCAAAAGTGGGTTAGCCCAAATTTCAAGTCAATTAGAGTTTCTTTGGTTAGGTTTGGCTCAATTTGATTCATTTAGGTCAAATTCGATTAGGTTAGGTCAAGTTGACCAATTGGTCAAATTGGGTCAAACCAAGGGATGGGTCAAATTCATATAATCATTTGGTATGTTTTGGTTTAATTGTTTTAGTTTACTTTGGCTTAGATTTGATTTTGGCTCATTTAAATTCATTTGAGTCAAATGGGTTAAGTTGACCAATTTCACCAAATTGGCCAAATTGGCTTTGGTTGAGTGTTGGTTTGGGTTTAGTTGACCAATTGAAGATGATTGTAGGCTTTGGTTTCAATTAATTTGGATTTGGTTTTGATTTAGGCAACTTGAACCTTTAGGACAATTTAGACTAAGTAGGTCAATTGGGTTCAATTGGGTCCAATCATGGCTTTAGTCAAGTTCAATAATTAATTTAGAATGAACTTGAGCCATTGGTTGCAGTCAATTTAGTTTATATTTTGATTTGACCTAATTTGGTCTTTTAGGTCAATTTGGGTGAACTTGGGTCAAAAGGGCCAATTGGGTTTGGTTTGACTCAATTGATGGTCAAGTCAAATTCAAATTTTGATTTTAATTTGGTCTGAATCATTGGTTTCAAGGGATTTGGCTTAGGTTATAATTTAGCTAGTTTGGGTTCATATGGGTTAAGGGGTTGATTTTGTTTGACCTAATTTGTGACAATTGATCAACCTAGGGTTACTAATCATGATGGGAGGTTTTTATGGGCTTGGTTCAATCTAATTTGGGTGAAGTGGACCAATTGGGTTTTGTTGGCTTGATTGTAGGTTGAGTTTGATTTAGTTGACTTTATATATGGATGTAGGATTGATATATAAAGTCAATTGCAATTGGCTTGGGTTCAAATGGGTTTAGGTTCATTTGAACATTTCAAGTCAAAAGGGCTAAGTTGGGTTTGACTTGGGTTGATTTTGGTTTGGCATGATGATTGTAGATTTAATTTATATTTATGAATATAATTGAAGGTATGATTGATTCATGAGAAAATAAATTGATTCAATTTTGATGATTTAAATGTATATTTCATTTAAATTTTTGAAGATGATAAAAAATATGATTTATTTGTGAGAAAATCAATTGACTTCATTTGGATTAAGATTTGGCTAAGTCCATGACATAGGTCATATGGCTTAGGAGGGGTTTTGATTTAATATGATTTAGTTTGATTTAGTTTTGATCCTTTGAATGTATATTTTATTTATATTTAGGAAGATAATTGAAGATATAAATTTATTCAATTAACTTTGTATTGATTTGGATTAAGATTTGGCTAATTCCATGGGATAGGTCATATGCCTTAGGAAGGGTTTCAAGTTTGGATTTCATCATGGGCTTCAATCATTTGGTTTTGGAATTTGGATTTGGGATTTGAATTTGATGTTTTGAATTGAACTTGAGGTTTGGTTTGAGAAGGTGAACATAGATTTAATTTGGGTTGTGGATTATCCTAATCCTTAAAGCATAACCTAATCCTATGGTTAACCCTTCTAAGTCTTTAGGCTTAGGTTAAGTGTTTACCTAATTATTAGAAGTGTCTTATGACTGGAAGTCTTAGTGTCTAGAAGGCTCCTAAGTCAAAGATGAGAAGATTGAATCCACACTCCAAAGTGAGGTCAACGCCTTAGGCTCCATAGTGTTCCCCTTGGAGATAGATGACAGACTGAAACCAAGTTTTACATGATAGACTTGGATACATCTTTGAACACTTTGCTTGGGAGACCATGGATACATGAGAACAACATAGTTCCATCCTCTCTACATTAGTATATGATGTTCGTGAGTGGTGGGATCATCAACTATGTCAAAGGAGATCTTAAGCCATTTATAGTTCACGAGATTGGCATATATGAGGATGTGGCTTACTATCTACCTCAAAATCAACAAATATATTCTGCAAATTTTTAAAAATATAAGAAAACAAAAAATAAAAATAAAGAAAAAAGAAAAGAAAAGAAAATAGAAATGAAAAAAAAATAAAAGGTAGCAGAAATAGACTTGGAGGATGAAGTGGAGCCCATCATTAGATTCCACACATAGTTCTTTACTCCATTTGAACATATGGGTAAGATGACTTGACATCCACTAGGCAAAGGAAGAGGCTAGTTTAGAGGTAGTCCCGAGGATGGAAAACTTCTTTATTGGCCACCTAATGAAAGTTATGTCCCAGCTTCCCGAAGTACACTTGCTATCCATATAGACTTAGATTCTAGTTTATATGATGAGTCTTATATGGTTATAACACCAGCCAACTCTTCTCAGCAGTAGATTTTCTTTGGAGGTGACACTCAAGGTAGATAGTGATGAAGACCATGCTCCAAAGTAAAGCATAAATGTATCCAAGTCTATATGTGAAAGAATTAGGCATCAGTTGGGAACCATAGCTCTAACCCCACTTTCCTCTCAAAAAGTTGAGGGTTTGGTATTTAAGAAAGCCCTTAAGTCACTACAGATGTGAAGACTTAGAGGTTCTTTCTAGGAGCATCATACTCAATTCAAGAAGTTTATGTATAACTTGAGGATGATTCATATAAAGATTTAATAGAATTACCTTTTGATTGGTACTTGGCTCGTGTTCATAATTTAGCAAAGAAAGGGTTAATCCCACATACTTGTTCAAAGAGTAGGTCAGACTACTTTGAAAGAATATGGAAGAACAAATGCAAAATCTCTCAATAAAGACTGGGATTAGGATTCGGTATAGTGGGTCCAATCGATGATGATGTTTACTGCTTAGTAATCACAAATCATTTAAAATCTGATAGGTTCTTTTCAAATCATATTAACTCATATGAGGAGTTGTGCTTAGAAACTTTAGATGATCCAAATGATTTTGAAGTCAAAGATGCACCGTCAGTGTTTGAAGAAGAGATCAAGTCAAACATCGATGAGCTCAAGAAAATTAACTTAGGAATTGATGAAGATCCATTCCTGACATACACCAGTTCTTTGTTGAATGAAATTCAAACCAATGAATTAGTTAGACTATTGATTGAGTTTAAGGACTTCTTTGCATGGAGTTATGAAGAGATACTAGATTGGCTCCTAATGTAGTGGTCCATAAACTAGCAATAGAACCTACTACTAACCCTATCAAGCAAGCTTCTCGATGCATGGGATTAGACATAGAACAATAGGTTATTTATGAAGTCAAGAAATTGAATAAAAAACCTAGACTAAAATAAATAAACTATACTAAATAAAAATAAAAATAAACCAAAATAAAAATAAAAAGTGAAATAATCTAAATTAATACAAAAAATCAACTAAATAAACTAAATAAACCTAAACCCACTAGTTTACTTAAATAAAAAAATAAAAAAATAAAAAAAATTGTAACCCTAAACCCTAAATCCTAAAACTAACCCTAAACCCTAAACCTACAACCCTAAACCCTAAACTTTAAACCCCAAACCTTAAACCCTAAACCATAAACCCTAACCCCTAAACCTTAAACCTTAAAAGCCTAAAAGCCTAAATCTAAACTAAATAAAACCTAAAAATAAAATAAAGAAAAAAACATAAACCAAAATTAAATAAAAAATAAAATAAAATGAAAACCTAAACTAAAACAAAACTTGTAAAGAAATAAAAAAAAAACTAAACCCTAAACTAAAAAAAACTAAAACTAAAATAAACCTAAACCTAAACTACAATAAACTAAACTAAAATAAATAAAACCTAAACCTAAACCCTAAACTAAATAAAATAAAATAAAGTTAAAACAAACCTAAACCTAAACTAAAAAATAAAACTTGTAAATAAACCTAAAATATAAACCTAAAATCTAAACCTTTAAAAAGAAAATAAAAACCTAAACCTAAAACTAAATAAAAATGAAACATAAACCTAAAAAATAAAATAAAAATAAAACTAAACTAATAAATAAAATTAAACCTAAACCTAAAAAAGAAACTAAAATAAAAAACATAAACTAAAATAAACAAACCTAAAATACAAAAACTGAATTAAATAAAAATAGAAAATAAACCAAAATAAAAAATAAAATAAACCAAAATAAATAAACTTAATAAACCTAAACCTATCGATTTACTTAATTTAGTTTTTAAAAAAAAACTCTAAACACTAAGCCCTAAACACTAAACCATAAATCCTAAACCCTAAACTAAACTCTAAACCTACAACCCTAAACCTACAACCCTAAACCCTTAACCCTAAACCCTAAACTCTAAACCTTAAACCCTCAAAGCTAAAAGAATAAACCTTAAAACCCTAAACCCTAAACCTAAAACCCTAAACCCTAAACCCCAAACCCTAACCCTAAATCCTAAATCATAAACCCCAAACTCTAAGCCTAAACCTAAAGTAACTAAATAAATTAAAAAATAAACCTAAATTGTAAAACTAATAAACCTAAACCTAAACCTAACCCCAAGAATGGGTAGAACCTTGATGGCAGGAACATCACCATCAAATAGTCTCAATTTTTAGATCTGGCAGTGGAGGCGAAGGCAGAGTCGGTGGTGGGGCATCTAGAGGTGGTGGATATGGAGGTGGTGGTGAGAGTAGTATGGAGGTAGGAGGAGCGATGAATGCCACTGTGGTGGTGGTGGAGGGAGAGATCGGGATATGATGGTGGATCCCTACTTGAGAGGCCATGTTGATTCGATGTCACCGGAGAAACCAAGAACGATGATTGACTACTTATGGACTGTGTCTTTAAGATAGAGATTATTTTAGTTATTTAGGGTTCTTGATTTTATCTATGTATGCTCATTTTTGATCTATTTCATCGTTTGTGTCTTAGAAAACTTTGTGTGTTACTAGGTTGATGAAATCAAAAAGAAGAAATATTGAATATGAATTTGTTCATTATTAAAAAAAAAAACTCTAAACACTAAACTAAAACTTGAACCCTAAACCTAAAACCTAAAACCTAAATCGTAAATCCTAAACCCTAAAAATAAATATAATAAAATAAAAAATCCCTAACCTTAAACCCTAAAACCTAAAACTAACCTTAAACTCTAAACCATAAACCTACAACACTAAACCTACAACCCTAAATTCAAAATACTAAACCCTAAAAAACCCTAAACCTTAAACTCTAAACCCTAAACCCTAAACCCTAAAAGCACATACCCTAAAACCCTAAACCCCGAAGTAAACTAAATAAACCTTAACCTACCAATTTACTTATTTAAAAAAAAGAAAACTCTAAACTCTAAATCCTAAACCCTAAACACTATACTATAAACATTATACCTTAAACCCTAAAACCCTAAACCTAAACCCTAGCCCTTCAACTCTAAACCTACCACTTTAAACCCTAAACCCTAAACCCTAATCCCTAAAAAATACTAAAATCTAAACCCTAAACCCTAAACCCTAAGCCCTAACCCAAAACCCTAGACCTTAAAAGTATAAACACTAAAACCCTAAACCCGAACGTTAAACCTTAAACTATAAACCCCAAACCATAAGCCTAAACTTAAAGTAACTAAATAAATTAAAAAATAAACCTAAATCCTAAAACCTAATAAACCTAAACCTAAGCCTAAACCCTAATAATGGGCAAAACCTTGATGGATGGAACATCACGGTCAACCAAAGTCAGTGTAGATTTGGTGATGGAGGCAAAGGCGGAGGTGGCGATTATCATACTAGTGGTGGGAATATGGAGGTGCTGGTGGATATGGAGTTAGTGGTCAGAGCAATGGTGGTTATGGAGGCACGAGGAGTGGTGGAGGTTATAACCGTGGTGGTGGCAGATGGATAGATCGGGGATATGATGGTGGATCCCACTACTCGAGAAGCCAGGGTGGTTCTAATGGGAACTGGAGAAACTGAAGAACGACTGATCTAATATGCTACTGATAGAATTCTATCTTTATAATAGAGAGTATTCTAGTTATCTGGGGTATTTTTGATTTGCTTTATGCATGCTCATTCTTGATCTATGTCATCAGTTATGACTTAGAAAATTTGGTATTACTTCATTGTTGAAATCGAAAAGAAGAAATTTTGAATATGAATTTGCTCTCTGTTAAAAAAACCCAAACACCCTAAACCCTAAACTACAACCTGAACGCTAAACATAAAACCTAAACCCTAAACCCTAAAATAATAATAATAATAATAATAATAATAATAATAATAATAATAATAATAATAATAATAATAACCCTAAACCTAAACTCTAAACCCTAAACCCTAAAACCTATAACCTTAAACCACAAACCTAAACCCTAAACCTTAAACCTTAAACCCTAAACTTTAAACCCTAAACTCTTAAACACTAAAGACCTAAAAACCTAAACCAAAACTAAATAAAACCTAAAAATAAAATAAATAAATAAACCTAAACCTAAATAAAATAAAATTTTAAACTAAAACCTAAACCTAAACCTAAACCTAAAAATAAAATAAAAATTAAAAACTAAAATAAAATAAAATAAATAAAAACCTAAACTAAACTAAAAAACTAAAATATAAGTAAAAATAAAAAAAGCAAATAAAAAAAATTAAATGAAAAATAAAAATAAAATAAACCTAAATTAAAATAAAATAAAAACTAAATAAAAACCTAAAGCTTAAAAATAAACCTCAAAATAAATAAATAAAACCTAAAAGAAAAATAAATAAAATAAAACAAACCTAAAACTAAACTAAAATAAACTAAACTAAATAAATAAAACTAAACCTAAACCTAAAATAAACTAAACCTAAACCCTAAAATAAATAAAATAAAATAAACTAGAAATAAACCTAGACCAAAACTAAAAAATAAAACATAAAAATAAACCTAAAAAATAACCTAAAACCTAAACCTAAAAAAAGTAAATAAAAACTTAAACTTAAACCTAAATATAAAAAATAAAACCTAAACCTAGAAAATAAAATAAAATTAAAACTAAGCTAAAAAATAAACATAACCTTAAAGCTAAACCTACCAAATAAACTAAAATAAAAAACCTAAACTAAAATAAATAAACTTAAAATAAATAAAATAAACTAAATAAAACTAAAAAATAAACCTAAATAAGAATAAGAAATAAAACAAACTAAAATAAATAAAAAATAAACAAATAAACTATAAAAACCCAAACCTAATAGTTTACTTAATATAAAAATAAACCTAAACTAAAATCTGGATCCTAAACCCTAAACCCTAAATAAAAAATTAAGAAAGACCCTAACCTTAAACCCTAAACTCTAAAATTAACACTAAACCCAAAACCACAAACCCTAAACCCTAAACCCTTAACCCTAAACCCTAAAAACCCTAAAAACCCTAACTCCTAAAGCCTAAAAGCTAAATCCTAACCCTAACCCTAAAACTTAAACCCTTAAACCATAATCCCTAAAACCATAAACCCTAAACCCTAAATCCTAAGCCTTAAACCCTAAACCATAAGAACCTAAAATCCTAAACCTAAAAAATAAAATAAAAATAAAACTCAACTAAAAAATAAATCTTAACATACAGTTGAACCTAAAAAATAAATAAAAATAGAAAGCCTAAACTAAAATAAATAAACCTAAAATAAATAAATAAAATTAAATAAAAATAAAAAATAAAACTAAATAAAAATAAAAAAATAAAATAAACTAAAAAAAATTAAACTAAGTAAACTAAATGAATATAAACCTACTGGTTTACTTAATTTTTTAAAAAAAAACCTTAAACCCTAAATCCTAAATCCTAAACTCTAAACCTTGAACCCAAAAACTAACCATAAACCCTAAACCCTAAACATACAACCCTAAACTTACAATCCTAAACCCTAAAGCCTAAAATTCCCAAACTAAAGCCTAATCACTAAACCCTAAAAACATAAACCCTAAAACCCTAAACCATGCACTAAACCCTAAACCTCCTACCAACCTACCCCAAACCCTAAACCTAAACTTAAAGTAACTAAATAAATTAAAAAATAAGCCTAAACCCTAAAACCCAATAAATTTAAACCTAAACCTAAATTCCTAGTAAGCCTGATTCATCAGCTCGAGTTGACGATGTCCCTACCCTTTGTACACATCACCAAACCCACCTGCTACCCGAGCCCTCAACCTCGAGCTCTGGAGATTCCCCTTTCCCCTCTCATTTTTAGCTTTCTAGTCGATGCTTAATGGCTGTTTAACATGATTCTCACTAGATTCCTTCAAGAATTGACGGTCGTTGGCCGCTTTCATGTTTTACTTGGAGTGACACTATGGCTTGGCAACTTCCCTGATGATTCCATGGGGGAAATCGATGGATCCAATGGATCCTACTAGGGAATCAACTACCTCAGCTTTGGATGCTTCAAAATCATTCAAAGACATCCTTACTAGTAAGGATAGCTGTTCAGGTGAGTCCCTGGAACTTATTTTGGCTTCTTTTTGAGGCATTCCTGAGGTTATGTGATCTGATATGGTTGTGGAAAAGCTTGCTAAGCCATTTGAATTCACTTTGGTTGGTAAGTTTACTCTTCATAGGCTGAATCTAAAAAACATTTGCTCTTTCTTTCATAGTCTAAAACTTTGGGTTGCTTTTACGATTGGTTTAATTGATCCTCACCACATTTTAATTCAGATAATAAATGATTTGGATTACTCATGTCTTTTTACTCATCATTCTTATTTTTTTTTTCAATTTTGAAATGAGGTTATTGAAATGGAATCCTCTATTTAATATTAGGGAAGAATCTCCAATTATTTTGGTTTGGATTTCTCTCCCCAATATGTAAATTCATTTCATTAATCATCAATTTCTTTTTGTTGTGGGTGCTTTATTTTGTTGGACATTGCAAATTGATCAGGAAACAGCTACAAAATCTCAACCTACTTTGGCTAGATTCCTTGTTAAGTTTGACATTACCAAGAAACACCCCAAAGAAATCTGGTTGGGGTCCAAAAATTATGGTTATATGCAGAAAGTTGATTTTAAAAATTTTCCTCTCTTTTGTTCTAATTATAAAAGTAATGGACATGAGAATTCTGAATGTTTCATTTTGCATCCTCGGCTAAAAAAGAAAATTTCCATTAAGGAAACTATTATTCCTAACCTTAGGCCGACCACTGTTAAATATCAAAAAGTTAATTTAGAAAAGAAGTATTCATTGAATGTTCCTAATAAGGTTGTTTTACCTCTTATTTATTCTATGCATTTGAAGGTTTCTAATGTGGAAAATAATAATTTCTCTGAACTTTTGGATGATGATTCTTTTTTCCTTTCTGTTAATCCTCGCATCCTTACCAGTTTTGATTGACAAAAATTATGCTTTAATTGAAAATATTAATGAGGATATCAATATTATGCATCATTCAAATTCAATACAGAATATGCCTTTGGTTTCTCATGATATTCAGTTTGAAAAACTTGACTTTACTTTAGTTTACGATGATTTAAATTCTCAAAAAGATTTAGTTTTGTCAAATAATTTGGGTAATGTAGAAGAAGGGTTGGATGTTCACACTTGCCTTCTTAATAAATCTATTTCGACTCCCTCGCTTGCTATACCCGATGCTCATTTTCCTTTAATAAATTCTAATAACTTGGAAGAAGGAAAACTCACTTCTATACGAAAGACTTCCCCTAAATCTATGACTAAGGTTGCTCAATCTTTCATAGATGTTGATTATATGGAAATGGAAATGGTTTCCAAACTTATCATGCTAAAAAGAAAATGATGTTAAAAACATCCCTACCAAATTGTCCAAACACACTAGATGTAAGGCGACCTCTCTCTCCTCTCTTAATTAACCTTTACTTAACGCTTTTTTTTATTTTTTTATGTTTAATTTTTATGTTTGGAATGTTAGAGGGATCGATACCCTACCTATTTATAATCGTATTATAAAACTTTATTATATTCATAATATTTCGTTACTTATTATTTTAGAGCCTCTTATTCATGCAAACAAAATAAACCATGTAGCCATAATGATTTGATTCAATAAATTTTTCTCTAATGTTAGTAATAAAATTTAGTGTTTTTAGAATAATTTGGTGGAGGTTTCTATTATTGATGATTTTCAACAAGTTGTCAATGCTCAAATATCTTATGGCGACTATTGTGTTTTGGGCTCTTTTATCTATGCATCTTATAATAGATTTAGTAGAAATTTTCTTTGGGAAATTTGATGAGTTTTGCTACATCAGTCAATAAACCTAGTTTGTTGGTGGGGATTTCAACACTATTTTATTGTCTTCTAAATGAAGTGGTGGCTGCTCTCCTAATATTCATTCCATGGAAGAATTTTCCAGTATGATCCTTGGAAAAACTCTAGACTTTGGCAAAGGTTGGACCAGATTCTTTTTAATACTCATTGGATTACTCAATGGCCTATTACTTCTATCTATCATTTATGCAGAACACTATCGGATCATGATCTTCTTTTGGTTTCTATTAAAGATAACTCTAATAGATTAAAAAAATTTCTCTCATTTAAGATTTCAGAACATGTTGATTTAGCATATTGATTTCTTTAATGTTGTGGCTAACAATTGGAAAGCTCCCTTACATCCTAACAATTTGGTTATGGGGATGAATAGATTTTGGTTTAAGATTAAAAGACTTAAACAAAATCTAGGTTTGTGGAACAAGCATTATTTTAAAAACCTTTTTGCTAACATCAGAGAAATGGAAAACTTAGTTTATGATCTTGAAGTCTCTATTATGTCTGATCCTACTAAGATTATGGACTTGACTGAGGCAAAAAAATAAACTTGTTAATTTTCAAAAAATGAAAGAGACTAATTAGAGCTATAAAGCTGCTAGCAAACATATTGCGGATAGTGACAAAAATACTAGATATTTCCAAGCTTTAGTTAATAAAAAGAGACCTTTAAATAATATTCAAAAAATTAAAGATGACAATGGAAAATGGATTACAAAGAATAATGATATTAAGGATTCAACCATTAATTACTTTAGAAATATGCTTAATAAGAGTTGCTCTTATGAAGTTATTTCTAAATCGCACTTGACTCCTTCTATTATAACCAATAATGATAATGATTTGCTTACTATTATACCTAATGAAGAGGAACTGTTTAAAGATCATAATAGCATGAACATAGGTTCTGTTGCTGGTTCGGAGGGTTTCACTGTCTAATTTATTCAAAATTGCTAGTCTATTATTAAAAATGATTTGGTTGAGGCTGTGTTTGAATTTTTTAATGGTAATCTTTTTCCTAGAAATTTTTCTAGCACTTCTATTATTCTCATACCTAAGAAAGATAATCTAGACTATTGGAGTGATTTTAGACCTATTAGTCCTAGCACCTTCTTCAATAAGCTAATATCCAAAATTCTAATTAACAAGCTCAGTCCTTTACTTCATAGGATTATCTCTCTAAACCAAACTAGTTTTGTTAGAGGTAGATCTATTTCTGATAATATTCTACTTGCTCACCAATTAATTCATGATTTAGATGCTAATACGAGAGGTTGCAACATTCTGTTCAAATTAAATATTACCAAAGTATTTGACAATATCTCTTGAGATTTCCTTATCCATATTATGAATTTACTTTGGTTTTCTATTAAATTTATCTTTCTAATTAAAAATTGTATTAATAATGCTTGGTTTTCTATTTTGCTTAATGGGGAAGCCTTGGGCTTCTTTCCTTCTTCCCATGGCCTAAGACTTGTGGATCCTTTATCTCCTTCCTTATATATTATTGTTGTTGAGTACTTATCTAAGAGCTTTAATGATATATTCTTAAACAATCGTAGTATGTATTAAAGAACTCTTGGTGGTCTTCTTGTTTCTCATTTAAGCTTTGTAGATGATTTCATTTTTTTTTAGATTGCTTTTATTCTTCATATTAAGAATCGCAAGAATTTTTTAAATAAATTTGGCAGGGAAAGTAGTCTATCTATCAATGAGAACAAAAGTTGTTTTATTACTTCGTCAAGCATCTCCATTAATAAAATAAATCAAATCTTGCATTTCACTAACTTTAAAATCAACACCTTCCTCTTAAGTACTTGAGTGCTCCTCTTTTTAATGGTCCGAAATGATTCCATCTTTTTGATGAGTTAATTCAAAACCTGAAATGTAAAATAAAAATAAAACTAACCTAAAAAGTAAATAAAATAAACCTAAAATAAAAACCTTAAAACTAAACTTTAAAAAATGAAATGTAAAATAAAAATAAAATAAACCTAAAGTAAAATATAAAATAAAAACTAAATAAAAACCTAAACCTGAAAATAAATAAATAAATAAAACCTAAACCCTAAACTAAAAAAAAAATAACCTAAACCTAAAATAAACAAAATAAAATAAACCTAAACCTAAACTAAAATAAATAAAACCTAAACCTAAACCTAAAATAAACTAAACCTAAACCCTAAACTAAATTAAATAAAATAAACTAAAACTAAACCTAAACCTAAACTAAAAAATAAAACCTAAAATAAACCAAAATTAAAAAAAACCTTAAAACTAAACCTAAAAAAATATAAACCTAAACCTAAATGTAAAAATAAAAAATAAAAACTAAACTCAAAAAAATAAAATAAATATAAACCTGAACCTAAACCTAAAAACTAAATTAGAATAAAAAAAAAATAAATAAATAAACATTAAATAAATAAAAAACTAAATAAAAAATTATACCTAAACCCTAAACCCTAAACCATAAACCATAAAATGAATCCTAAACCCTAAACCTACAACACTAAACCTAAAACCCTAAACCCTAAACCCTAAACCATAAATTCTAAACCCTAAAAAACCATAAACCCTAAACCCTATAATCTAAATGTTATATCGTAAACCCTAACCCTAAACCCTAAACCCTAAATGCTAAATCCTAAACCTTAGACCTTAAGCCCCAAACCCTAAACCTGAACCTAAAGTAACTAAATAAATCAAAAAATAAACATAAATGCTAAAACCTAGTAAACCTAAACCTAAAACCTAAGAATGGGCAGAACCTTGATGACAGGAACATCACTGTCACCTATGCTCAGTCTAGATCTAACAGTGGAGGAGAAGGTGGAGGCGACAGATATCACAATGGTGGTGGGAAATCTAGATGTGCTGGTGGATATGGAGGTGTTGGTCAGAGCAATGGTGGTTATGGAGGTAGGAAGAGAGACGTATGTTATAGCCATGGTGGTGGCAGCAGGAGAGATCGGGGATATGATGGTTGATCCTACTACTCGAGAGGCCAGGGTGTTCTGATGGGAACTGGAGAAACTGAAGAACGGATGATCCGATCTACTGCTTATGGAACTATGTATTTACAGTAGACATGATTCTAGTTATCTAGGGTTTTTGATTTGCTCTATGCATGCTAATTTTTTATCTATGTCGTTGGTTGTGTCTTAGAAAATTTGGGGAGTTACTTAGTTGATGAAATCTGAATTTATTCTCTGTTAAAAAAAAAAAACCAAAAACCCTAAATCCTAAACTAAAACCTAAACTCTAGACATAAAACCTAAACCCTAAACTTTAAATTATAAACTCTAAACCCTAAACCCTAAACCCTAAAACCTAAACCCTAAAAACCTAAACCTTAAACCGTAAATGCTAAAACCTAAACCCTAAACCCAAAACCCAAAACCCAAAAGCCAAAAGCCAAAAGCCAAAACATTTAACTAACACTAAACCCTAAACCCTCAACTAACCCTTAACAAACCCTAAACCTTAAACCCTAACAAGCTCAAAAACTAAACCTAAACTAAATAAAACCTAAAAATAAAATAAATAAAAAAACTTAAACAAAATAATAAAAAATGAAATAAAATAAAAACTTAAACCTAAACCTACAAAGAAAATAAAATAAAAAATCAAACTAAACTAAAATAAAAGAAATAAAAACCTAAAAAAAATTAAAAACTAAAAACCTGAATAAAATAAAAATGAAACCTAAAAGAAAAAAAATAAAAAACATAAAATAAAATAAAATAAAATAAAAACTAAATAAAAATCTAAACCTAAAAATAAATAAACAATAAAACCTAAACCCTAAACTAAAAAAAACCTAAACCTAAAATAAAAATAAACCTAAAATAAAATAAATAAAACCTAAACCTAAACCTAAAACCTAAATAAAATAAAATAAACTAAAAATAAACCTAAACTTAAACTTAAAAATAAAACCTAAAAATATACCTAAAATAAAAACCTAAGACCTTAACCTAAAAAAATAAAATAAAAATCTAAACCTAAACCTAAAAATAAAAAATTAAACCTAAACATAAAAAATATATTAAAAATAAAACTAAACTAAGAATATATAGAAACCTAAACCTAAACCTAAAAAATAAACTAAAATAAAAAACCTAAACTAAAATAAATAAACATAAAATAAATAAACTAAACTAAATAAAAATAAAAAATAAACCTAAATAAAGATAAAAATAAAATAAACTAAATAAACCTAAACTTATGAGTTTACTTAGTTTTGTTTTAAAAAGCCCTAAACCATAAACCCTAAACCCTAAACCTTAAACCCTTAATCCTAAACCCTAAAATCTAAGCCCTATACCCTAAACCCTAACCCTAAACCCTAAACCCTAAAAGCATAAACCTTAAAACCCTAAATCCTAAACCCTAAACCCTAAACTTTAACCCTAAACACTAAACCCTAAACCCCAAATCCTAAACCCTAATCCTAAACCTAAAGTAACTAAATAAATTATGAAATAAACCTAAACCTTCAAACCTAATAAACATAAACCCTAAGAATTGGTAGAACCTTGATGGCACGAACATCACTATCAACTAGGCTCAGTCTAGATCTAGTATTGGAGGTGAAGACAGAGGGAGAGCGGTCAGCTATGGTGGTGGGGTTTTGGAGGCCGGTCGAGTAGTGGTGGTTATGGAGAATGGAGGAGAGACGGAGGTTACAGCCATGGTGGTGGTGGAGGGAGAGATCGAGAATATGATGGTGGATCCCGTAACTCGAGAGGCCAGGTTGGTTCTGATAGGAACTAGAAAAACTAAAAAATGGATGATCCGATCTAGTACTTATGGAACTATTCCTTTATAGTAGAGATGATTCTAATTATCTAAGGATTTTGATATTCTCTATGCATGCTTATTTTTTATCTATATCATCACTTGTGTCTTAAAAAACTTGGTGTGTTACTTGGTTGATGAAATGGAAAAGAAGAAATGTTGAATTTGAATTTATTCTCTGTTAAAAATACCAAAAACTATAAACCCAAAACTAAAACCTAAACCCTAAACCCTAAACCCTAAACTTCAAATCGTAAACCCTAAACCCTAAAAACCTAAACCCTAACTCTAAATGCTAAACCATAAACCCTAAACCCTAAACCTTAAACCCTAAACCCTAAACCCTAAACCCAAAACCCTAAACCCTAAACTGTCAATCCTCAACTAACCCTAATCCCTAAACACTAAAAAGCTCAAAACCTAAACCTAAACTAAATAAAACCTTAAAATAAAAAAAAATTAAATAAGCTTAAACCAAAGTAAAATAAATAAATAAAATAAAATAAAATAAAAATTTAAACTAAAACCTAAACCTAACAAGAAAAAAAAAAAAAAAAAAAGCTAAAATAAAATAAAATAAATAAATAACTAAACTAAACTAAAAAAACCTAAATTAAATAAAAACTAAAGCTAAAATAAAAATAAAAATAGACCTAAAATAAAATAAAATAAAAACTAAATAAATACATAAACCTAAAAAATAAACGTAAAAATAAAACCTAAAAAAAAATAAATAATAAAACCTAAACCATAAATTAGAAAAAAAAATCTAAACCCAAAATAAAAATAAAATAAACCTAAACCTAAACTAAAATAATCTAAATGAAAATAAATAAAGCCTAAACTTAAACCTAAACCCTAAATATAATATAATAAACTAAAAATTAACTTAAAATAATATGAAACCTAAACTAAAAAATAAATCCTAAAAATAAACCTAAAATAAAAACCTAAATCATAAACCTAATAAAATAAAATAAAATCCTAAACTTAAACATAAAAATAAGAAAATAAAACCTAAACCTAAAAAATAAAATAAAAATAAAACTAAACTAAAAAGAATAAACCTAAACCTTAACCTAAAAAAAACTAAAATGAAAAACCTAAACAAAAATAAATAAACCAAACTAAATAAAAATAAAACATAAACCTAAATAAATTAAAAAACATAAAATAAACTAAAATAAAAAATTAAACTAAATAAGCCTAAACCATTGAGTTTACTTAATTTTTTTTTAAAAAATGGCCTAAACCCTAAATCGTAAACCCTAAACCTTAAACCCTAAACCCTAAAACCTAAACCCTATACCTAAACCCTAACTCTAAACCTAAACCCTAAAGCATAAATCCTAAAAATTTAAATCTTAAATCCTAAACCCTAAACCCTAAACCCCAAATCTTTTACCCTAAACCCTAAACCCCAAACCTTAAACCCAAACCCTAAACCTAAACATAAAGTAACTAAATAAATTATGAAATAAATCTAAACCTTAAAACCTAATAAACCTAAACCTAAACCTAAACATAAACCCTAAGAATTTGTAAAACTTTGATGGCAGGAACATCACCGTCAACTAGGCTCAGTCTAGATCTGGCGGTGGAGGTGAAGGTGGAGGCAGCGATAATCACAATGGTGGTAGGGGATCTGTGCTCGTGGATATGGACTTCATGGTAAGAGTCATGGTAATTAAGGAGGTGGGAGGAGAGATGGAGTTTATAGCCATGGTGGTGGCAGAGGGGGAGATTGGGGATATGATGGTGGATCCCACTACTCCAGAGGTCGAGGTGGCTCTAATAGAAACTTGAGAAACTGAAGAATGGTCGATCTAATATACTACTTGTAGAACTGTTTCTTTACTATAATGACAGTTCTAGTTATCTAGTGTATCTAATATGCTCTATGCATGCTCATTTTTTATCTTTGTTGTCGCTTATGTCTTAGAAAACTTGGTGTGTTACTTTGTTGTTGAAATTAAAAAGAAGAAATGTTGAATCTAAATTTTTTCCTTGTTAAAAAAAGAAACCCTAAACCCTAAACTAAAATCTAAACCCTTGACCTAAAACCTAAACCCTAAACCTTAAATCGGGAACCCTAAACCCTAAACCTTAAACCCTAAATCCTAAACCTTAAAACTCTAAAACCTATACCCTAAATGCTAAAACCTAAACACTAAACCCTAAACCCTAAACCTCAAACCTAAACCCTAAACCCTCAACTGACCCTAATCCCTAAACCCTAAAAAGCTTAAAACCTATACCTAAACTAAATAAAACCTAAAATAATATAAATAAATAAACCTAAACCAAAATAAAAAAATAAAATAAATTAAAAACCTAAACTAAAACCTAAACTTAAACTTAAACTTAATCCTAAACATAAAAAAATTAAATTAAAAAATAAAAATTAAACTAAAATAAAATAAATAAAAATTAAACTAAACTAAAAAAAGGAAAAACCTAAATAAATAAAAAACTAAAGCTAAAATAAAAATTAAAAACACCTAAAATAAAATAAAATATAAACAAAATAAAAATCTAAACCTAAAAAATAAACTTAAAAATAAAACCTAAAAATAAATAAATAATAAAACTTACATCATAAACTAAAGGAAAAAAAATCCTAAACCCAAAATAAAAATAAAATAAACCTAAACTTAAACTAAAATAAACTAAATGAAAAAAAAACCAAAACTTTAAATATAATAAAATAAACCAAAAATAAACCTAAAATAAAAACATAAAAGATAAACCTAAGAAAATAAAATAAAACCCTAAACCTAAACAGAAAAATAAAAAAAATAAAACCTAAACCTAATAAATAAAATAAAAATAAAACTAAACTAAAAAATAAACCTAAACCTAAAAAATAAACTAAAATAAAAAACCTAAACTAAAATAAATTATCCTAAAATAAACTAAATAAAAATAAAAATAAAATAATCTAAAATAAATAAACTTAAACCTATTAGTTTACTTCATTTTAAAAAAAATAAAAAAATAATAATTAAAAAATAAAAAAACCCTAACCCTAAACCCTAAACCCTAAAACTAACCCCAAACCCAAAACCCTGAACCCTAAACCTACAAACCTAAATCTTAAACACAAAATGTTAAACTTGCCCTAACCCTTAAGCTAACCATAAACCCTAAACCCTAAAAACACTAAATCATAAGGCCTATACACTAAACCCTAAAACCCTAAACTTTAAAACCCTAAACCCTAAACACCAAAAAAGTTAAACATAAACTAAATAAAACCTAAATATAAAAATAAAAAAACCTAAACCAAAATAAAATAAACAAATAAAATAATACCTAAACCTAAAATAAAAAAATAAAAATAATAATAATAAATTAAAATATATAAAGAAAAAGTTAAACTAAATTTCAAAAATAAAATAAACCTAAGAATAAAAAACTTAATAAAAGAAAAATAAATGCAAAATAAATAAAAAAACCTAAAATAAAATAAATAAAACCTAAACCTAAAATAAATAAATCCTAAATCTAAAGTTAAACTAAATAAAAAAAAATAAAATAAAATAAACTAAAAATAAACCTAAACCTAAACTAAAAAATAAAGCTTGAAAATCAACCTAAAATAAAAATCTAAAATGTAAACCTATAAAAATAAAATATAAACCTACACCTAAACCTAAAAATATAAAATAAAGCCTAAACCTAAAATATAAAATAAAATTAAAACTCAACTAAAAAATAAACCTAAATCTAGCCTTAAATTTGAAAAATATACTAAAATAAAAAACCTAAAATAAATAATCTAAACTAAATAAATAATAAAAAATAAGATAAACTAAAATAAATAAAAAAGAAGCGAAAGAAACTAAACTTATTTGTTTACTTAATTTTTTTAAATAAATCCTAAACCATAAATCGTAAACCCTAAACACTAAACCTACAATACTAAACTTACAACCGTAAACCCTAAACACTAAAAATCCTAAACATTACACCCTAAACCCTATCCTTAAACCATAAACCCTAAACCCCAAACCCTAAACCTAAACTTAAAGTAACTAAATAAATTTAAAAATAAACCTAAACCCTAAAACCTAATAAACCTTAACTTAAACCTAAATCCTAAGAATGAGCAGAACCTTTACGACAGGAACATCATCTTCAACCATGTTTAGTTTAGATCTGGCGATGGAGGCGAAGGCAGAGGCAACAATTATCACAGTGGTGGTGTGGTATCTGAAGGGGCTGGTGGATATGGAGGTGGTGGTCAGAGCAATGGTGGTCATGGAGGCGGGAGGAACGATGGAGGTTACAGCCATGGTGGTGGTGGAGGGAGAGATCCGGGATATGATGGTGGATCCCACTACTCGAAATGCTAGGGTGGTTCTGATGGGAACTAGAGAAATTGAAGAACGACCGATCTGATCTATTGCTTATGGAACTGTGTCTTTAGTTTTTCTCTATGCGTGCTCATTTTTGATCATCATCGTCGCTTGTATCTTAGAAAACTTAGGCTGTTACTTGGTTGATGAAATCAAAAAGAAGAAATGTTGAATCTGAATTTGTTCTCTGTTAAAATAAAAAAAAACCAAAAACCCTAAATCCTAAACTAAAACCTGAACCCTAGACCTAAAATCTAAACCCTCAACCCTAAATCCTAACCCATAAAACCTAAATCCTCAACCTTAAAACCTACACCCTAAACACTTAACCCTCAACCCTAAACCCTAAACGCTATACCCCAAACCCTAAACTCTAAACCATAAACCCTATAAAGCTAAAATTCAAAACATAAACAAAATAAAACCTAAAAATAAAATAAATAAAAAAACCTAAACTAAAATAAAATAAAAATAATAAAATAAAATAAAACCTTAACTAAAACCTAAACCTAAAAAGAAAATAAAATAAAAATAAAAACTGAAATAAAATAAAATAAATAAATACTTAAACTAAAATAAAAATAAAAAACCTAAATAAAATAAAAACTAAATAAAAACCTAAACCTAAAAAATAAACTTAAAAATATAACCCAAGATAAATAAAAAATAAAACCTAAACCCTAAACTAAAGAAAAAACATAAACCTAAAATAAAAAATAAAATAAACCTAAACCTAAACTAAAATAAACTAAACTAAAATAAATAAAACCTAAACCTAAACATAAACCTAAACAAAACTATACCTAAACCTAAATTTAAACCTAAATAAAATAAACTAAAAATTAGCCTAAACCTAAACTAAAAAATAAAACCCAAAAATAAATCTAAGATAAAAACCTAAAACCTAAACATAAAAAAAATAAAATACAAAACAAAACATAAACCTAACAATAAAAAAATAAAAACTAAACCTAAAAAATATATTAAAAATAAAGCTCAACAAAAACTAAACCTAAACCAAAAAAATAAACTAAAATAAAAAACCTAAACTAAAATAAATAAATCTAAAATAAATAATCTAAATTAAATAAAAATATAAAAAACCTAAATAAAAATAATCAAGTAAATTTAAATAAATAAAAAATAAATTAAATAAACTTAATCCTGCCAGTTAATTTAAAAAAGAGTAAAAACTAAAATAAAATAACCTCTAACCCTAAACCCTAAACCCTAAACCATGAACAATAAACCTACAACCCTAAACCCAAATCCCAAAACCCTAAACCCTAAACATTAAACCCTAAAACCTTTAACCCTAAACCCTAAACCCTAAACCATAAACCCTAAGCACGAAAACCTACAACCCTAAATCCTAAACTCTAAACCTCAAACCTTAAAGACTAAACCTTAAACCCCAAAAACCTAAAAGCCTAAACATAAAAAAAATAAAACCTAAAAATAAAATAAATAAAAATACTGAAACCTAAATAAAATAAAAACCTAAACTAAATAAAATAAAATAAAAAATAAAAACTAAACTAAAATAAAATAAATAAAAACATAAATTGAACTAAAAAATAAAATAAACCAAAAAAATAAAAAATAACAAATAAAACCTAAAAATAAACCTAAAATAAAAACCTAAAACCTAAACCTTAAAAAAAAACCTAAACCTAAACCTAATAATAAAAAATAGAACCTTAACCTACAAAATAAAATAATAATTAAAATAAACTAAAAAATAAACATAAACCTAAATAAAAACTTAAAAATTAAACTAAAATAAAAAACTTAAACTCAAATAAATAAAACTAAAATAAATAAACTAAATAAAATAAAAATAATAAAGAAACTTAAATAAGAAGAATAAAATAAAATAAACTAAAATAAATAAACCTTAAACCTAAACCTACTGATCTACTTAATTTAAAAAAAAAACCTAAAACCTAAACCATAAATCTTAAACCTACAACCCTAAACCTACAATCTTAAACCCTAAATCCTAAACCTTAAACCTTAGACCCTAAACCCTTAAAACCCTAAACCTTGAACCTTAAACTAACCCTAAACCTTAAACCATAAAAGCCTAAACCCTAAACCCTAAACCCTGAAGTCTAAACATTAAACCCTAAACCTTAAACCCTAAACCCTAAACCCTAACCCTAAACCCTAAACCCTAAAATAGAAAGCCCTGAAACCCTAAAACCCTAAACCATAAACCCTAAAACCTAAACCCTAAACCCACAACCCTAAACCCTAAAAACCTAAACAAAAACTAAATAAAATTTAAAAATAAAATAAATAAATAAAGCTAAACCTATATAAAAAACCCTAAACTAAAATATATAAAAATATAAAATAAATTAAAAAAAATAAAATAAACCTAAGAATAGAAAACCTAAAGAAAATGAAAAATAAAAGTAAAAAACATAAAATAAAATAAAATAAAAACTAAATAAACACCTACTCCTAAAAATAAAACCTAAAAATAAAACCTAAAACTAAAATAAAACTAAATGTAGAAAATAAAATAAACCTAAACCTAAACTAAAGTAAATAAAACCAAAACCTTAACCTAAAAAAATTAAACCTAAACCTAAACCTAAACTAAATAAAATAAAATAAACTAAAAATAAACCTAAGCGTAAACTAAAAAATAAAACCTAAAAATAAACCTAAAATAAAAACCTAAAACCTAAACCTTTAAAAATAAAGTAAAAACTTAAACCTAAACCTAAAACTAAAAAATAAAACCTAAACCTAAATAATAAAATAAAAATAAAATTCAAATAAAAATTAAACCTAAATCTAAAAAATAAACTAAAATAAAATACCTAAAATAAAATAATTAAACCTAAAATTAATAAACTAAACTAAATAAATATAAAAAATAAACTTATATAAAAATAAAAAATAAAATAAACTCAAATAAATAAAAATAAACTAAATAAACCTAAACCCTAAGCCCTAAAACTAACCGTAAACCATAAACCCCAAACCTACAACTCTTAACCTACAACCATAAACCCTAAACCCTAAACCATAATCCCTAAACCCTAAACTGTAAACCCTAAAACCCTAAACCCTAAACCCTAAACCCTAAACCCTAAACCCTAAACCCTAAAACTTATAACCCTAAACTCTAAATCTCAAACCCTAAACCCTAAACTAACCCTAAACCTTAAACCCTCAGAATGGGAAAAACCTTGATGGAAGAAAAATCACCATCAACTAGACTCAGTCTAGATCTAGCGATGGAGGAGATGGTGGAGGTGGCGATTATCAGAATGGTGGTGGGGGATCTAGAAGTACTGGTGTATATGGAGGTGGTGATCAGAGTAGTGGTGGTTATGGAGGCGGGACAAGTGATGGAGGTTACAGCCGTGGTGGTGGCGGAGGGAGAGATCAGGGATATGATGGCGAATCCTGCTACTCAAGAGGCGGGGTGATGCTAATTAGAACTAGAGGAACTGAAGAACAGACAATTCGATCTACTACTTATGGAAATGTGTCTTTATAGTGGAGACAATTCTACTTATTCAAGATTTTTGATTTGCTCTATGGGTGCTCATTTTTCACCTATGTTGCTTTTATCTTAGAAAACTTGGGGTGCTACTTAATTTATGAAATTGAAAAGAAGAAATGTTCAATTGAAATTTGTTCTCTGTTAAAAAGAAACTTAAACCCTAAACCATAAACCTTAAACCCTAAACCCTAAATTAAAATTTAAACTCTAAACCTAAAACCTAAACCCTAAACCCTAAACCCTAAACACTAAAAACCATAAACCCTAAACTCTAAACCCTAAACCCTTAACCCTTAACCTTAAACCCTAAAACCATAAACCCTAAACCCTAAACCCTAAACCCTAAATCCTTAAACCCTAAACCCTATAACCTATAACATTAAACCCTAAACCCTAAACCCCAAACCCTAAACCCTAAACCCTAAACCCTAAACCCTAAACCATAAACCCTAAACTAATCCTAAATCCTAACACCAAACTAACCCTAAACCCTAATCCCTAAACTAACCTTAAACCCTAAACTTAGAATAAAAATGTCATTAGGAGTAGATCTAAAGAATGATTTAATTCTAACAAAGTTATGGTAGCTAAAGAAAATGTCTTCAAGAGGCTTTCCCTTGACTATTAGAGATTTGAATACCCTAAACCCTAACCCTAAATTATATTATAATATAATATAATATATTATAGTATAATGTAGTAGCATATATTTGAGCATGTAGTGGTGTATTCTTGAATGCTATAAGATGTTTTAAAATGTTTTAGTATATTATGGTATTGTGCCCTATAGTTTATATTAATATAAATCATAAAAATATTAATTTAATAAATCAGATGATGAAATTTGTTATATTTGAAGTGGGAATTAGGTTGCAGTATAAAAGGTGTGCTACGCCACTTGTAGTTAAAAAGTAATATTTTGTGTTCAAAATATATATTTTATGTTATAGCATAGTATAGCATCATATATCATAATATATTATTCTACTCATTTTAAATTCTTTTAGTATTTTATAATAATGCAGTTGAGCATACACTAGCATTATTTATAAAATTGTTGATTTAGACTTTAAAATGGTGGTATTGGCAAAATTCATAATAGGTAGAGCAAGGCATCATAAAATATTATTTCAATTTAAAATATGTAAGTGATACGACCAAAATATATAGTTTTTTATTATTTAGACTAATTTTATGATTTTTTATCTTAAGCAATTCCTTGTGATATAATATGCAATATAATATAATATAATACATTATAGTGTATTATAATATAAGATGCCATAACATAGTGTAGCATCATTCATTATAGCATACAATTGTGTATTACTACTTTTTGTTTAGCATATCTTAGTTTATTATAGTATGATGTAGTAGAGTTTGAACTGGTATAAATCATAAAAATACTAATTTATATGCGGGAGTTGGCCAAATTTAAGGTAAGCTTTAGGGAACATCATTGGGAGTGTGCTATGGTGTGTCATTTAATCCAAAGAATGGAATTTTGTATCCAATGTAAATGTTCATTTTTCAACCAAAGTTTATAATTTTTTTGCTTAAAGTGATTTATTTTAAGGTGTAATGTAAGATAATATATTATATGAAAGCATATTAAAATATAATGTACATAACAATATAACAACACATATATATGAATGTGGTGGTGTGTTACTAAATGTTATTCTACGTTTTAGTATGATTTACTTTTGGTATAATACATTCTATCAAAACACACAAAAATATTAATTTGAAGGTTGAGATGGAAGATTTTGGCCAAATTCATGGAATACACTAAGAAGCAACATCAAAATTATGCAATTTTATACTATTTCTAATAGAAAAATAATAATTTTACATCCAAAATGAACATTATTCATATTTTGAGAAAATTTTGTTATTTGTTCCTTTTAAGTGATTCTAATGAGGTGTAATGTTTGACAATATATTTTATTATAGAAAATTATAATATAAGATCATATATTCTAATATAATATAGTGTATTAATTCATACTATAATATGTTTATCAAGATATTGTATAGTTAGTTTGAGCTTGCACCATCACAAATCGTAAAATGTTGATTACAATGCTAAGATGATGTAAGTTAAACAAATACATTGTTCAGATTTTGATTGAAGTATTAAAGGTGTGCATAAGAGAACAAATAAGATTTGATGAAAATTCCATGTCAAGGACATGGATGGAGATCCGCTAAGGGATTACACATGCATTGAACATGACATGTGAGGGGTCTATGTCAAGGGCATAGAAGAAAACAATTTGTCGGGTATAAGGTTTGAATTTGATTTGATTATATGATTTGCAGAAAGAAGATCCACTTGGTATAAGAATCTATAACCCACCATGGCTTAAGATTGAATCAACTTAAATTTTTTTTTTTATTGATGTGGAGGCACATCTACTACAGATATGGGCTCTAGTCCACTAGGGATCGGGTATATGAACCTTCCGCTAGGGAAGCAGGTTTGGGCTATCAGCTATGGATTAGAATTTAAATTTGATTTCAAAGATTTGTTTGGGGATGTATCTATTGGGAATAAGAGTTTGGTTGGATTTCTTTGATTTAGACTCTACTGGGGAAGTTGGTTTGATTTGGCTCCACTAGGGAGGTTGGTTTTGAATTTGATTTATTTGATTGACTTGTTTATAAATTATTTGGTGCTCCACTAGGAAGAAAGGTGTGATTTAACTCCACTAGGAAAAATCAGATCAGGTTTAATTTAATCTAAGTTATTGTATGGACCCTATTAGTGTGCGATGGACCCACTAACAAGGGGCTATATCAGCTTTAACCTACCTCAACTTTACCAATCCAAAGGGATATTCTACTAGCTGTGGAGTATACCTAGCCAATCTAAGGGGTTTCCTTTCAGTGTGCAATGGCTAAGCTAGTAAGAAGGTGTAGCAGACTTACATCTTCCAAAGCAAGGAACAACCACTAGTGTGACCTGTTGGATGCACAATAAATTAAACTTGACCTAGGGAGACTACTTAGTGAATGTCGTTGGGGACTTATGCCAACTCAAAAGTACTGAAGATTAATTTTATCTTAATTTCATTTGATTTGATATGGTTTATTTGCTTTAGTTTGATATTAAATTGAGTGCATATCCACTTGGGATGTTAGATGAGTCAAATTTGATAGATTTAATTTATGGACCATGTTGGTGTGCGATGGACCCATTGATAATGGGCTATTTCAGACTTGTCCTATATCAGAATAACAAATCCAAAGGGATAGTCTTCTGGCCATGGGGTAGAGCTAGCCAACCTAAGGGGTTGCCTTTCGATGTAAAATGGCTATGTTAAGAAGAAGGCGTAGTACACTTACATCTTCTAAAGCACAGAACAATTGCTTGGGTGATCTGTTGGTAGATTGACAAATATAACTCGACATAGGGGAGACTACTGAGTAAATGTTGCTGGGGACTTATATCAACTCAAAAATAGTCAGACAATTCCTATAGGTAGTTTTGCTGACACTGTCCTAAAGATAGGATGCATGCATGGGAAAAGGTACCGCTAGGGGTATACTTCTAATCCACAAGTGAATATATATTTTGTTTATATGTTTATGTGGGCCCTATTGGTGTGCAAAGGACCACACTAAGAAGGGGCTATGTCAGCCTTGACCTATCTTAGATTTACTAGACCAATAGGAAAATATGCACATCCACATGACAAATTCTCCTACCTCAGGAGTGCTTACCTGGAAAGGAGAATTGTCCAATCCGATAGTAACCTAGATTGTGTCTAAATGGGGTCACAATAGATGTGATCCAAATATTGTGTCAACATGAGAGGTACTACAAGTTGCATTATCTTGAACCCCAGAAAAGAAAGCCTATAGGTCTACGGTGGCCAACTCGAGGAGAAAGTGTAGCAGACTTACATCTTCCATGAGTGGTGTATCCTAAAGTGCGAGAATGAAATAACCTAAGGTGTATCCATCAGCATGAGTGGTGTATCCGTCAGCATAGTGAGAACCAACCAACATTAGGTACCCTTCTGTGTGCATTGATCAATCTTGAAAGAAAGCGTGTAGCCTTACAACTTTTCCAAGTAAAATTGATCATCGGGATAGTTTATCATTGATGAGACAGATGTTATCTAACCTAGAGCGACTACTAAGCTGGGAGCACCTAGGAAGGATTGGACCCAAACTTCGATTAGTCAAGAGGGAATGAGTTGCTAGAGGAATTATCCTAAACCTCAAATATACTTGACCCAGTCAGTGCATGAAGGTTAATCCAAGAAGAAAGTGTAGCAGACTCACATCCTCTAAAATAAAGCCAACATGAGGTAGCTTACCGATAATGCAGTAAGGCATACAAAACTAATAAGGTTCTCATTGGTGTACAGTGGCCAAGTAAGGAAGGAAAGTGTAGCAAACTTACATCCTCCAAAGTAAGAAGACCACTGGAGAGACATATAGCGAGAAACTGAGTGAGTGACATTGGGGTGTTATCTCAACTGAGTGAGATAAAGATATATATTTATTTTATATGTTTGTGTGTAGTTTGAGTTTGTGTTGTGTCGATGAAGGATAGGACACCATTCGGGTTCCTTACACCTACCCGAAACACATCGTGGTAGATTCACAAATAAGAATACTTTCAACATGGAAGAGATTGAATTCAAAATGAAATTTTCATTAATGATAAATATTTTAAAACATAATTTATAATATTTCATTAAGTAGAGCCCATTGATTGGAAGCATTGGGCACTCTCCCTAGTGATTAATAAGATGATAAGATCCTCCTTAGTAGGACATCTCTATGGAAAAAAGGGCCTTCCCAAGTGGGTTCAAACTTGCCTCCCATCTTACAACGGGCAATAATCAGTCTCCTTAAAACTAAAATAATCTCTCCTACTTGAAAAGCTCTAAGATGGACCAACTTGTTATGATCTTGAATCATTTTAGCTTTGTACAACTCGAGATTTTGGCATGCCTGTAGGCGTCTCTCCTCCAAACCTTTGAGCTCTTCAAATTGTAACTTGGCATTCTACTCTATTGTGATCTTGCTACCTAAAGCTATCATTAGTGAGAGGAGATGGACTTCTAATGGTAAAATGGCTTTAGACTCAAACACTAAGGAGAAAGGAGTAGACTGAGTTGGAGTTCCATATGTGATACGATAGGCCCACATGGCTTCAACTAACTGCTTATGCCTCTATCTCTTCTGTTGTCGAGCGTCTTCTTCAGTATTTGGAACAGAGTTTTGTTGAAGGTTTTTGCTAAGACATTTGCCCTTGAGTAGTTGATGAAAGAATATCTCCAATCTATGTTATGTCCCTGAGAAAATTTATTGATCTTAGTGCTCTTGAATGTAGTACCATTATCAGATATAATTTGTCAAGGCACTCCAAACTTATATAAGATATGGTTCCAAAAACATTGGAGTACATGATGAGTTGCGACCTCTCTGAGTGGAATCACCTTCACCCATTTAGAAAAGTAGTCAGTAGCATCTAGGATGAATCGATGACCCTTGGAATAAAGAGGATCAATCAGACCCACTATGTCGATACCCTAATACTCGAATGGCCATGAGGCCAATGTAGGATGTAGAATGTTGGGCAGTTGGTGTAGGACCACAAAGTCAATTTGAAATTGGTGGCATCGCCTAGCCATATCCATGCAATCTTTGATCATCAATGGCTAGTAGTATCCTCGTCTCTTGATCTTGGCTTTCTTCTTCAGACCAAATTGGTTGGCTCCACATAATCCTAAGTGTACCTTGGTCATGATCTTATGGGCTTCGTGCTTGTATAAACAATATAACCACATATAATCAAAAGATGTTGGTACAAGACACCATCCACAAGAGTGTAGGAAAGTGCTCTCTACTTTATCTAAGGTAGTTTATCTTTATTTAGGTAATCCTTGAATGGTTGCCTCCAATCTAACTCCTCATCCTTCTTGGCAATGGTAACATCCTCTTCAAAATAGTACTTTATGGTGAGTTCAATATTAATAAGGGATAAGACTTGTCTATTTTGGACCTTTATTAATATGGACTCATCCTCTGGACATGCCAACTCCTTAGTAAGCTTGGCTAAATCATACGCTATGACATTCTCTTCTCAAAGAATCTTATAAATGATAACCTCTGGGAATTGGGCCAACACCTCCATGGTGTACTTGTGTTAGTGATGGAGCTTGGGCTTTAGAACCTTATAGGACCCAGCGATTTGGTTGATAACCAGCTGAGAATCCTTGAAGATGTTGATGTTCTAGATGCTTAGAGTAACGACTAACTCTAGACTGATAATCAAAGCCTCATATTTGGCTTTGTTGTTAGTGCAATGATTGGAAAGATGATATGAGAATCTCTTCACATCGCAGTCTAGAGTTAAGAGAACTATGCTTACACCTGCCTTTTCTAGAATAATAGATTATGGTTCATCTATTCTTTGAGAGAAAGCCGCACCATCAAAGTACATCTCCCAGTGGTGAATGCTAATATCCCTTAAGTTCATGATTTATTCATCGAGTAGATCATCACTAAGTAGAGAGTAAGCAAGTAGTGGGTGTGCTACTAAAAAATTTGCTAGCACTTATCTTTTCACCGCACAAAGGGGTACGATGGTAATGATAAGTTGCGAAAAGATCATGACCATCATGCCAACCATCTGGATAGTGTCGGTCATGTCATGAGATATTGTTGTGGATTGATCCTAGAGATTAACTTAACCTTATGAGGAAGCATGTAGTGTTGTAGCTTTTGGGATGGAAAGATTAAAGCTAAAATATGCTTCTCAATTAGTGGATAATCAGCCTCAGTAGGATTAGATGATGGTTGGGTAGTTGAGTGCATTTTCCATCCCTTCATCATTATCTTGGGCCAAAAAGTACCAAGGGAGTCATCTAACATAGCAGTGTCAAGTATGAGTGGCTTGCCCTAGATAGGGGCTACTAGAATAGGTGGTGTCATCAGGTAATGCTTGATTTCTTTGTAGGCATGCTCACACTTATAATCTCACTTAAACTTGGTGTCCTATTTGACAAATGCTAAGAATGACTGACATCTTCCTGATATGTTGAATATAAAGCATCTTAGATACAAAAACTACCCTTAGAATGATCTGAGTTGAGTTAAACTTTTAGGGGGTGGCATTTCTAATATCACCTTGATCTTCTTCGGACAACAAACCCAAGGAATTTCCCTAAAGCTCCTATGAATGTACATTTCATGGGGTTTATTTTGAGATTAAATTGTCTTCAACTATTTGAAAACTACTATCAAGTGAAAGAGATGGTCTTTCTTTTCTCAACTTTTGACCTTAAGATCATCGACATAGCACTCAACTTAATGATGAATGATTTCATTGAAGATTCAAATCATAGCCCACTGGTATATAGCACTGGCATTTTTAAGGCTAGAAGGCATGACCTTATAGTAATAGATTACGATCGGGGTTCTAAAAGTAGTGTTTCTTTCATCTTCAAGAGCCATCTTTATTTAGTTATATCCAATTGAGCTATCCATAAAAGAGAATACTGTATGAGATGAGGCAATGTCCACCATCAGCTCTAGGATTGGTAGTCAAAATTCATCTTTTGGATATGCCTTATTTAAATCACTACAATCGATGCATATGTGAATTTGACCATTCTTTTTCCTAATTGGGATGATGCTAGCTAACCAGGTAGGGTATTTTCTTCTTAGATGAAGTCAACATCATTCAATTTCTTAACTTCAGAAATGACTATTGTTCTATATCTAATCGAATGTGTCTAGGAGGCTGCTTGATAGGGTTAGCTGTAGGCACTATTGCTAGTTTATGGACTGCTACATCAGGAGCCAATCCAGGCATCTCTTTATAACTCCATGCAAAGCAGTCATTAAACTCAGTCAATAGCCTAACTAAGTCATTGTTTCAATTTCATTTAATAAAGAACTGATGGTTGTTGGGCGTGGATCTTCTTTAGTTCTTAAGTTGATTTTTTTGAGCTTGTCGATGGTTGACTTGATCTCTTCTTCAAACTCTGGAGGTGCATCTTTGACTTCAAAATCATCTGGTTCATCTAGAGTTTCTAAGTACAGCTCCTCATATGAGTTAATATGATTTGAAATGAACCAATCAAATTCCAAATGATTGGTGATGACTAAGAAGTAATTGTCATCATCGATTGTACCCATTGTACCGAATCCTAGTCTCGGTCTTGATTAAGAGCTTCTGCATTTATTATTACGTATTATTTTGAAGTAGTCTCACCTATGCTTTGACTAAGTATGTGGGATTAACCTTTTCTTTGATAAATTATGAACACAAGGAAAATACCAATCAAAAGGTAATTCTATTAAATCTTTATATGAATTATCCTTAAATTGTACATCAACTTCTTGACTTGAGGATGATGCTTCCAAAAAGAACCTCTGAGTCTTCATACCAATGGATGATTTAGGGGATTCCTTAACTACCAAACCCTCAGATTTTTGAGTGGAAAGTGAGGTTAGAGATAATATTCCTAACTGATGCCTAACTATTTTACATATAGACATGGATACACTTATGCTTTGCTTTGGAGCCTGGTCTTCATCGCTATCTGGCTCAAGTGTCACCTCCAAGGGAATCTACTGCTGAGAAAAGCTGGATGGTGTGCGAGTCATATAAAACTCATTCTATGAACTAGTTTCTAAGTCTATATGGATAGCAGGTGTACTCCTGGTAGATAGGACATTCTTCTATTAGGTGGCCAATAAAAAGGTTTTTCACCCCTAGTACTGCCTCTGAACTAGCCTCTTCCTCTGCCCGATGGAAGTCAATTCATCCTACCCATATGTTCGAATGGAGTATCGAACTGTGGGTGGAATCTAATGTCAGGATCCACTTCCTCCTCTAAGTCTATTTTCGCTCCCTTTTATTTTTTTTCATTTTATCTTTTCTTTTCTTTTTCTTTTTCTCTTTCTTTTTCTGTTTCTTTTTCTATTTCTTTTATTTTTAAACTTTGGCCAAGTTTATGAGAAAAGACTTGTTAATTTTGAGGGAGACAGTAAGCCGCATCTTCATATATGTCGATCTCATGAACTGTAAATGGCTTGAGATCTCCTTTGACACAGTAGACAATCCCACCTCTCAAACTTCATACACTGATGTAGAGAGGATGTAACTATGTTTTTCTCATGTATCCATATTCTCCCAAGCAAAGCATTGAAAGATGTATCTGATTCTATAATTTAAAACTTGGCTTCGATCTTCTAATCATCTATCTTTAAGGGCAACATAATAGAGCCTAAGGCCTGTTGACCTCACTTTTGGAGTGCAGATTCAATCTTCCAATCATAGACTTAGGAGTATTCTAGACTCTAAGACTTCCCTAATCATAAGACACTTCTAACAATTAGGTAAACACTTAACCTAAGACCAAATACTTAGAAGAGTTAACCATAGGATTAGGTTATGCCTTAAGGATTAAGATAATCCACCAACCTAACATCCCCATTTCTCCATAAAACTCAAATTAACTTTGCACGCACCTTCCCTAGGACTCATTGAGCAAAAATGAATCATCTCCTAAGCTTTGCAAGCACTGGAGGTCCAACTTCTATAAAAGTTGAGCTACAAATTATAGGTTCATGGCCTTACGAGCAAACAAGGAATTGATCCAATTATTTCTCAACAGGGCTTCATCTCCAATAGATGAAGCTTTTTCAATCATTCGAGCTAACAATCTTGAGCTCCGGTGAGGTATGCTTCCAAAACTGATCCTAAGCCAAAAATGGGTTGAATATTTTTAAAAAAAATTGCATCGCATGTGATCTTGATCTTTGGATCCCCTCTGATTGATGTCGTGAAGGTGTGGTATCCTTTTGAAGTTGATCCGAGCTCAGGTAAGCTCAGATCAAGTGAGAAATGGCAGATGAACTCCATTTTCTATCACTCGCATGACGTTTGATCATTCACCCTCTATTCCGCATGATCAAAATAGACTATCATGATTAGATCCACTAGATCAATTTGATTTAATCTTATTAAACTATGGGATTAATCATAGCCATTCGATCATAGATCAGGTAGTGGACAAGAAAGCACATCTATCGCCACCATGTAAGCACTGAGTCAGATAAGTTTTAAGTAGTGAATCCCATGGTGCCTTGTTGAAAGCACACCGCATCAGTGTGCCATGTGGAAAGCACGTCGCATTAGCACACCGCATGGTGCCAACATGATTACAGTTTAATTAGGCTTAATTAATCATTTTTAATGGTTGAAACTTCTAAAAATTATACAAAAAATCATAGAGAAATAAAAAAATGCAAATAAATACTCATTTTAAAGATATTTTAGAGGAGAATTAATTAAAAATGATCTTAACTAATTTTGAATATTAATTAAGGTTTAATTAATGTTTAACTACAAAATTAATTAACTTAATTATTTTTTTAAATACTTGAGAAATTAATCCCAAAATTTGTGGGTTAATTTAATGGGATAACCTTTACCTCCCATGATTTTCTTGGGATTTATTGGTCAGTTAATTAAGAACATTGACTAATTAAACCTTAACTACTCTTTTAAGTTTATTAATGATTAATTAATCCCTTGAATAGTAATAAATTAGTTAATTAAGTTTATTAATCATTGTTCAACAGTAAGTGAACTAAGGAATAGGGTTGGGACCCCATTTCCTAAGTTTATTTCACCCTTTTTTAAAAAGAAATTAATTAATATTTAATTAATTAATTAAATCGCTTAATCAAATTGAATTCATAATCGCATCAGACCTTAATTAATTAAATCAAGGGGTTGATCTTTAGGTGTTTAATAACCTAAAGGAGTTGAATGAAATTATGGTTAGTCCACATGCATGGGAAAACCATTAATAGTAATTAATTAAATCTCTTAATCTAATTAACTATTAATCATGAGCCAATTGCATTAGGTCCCTTTTTTTTCCTAAGATCATTGCAAGTTTAATTTCCTTGCATATCTTGTTTGCTCATAATTATTTAGTTAATTACTTTAAGGTGACACTGGTAGGGATGATTAATTCATCTAACTAAGGGTTCAACTTAATTAACCCATAAAATCAACTTAATTACATTTCCTTAAATTAATTCAAATTAGTAATGTGGGAATGGGTTTAAAATAGCAAGTGATGATTTATCTTCTCCTCTTTAAATCAATCAAATCCAAAAATTTATTAATAAAGAAGTTCTGCTTTGCTTTATATAATCTTATTTGATTTGATTGTCCTTAAGAGCTAGTTTGGTTGAATGAATCACATGCTTATATTTGATTGTCCACTTTCCAATCATGTTAGATTTGGTATGCCATTTGAATTAATGCTTCCATCTTTTGAAAATCAAGTAAAATATAATGGATTTCCTTTATGCAAGCTTGCATATGTTGATTTAATTTAATATATGCATGTCTATTATCACTATTAAATCTAAATGTATTTTTCAAAAGCTTATAAATGAATAATAATATGTGTCATGATGCTAATTATAAATACATAAGAAATGCATGTGCTTATAGCTTAAGTGTATGAATGTTGAGTTCTCTTTCCTCTATTCATGTATTGATTTATATAAGATTGAATGGTAATGAGTTTATAGTCTGGACATCCTGAGAACACAAGGATTTAGCTAGCCCCAAGTAGGTCATTTGATTACCTCATTTCTCTTGTTTATTACTTGGTTGATGAAATCGAAAAGAAGAAATGTTAAATATGAATTTGTTCTTTATTATAAAAAACCAAAAACCCTAATCCCTAATTAAAACTTAAACCCTAAACCTAAACCCTAAACCCTAAACTTTAAACCCTAAAACCTACAACCCTAAACCCTAAACCTTAAAAAACCCTAAGCCCTAAACCTTAAACTCTAAAAACCTAAAAACCTAAACCTAAATTAAATAAAACTTAAAAATAAAATAAATTAATAAACTTAAACAAAAATAAAATAAAAACATAAACTAAAACCTAAACTTAAACCTAAACCTAAACCTACAAAGAAACTAAAATAACAAGTAATTACTAAAGTAAAATAAAATAAATAAAAACTTAAACTAAAATTAAAAATAAAAAAATTGAATAAAATAAAAACTAAACCTAAATTAAAAATAAAATAAACATAAAATAAAATAAAATAAAAGCATAAACATAACAATAAACCTTAAAATAAAACCTAAAAAAGAAAAAAAAAATAAAACCTAAACCCTAAACTAAAAAAACAACCTAAACCTAAAATAAAAATAGAATAAACCTAAACCTAAATTAAAATAAAATAAATAAAAACATAAACCTAAACATAAACTAAATAAAATAAAATAAATTAAAAATAAACCTAAATCTAAACTAAAAAACAAAACCTAAAAAAAGACCAAAAATAAAAACCTAAAACCTAAACCTAAAAAATTGAAATAAAGATCTAAACTTAAACCTAAAAAAAACCCCAAACCTAAAAAATAAAATTAAAATAAAACTAAACTAAAAAATTAAACTAAACCTAAACCTAAACTTAAAAATTAAATAAAAAAACCTAAGCAAAAATAAATAAACCTAAAATAAATAAATTGAACTAAATAAAATTAAAATAAATCTAAATCAAAACAAAAAATAAAATAAACTAAAATAAACAAAATAAATAAACTAAATAATCCTAAACCTACCAATTTATTTAATTTTAAAAAAAACCCTAGCCCTAAACCTTAAACCCTAAAACCATAAACCCTAAACCCTAAACCCTAAACCCTAAACCCTAAACCTTAAAACCTACAACATTAAACCCTAAACCCTAAACCCCAAACCCAAAACCCTAAACTCTAATCCCAAAACCCTAAAAACCTAAAAACCTATACGTAAACTAAATAAAACCTGAAATAAAATAAATAAATAAACTTAAACCTAAATAAAATAAAAAACTAAACTAAAACCTAAACCTAAAACCTAAACCTAAAGCTAAACCTAAACCTAAAAATAAACTAAAATGAAAAATAAAAACTAATCTAAAATAAAATAAATAAAAGCCTAAAGCAAACTAAAAAATAAAATAAACATAAAATTAATAAACTTAAATAAAATAAAAACTAAACGTAAAAGAAAAAAATAAAATAAACCTAAATTTAAATAAAAAAATAAATAAACCTAAAAAGAAATAAATAAAAACCTAAACCCTAAACTAAAAAAAAACCTACACCTAAAATTAATAGAATAAAATTAACCTAAACCTGAACTAAAATAAACTAAACTATAAAAAATAAAATGTAAACCTAAACCTAAAATAAACTATTCTTAAACCCTAACCTAAACTAAATAAAATAAAATAAAAATTAACTTAAACCTAAAGTAAAAGATAAAAAATAAAAACTTAAAACCTAAACATAATAATAAAATACATACCTAAACCTAAACATAAAAATAAAAAATAAAACCTAAACTTAAAAAATAAAATGAAAAAAACTCAATTAAAATTAAACCTAAATCTAAGCCTAAAAAAGAAACTAAAAGAAAAAACCTAAACTAAAATAAATAAATATAAATTTAATAAAATAAACTAAATAAAAATAAATTAAAAAACTAAATAAAAATAAAAATAAAATAAACTAAAATAAATAAAAAATAAACTAAATAAACTAAATAAACCTTCACCTACTAGATTTCTTAATTTTTTTTAAAAAAACCATAAACCCTAAACCCTAAACACTAAGTCCTAAACTTAAGCCCTAAAACTTACAGCATTGAACCCTAAAACCCTAAACCCTAAGCCCTAAACCCCAAACTCTAAAAACCTGAAAACCTAAACCTAAACTAAATAAAACCTAGAAAAATAAAAAATAAAAAACTTAAAACAAAATAAAATAAAAACCTAAACTAAACCTAAACGTCAAACTAAAATAAAAATAAAATAAAAAATAAAAATTAAACTAAAATAAAATTAATAAAAACCTAAACTAAACTTAAAAAAATAACCTAAAAATAAAAAACCTAAATAAAATCAAACCTAAACGTAAAATAAAAAGCAAATAAACTTAAAATAAAATGAAAGAAAACCTAAACAAAATCCTAAACCTAAAAATAAATAAATAATGAAACTTATACCCTAAACTTAAAAAAAAAACCTGAACCTAAAATAAATAAAATAAAATAAACCTAGACCTTGACTATAATTAACTAAACTAAAATAAATAAAATCTAAACTTAAGCCTAAAATAAATGAAATCTAAATCCTAAACTTAATAAAATAAAATAAAAACCTGAACCTTAACCTAAATAAACCCTAAACCATAAACCTAATAATAAAGAAATAAAAAATAAACTTAAAAATAAAATAAAAAAAACTAACCTAAAAAATAAACCTAAACCTAAACTTAAAAAATAAACTAAAATTAAAACCAAAAATAAAATAAATAAACTAAACTAAATAAAATTTAAAAAATAAACCTAAATAAAAATATAAATTGAAATAAATAAACCTAAACCTACTAAATTTAAAACCCTAAACCAATACTAAATCTAAATCTAACTACCCCCCCCCTTGTAATCTTAAACCCCTATAAACAAAATAAGTAAAATATAAAATAAACTAAACTTAACTTAACAAAATTCTAATAAAACTAATAAAACCTAAACCCTAAAATTTAAACATAAACCCAAAAGAACTAAAAAAATAAACCCACACAATCACCCTCCTCCTCCTCCCCAAACCCTAAACCCTAAACCCCAAACTCTAAAAACCTAAACCTAAACTAAATAAAACCTAAAAAAATAAAAAAATAAAAAACCTAAAACTCAATAAAATAAAATAAATAAAATAAAATAAAAGCCTAAACTAAACCTAAATGTCAAAATAAAAAAAATAAAAAATAAAAAATAAAAATTAAACTAAAATAAAATAAATAAAAACCTAAACTAAACTTAAAAAAATAACCTAAAAATAAAAAACTTAAATAAAATCAAACCTAAACGTAAAATAAAAATCAAATAAACTTAAAATAAAATAAAAGAAAAAACTAAACAAAATCCTAAACCTAAAAACTAAACCTAAAAATAAATAAACAATGAAAAGTATACCCTAAATTTAAAAAAAAAAACCTGAACCTAAAATAAATAAAATAAAATAAACCTAGACCTTGACTAGAATTAACTAAACTAAAATAAATAAAACCTAAACTTAAGCCTAAAATAAACTAAATCTAAATCCTAAACTAAATAAAATAAAATAAAAACCTGAACCTAAACCTAAATAAAACCTAAACCATAAACCTAATAATAAAGAAATAAAAAATAAACTTAAAATAAAATAAAAAAAACTAACCTAAAAAAATAAACCTAAACCTAAACCTAAACCTAAAAAATAAACTAAAATTAAAACCAAAAAAAAAAAAACTAAACTAAATAAAATTTTAAAAATAAACCTAAATAAAAATATAAATTAAAATAAATAAACCTAAACCTACTAAATCTCTTAATTTTTAAAAACCCTAAACCCTAAATCCAAAATACTAAAATCCTAATCACACCTTACTAAACCACTAAGTAAAACAAAAATAACTAAAATATAAAAATAATAAAACTAAAAACTAAAACTAAAACTTAACAAAAATCATAATAAACAAACTAATAAAAACCTAAACCCTAAAAAAATTTAAACATAAACCCAAAAAGAACTAAAAAAATAAACCAATAAACCGAACCTCCTCCTCCACCCCACCAAAAAACTAAAACTAAAACCCTAAACCCTAAAAAAAATTTAAAAACTAATAAGACTAATAAAAACACTAAAAAAATAAAATAAATTAAATAAAACATAAAAACCTAAATAATAAAACCAAAAAAAACCTAAAGATAACCACCCACCCACCCACCCAAACTAATAAAAAAAACTAAAATAAAAATAATAATAACCCCTAAATAAAACTAAAACTAATAAAAAAACCTAAACCCTAAAAAAATAATAAAAAAATAAAACTAAAACCCCTAATAACTAAAAACTAAAAAAAAATCAATAAGCCCTCCCCCACCCCAAAAAAAACCTAAACCTAAATCTAATAATAATAATAATAATAATAATAATAATAATAATAATAATAATAAACTTAATAATAACTAAAAATAAAAAATTATTAAATAATAAATAACTAAAAAACCATATCCCTAAAAACAAAACTAATAAAAAAAACCCTAAAAAAACATAAACCCCTAAACTAAAAAATCTAACTAAACTAAACTAATAACAAAAAAACTAAACTCCTAAACCCTATAATAAACTAAAAACTAAAATAAAAATCTAAACCCTTTTCGCCGGCCCTTCTCGTCTCGAGCTCTAGAGATGTTGAATCCCTTTCCTTTTCGTTCTCTTTTTTGACATTTTTGGGCTTGTTTTCCAAAACATTTCTTCTAGTTTGGCTTCAGATCTTCGGTCTTTTGTCGATCCTTGTTCATTTATTAAGTGACACCATTTTCCATGGCATCAAGTTCTATAAATACTTGGGGAAAACTAAATGCTCTAGCTTTTCTGGCTCAGGTTTCTGATTCTTTGGGTATAGCTAAACTTTTTTCCTTTAAATCCTTCAAAGATACCTTATCTGGTAAGGATTCTTCAACTTCTTCTGATCTTTCTTTAACCTGGTGGCAAACTACCTTCAAAGGTGCTCCGGCTATTATGTGCTCTGACTTGAATATTGGAAAACTAGCCGAACCTTATGCATATACTTTGATTGGAAAATTTTCTTTTCAACATCCTACTATGGTGGAAATTTAGTTTCTCTTTCATGACATGAATCTTTTTGGTGTTTTTTTGATTATTTTATTGGATGGTAGACATGTGCTAATTAAATTTTCTAATGACCTTGATTATAGTTGTATTTTTTCTCATCAATCTTTTTATGTTAAAAATTGTCAAATGCATATTCTTAATTGGACTCCATTATTTTGACATTAAAGAGGAATCTCCTATAGCGCAAATTTTGTTATCTTTACCTAATCTTCATGTTCACTTTATTAATTATAAATTCTTGCATGCTGTGGGTTATATTTTTGGTAGACCCTTGCAAATCGATCAAGCAATCATAGCCAAATCTATCGGTTTCGATCCTTGTTGAAATTGATGTAACAAAGAAATTTCCTAAGGAGGTGTGGATTGGATCTGAGAAATATGGATATTTCTAGCAGGTCGAGTTTGAAAACTTCCCTACTTTCTCCAATCTTTGCAAAACTCATTGCCATGATGTATCAAAATGTTTTGTTACTCATCAACATCTTCAAAAGAAAGTGGTTAAAGATCCTAAGGTTGCTAGCAAAATTGGAGATTTAAAAAGTGATAAAAGAAATTCTGCTTTAAATGAGAAAGATAATGGTGTTGTGAATGAAATTATTAACATTTCTAATGATGTTCCTAATGTTTTTAATGTTGTTCCCAATGTAAGTGGTAGTTATAAGATAGTTAAAAATTCTTTTGAAACTATTTTATAGAGTAATCATGATTCGGCTGCAATTATTTCTATTATTCCTGAAAATTTGCAAGTGGATGATTTTCCTATTTTAGTTTCTGATTCCAAAGAGATTTGTTATAAAGTTTCTAAAAATCTTATAGAAAATGTTTATGTTATTTCACCTCAAAAATATTTAAAAAGAAATCTTGTTTTATCTTCTTTGAATTTGGGCAAGAATGATGATATGGAGCTTGTTGATAATGTGCAGCCAAGTGTTTGTTTGCTTAATAAATCTATTTCTGCCCCTTCTTTAACTATTATTCTGGATGGTATTTTGCTTAGTGATAATTCTCATTTAGTGGACAGAGAGGATCTATCTTCTTGTCAAATGGGATCTTCTCCTAAATCTATTATTAATAATGATGACAAAATTTTTTCTGATGATGAATCCATGGAGAATGAGATTGATTTTCAAACTATTTTTGTGAAAAGGAAAAAAGAGTTAAAAAATTATCCTCCTAAACTTTCTAGATCTACTTAATCTTCTTCATCTTCTTAGCTTAATAAAAATTAATTTTTAACTTTCTTATTTGGAATGTGAGGGACATTGGCACTCTTGCTATTAGAAATAGATTTAGGAATCTTTGTAGAATTTATAATGTTGGATTTTTTGTTATTCTTGAACCTCTTATGTTTTCTTCTAAAATAATGCATGCGGCCAGGAAGATTGGTTTTAGAAATTTTTATTTCAATATCAATAACAAGATTTGGTTATTTTGGAATTATTCTCTTTCTATTAATATTAATAATGATTTTCATCAAGTTATTAATGGGTTTATATTTCATTTGGTGATTATCATTCTATTGACTCTTTTATTTATGCTACTTGTAACAAGTTAGAGAGGAGAATTCCTTGGGTTTAATTATCTAATTTTTTATTCTATTGTTAATAATTCTTGGATTATTAGTGGGGATTTCAATAAAGTCATTTCTTTGAATGAAAGGAAAGGAGGTTCTTTATTGAACTTACATTCAATGGAAGATTTTGCAAATATGATCTTGGATTGTAATCTTCATGATGTTAGTTTCATTGGTTCTCAATTTACTTGGAATAATCAAAGATTGTGACAACAGTTGGATCATGCTTTATTTAATAATTATTAGTTAAACTGTTGGCCTTTAACTTTGGTGGAGCATCTTAGTAGAACTCTCTCGGATCATGCTCCTCTTGTTATTTCTATTAAGGATGTTGTTCATAATAATAATGTCATTAAAAATTTTTGTTTTCAAAATATGTGGTAACAAGATAAAATTTTTCTTGATGTTATTACTTATAATTGGTGTGCTCTTCTTTCTCGTGATGATTCTGCATTTGGTATGATGAGATTTTGGCTTAAACTTTAAAGGCTTAATAATAATATCACTTGGTGGAACATAAACTGCTTTAAAAATATTTTTGATAATATCAAGAATATGGAACAAAAGGTAATTTATTGGGAATAACAAAAGGTTAATCATTGGGAAGAACTTTCTATTACTAATTCTTCTTTCTATTCTAATTTCGCTAAAGCTAAAGATAATCTCATTAAGTTTCAGGATATGGAGGAGACTTATTGGAGACAAAAAATTGCATCTAAGCATCTTTCTAAGGGGGAAAGAAACACTAAATATTTTCATTCTTTGTAATGAGAAGGAGAGTTCTTGGTCGCATTCATAAAATCAAGAACTTTGATGGTTCTTGGCTTATCAAAAAAGAGGATATATTTTCTTTGGCTCTTAATTATTTTGAAGATCTTTTAAATAAAAATTATCAACTTGAGCATTTATCCAATCCCTCTATCATCCCTTCTATTATGTCTACTGAGGATAATGAGTGCTTGGTTGCTCCTCCTTATGATGAGAAGATTTTTAATATTCTTAATGGTATGAATGGTTATTCTGTTACAGGGCCGGATGGTTACACTACTTTATTCTTTCAAAAAGCTTGGTTTATTATTAAAATTGATCTTGTTAATGTTAAGAATTTTTTTCAAGGGAATTCTATTCCTAAATATTTTACTAGCACTTGTATTGTTCTTATTCTCAAGAAAGATAATCCTGAATTTTGGAATGACTTTAAACCTATTATCCTTTGTACTTTTTTCAAAAAAGTGATTTATAAAATTTTGACTAATAGGCTTAGTAAATTTCAACCTAAGATTATCTCTCCTAATCAAATTGGCTTTGTGAAAGTTAGAACTATTTCAGATAGTTACTCAGGAATTGATTCATGATTTGAATGTTAAAACTAGAGGTGGCAATTTACTTTTAAGCTTGACATCACCAAAGCTTATGATAGCATTTCTTAGAATTTTCCTAATAGCATTCTTACTTTATTTGGTTTTTCTAGTCATTTTGTTTCTTTGGTTAACAAAATATTTAGGAATGTTTAGTTTTCATTAGTTATCAATGGTGAAAACTTTGGTTTCTTTACTTCCTCTCAAGGTATAAGACAAGGCGACCCTCTTTCTCCGTCGCTTTTTATTATTGCGGTTGAATATTTGTCTCATTGGCTTAATTTTTTTTAGAAGAATTTTAGTATGTATTTCAGTAATTTTGGTGGTTTGGCTATCTCTCACTTAAGCTTTTCTAATGATTTCATAATTTTTTGTAATGGCTATTTACATTATGTTAAAAAGCTTAAGGATTTTTTAAATAAATTTGAAAAGGAAAGTGGCCTTTTGATAAGTGCTCATAAAAGTTGTTTTATCACTTCTACTTCTATATTTGTTCATAGAATTAATAAAATAAAGGATATCACTAGTTTTTCTCATCAAAATATTCCTATTAAATATTTAGGCTTCCCTTTATATTGTGGCCATAAGAGATCCCATCTCTTTGATGAAGTAATTCATAATATTCAAAATAAAATTTCTACCATTGAATTTCATTTCTAATCTTTTGGTGGTAAATTAATTGTTATTAAAAGTATTCTTTATTCTCTTCCTTTTCACATGTTACTTAATAATGTTCCTACTTTCCTTATTCTTATAAGGATTGAAAGACTTTTTAATAAGTCTTTTTGGGGCTCTTGGAATTTAGCCAAAAGGCTTCATTGGACTTCTTGGTCTAATATGTATGGTACTATTTATGAAGTTAGTATTGGGTGTAGATCTTTGATGGATTCCACCAATGTTTTTTTCTTATAAACTTTGGTGGAATTTTTGGAAAAATGAAAGTCTTTGGGATAAATTCATGAAATTTAAATATTGCAAAGGTAAGCATCCTTTAATTTGCAATTGTAAACATGGTGACTCTATTATTTGGAAACGGCTTTGTGATATTAAATGGAAAGCAGAACCTTTTTGAGGTATTAATATTGGATCTTCTTTCTTCTAGCATGATAACTGGATGGGGGATTTTTCCATTGATTCTTTGCTTAATATTCACTCTACTTCTTCTTCAAAAGTTGGTCATTTTATTTAAAATGGTGAATGGAATTTCTCTCTTTTAAATGATTTGATTCTTGATTTCATTAGTAATAACATCGCTAATATTCCTATTGATAGTAATTTTTTGGATCAAATTCTTTTCAGAATTTCTTGTAATGGAGAATTTTCTTTTAAAGATATTTGGCACTATATTAGAGGTAAAAAATCCTCTTCTTCTCTTATTCTTAAAATTTGGAATAATCTTATTTCTACTTCTTATTCTATTCTTGGGTGGAGATTATATGGGATTATATTATTATTGATTCTTTACTTTTGGACAAAGGTTTTCATCTACCCTCTAAATGCATGTGTTGCTTTCATATTGAGAATGTTAGTCATGTTTTTGTTAATGGTGACATTGCCTCTAAAGTTTGGGGTTAGTGTGAGAATTTATTTAAATTAAGTTGTTTTATTGGTAATTTAACTTTAATGAAACTTTTTGACTCCTATTTTCTTAATACTATTAAAGTGCATATCAAAATTATGGTGGCTGTGACTTTTATTTGGTTTATTTGGCTTGACAAAAATGATGCTAAGCATCGTACTATGCCTATGAATCATAAGAGGATTATTTCTATGACTAAAGATAAGAATTTTTTTCTTTACATAAGGTTACTCTTCTAAGTGGTACTAATTTTAGAGGTTGCAAGTTTGTTTCCTCTAAACTGCATATAAGTTTTCCTTATTGTGACTCATCTCTGGATTATAAAATCATTCATTGGATTATGCCTCCTAATTATTCTATTAAAAATAATTTTTATGGCTCAATTGCATAGAACAAGTCGGGTTGTGGTAGTATTTTTAGAAATAATCTTGGGAATACTATGTTGGCTTTTTCCACTCCTCTCTCTACTAATTCTATTATTTTGTTTAAATTGATGGTTGTTTATCATGCTCTTAAGCTTTATTGGGATGGAAATTTTCATGCAATTTGCTTGGAATCTGATGTTGAGATGGTTGTTGCTATGATCAATTCTAACCATAAGGGTATTGCTGAGCTTTTTTATTTAATTAGAAATGATAAAGCTATTATCTCTAAACTTTCTTTTAAAATTACTTGTATTTTAAGAGAAGGTAATGCTTATGTGGATTTCTTAGCTGGTTTGGGGTGTAATCTCTTTTATTTTCCTTTGTTTACCAATGTGAATATTCCTAAGAAATTAAGAGGGCTGTCTAATTTAGATAAATCTGATTTGCCTTATGTTAGATAAATCCAAGATGGTTTTTTTCTTTCTTGGGGCTTTTGTTTGAGAGATTCTAGTGATTTTGGTTTGTTTGTTTTCTTTTGGCTCCTATTATTTCTTGGAGGCTTTATGTTGTTGTTTTATTCCTATATTTTATAGGTTGGAATGCTGGCTTCTACTATTTTGGTTGTTAGGCTATTGCGATTGTTTTTCCTACTTTTATTGTGGTATCTCTTGTGGGTTTATTTTTTAGGTTTTTGGTTGGTTTGTTGGCTTTATTTGGTGGATTTTTGGTTGGTCTCCTTGAGCTTCCTAGTTTTGGGTGAATTCTGTGGATGTGTTGGTGGTGCTTCTCTTCCTTCTATTTCTTTTTAGCTAGTTGGGCAAGTTTGGTTTTGGGTGTGGCTGCTTCTTTCCTTTGTGGCTTTGGTGGTTGTGTTGTTAATTATTTTGGTTGGTGGTTATTGTGGTCTTTTTTGGTTGCTCTAGTCTGGTTGGACTTGGTGAGCTTTGTCGGTTACTTCTCTCCCCTTTCTATTTCTTGGTATTTTTTCCTTAGTTGGTGACTTTGTTACACTCACTATTTTCTGGTTGGATGGTTGTGCTTTGAATTTTTCTTTGTTGGCTGCTTTTTCTATTTCCCTTTGGTTGTGTGGTGTTGGTCTTTTTTGTGGTTGGTTCTAGATCTTCATTGTTATTGGTGTGTGCTTGGGTGCTTTTGTGAGGTTTGTTGGCTATGATGGCTAGGATGTTTACTCTTTTTTGTTGGTTGGAAGCATTTTTTACGGTTGCATCCCTCTTTTCAGAGTTTGGCTGCTCACAAATTTTTGTTGCCCCTTCTAACGTTCATGACTGAGCTTGAGCCTTTTCTTTCACTTTTCTTTCTTTTCTCTTTATCTTTTTTTTTTTATTTTCTCTTAATTGTGCTTACTCTGCTATAGTGTTTTCTTGCAGGTTTCCTTTGTTTGCTCTTGGGTCTCTTCAGGTGGTATGCTGACCTGCTCAGGGATTCTATGTTGTTGTTATTCTTTTCTTAATTTTCCTTTTCCTTTTTTTGTATTAGTGAAGGGATTTTTCTCTTTAGGTTTTTTTGTAGCTCTTTGAGCAGTAGTCTTTGAGATTCATCCCCTTTAAGGATGTTGTATCCTTTTCTTTTGGTAATAAAAATTCTTCTTTTTACAAAAAAGAAAAAAAATCCTAAACTTTAAACCCTAAACCCTATAAACCCTAAAGCCTAAACTCTAAATACTAAACCATAAACCCAAAACCCTAAACCCTACCCTTAAACCATAAACCCTAAACTCTAAAACCCTAAAGCCTAAAACCCTAAACACAAAATCCTAAACCCTAAAATCCTAAAAACCTAAACCTAAACTAAATAAAACCTAAAAATAAAATAAATAAAAAACCTAAACCTATATAAAATAAAAAAATATAAAAAAAATGAAAACTTAAAGTAAAACCTAAACTTAAACCTAAATATAAAATAAAATAAAAAAAATAAAAAACATAAAAATAAATAAAATAAAATAAATAAAAACCTAAATAAAACTAAAAAATAAAATAAACCTAAGAATAAAAAACCAAAATAAAATAAAAACTAAACACAAAATAAAAATAAAATAAAATAAGAACTAAATAAAAACCTAAAACTAAAAAATAAACCTAAAAATAAATTATAAATAAAACCTAAACCCAAAACTAAAAGAAACATAAACCTAAAATAAATATACAATAAACAAAATAAAATAAACTTGAACCTAAACTAAAATAAATAAAACCTAAACATAAACCTAAAATAAACTAAACTTAAACATAAACCTAAACTAAGTAAATAAAATAAACTAAAAAAAACATAAACCTAAGCTTAAAAATAAAACCTAAAAATAAACCTAAAATTAAAACCTAAAACTTAAACCTAAAAAAATAAAATCAAACTCTAAACTTAAACTTAAAAATAAAAATAAAATTGAAACCTACAAAATAAAATAAAAATAAAACTCCACTAAAAAAATAAACCTAAACCTAAAAAATAAACTAAAATTAAAAATGTAAACTAAAATAAATAAACCTAAAATAAACAAACTAAACTAAATTAAAAAAATAAACCTAAATAAAAATAAAGATTAAAGTAAACTAATATAAATAAAAAATAAACTAAATATTCTAAATAAACATAAACCTAAATATTTACTTAATTTAAAAAAAACCTTCAACCTTAAACCCTAAACCCAAAACCTTAAAAAACCCTAAGCCCTAAATCCTAAACGCTAACCCTAAACACTAAACCCTAAAAGCATAAACCCTAATACCCTAAACCCTAAACCATAAACCCCAACCCTAAACTGTAAACCTTAAACCTTAAACCCTAAACCTAAACCTAAACCCTAAGAATGTGCAGAACTTTGACGGTAGGAACATCATCATCAACTAGGCTCAATCTAGATCTGGCTAGTAGATATGGAGGTGGCGGTCAGAGAAGTGGTGGTTATGGAGGCGGTGGAGCGACAGAAGTTATAGCTATGGTATTGGTGGAGGGAGAGATCGAGGATATGATGGTGGATTCTGCTACTCGAGAGGCCAATTTGGTTATGATGGGTAAAACCTAAAAATATGCCTAAACTAAAAACCTAAAACCTAAACCTAAAAAACTAAAATAAAAACATAAATATAAACCTAAACCTACAAATAAAAAATAAAACCTAAATAATAAAATAAGAATAAAACAAAACTAAAAAAAAACCTAAACCTAATCCTAAACCTAAGCGATAAACTAAAAATAAAAAGTCTAAACTAAAATAAATAAACCTAAAATAAAGAAACTAAACTAAATAAAAATAAAAATAAACCAAAATAAAAATAAAATTTTAAATTAAATTAAAGAAAAAAATAAAAAATAAATCTAAACCTACCAATTTACTTAATTTTTAAAAAATAAATAAAATAAATAATGAAACCCTAACCCAATACCATAGACCTTAAAACTAAACCTAAACCGTAAACCCTAAATCATAAAACCCTACACCCTAAACCCTAAAGCTTAAAACCTACAACCCTATACCTTAAACTCTAAACCCCAAACCCTAAACCCTAAACCCTAAACCCTAAAAACCTGAAAACATAAACCTAAACTAAATAAAACTTAAAATTAAAATAAATAAGAAAACCTAAACCTAAATAAAATATAATAAAATAATATAAAAACCTAAACTAAAACCTAAAATAAAATAAAATAAAATAATAAGAAAACTAAAATAAAATAAATAAAAACTTAAACTAAACTAAAAAAGTAAAATAAACCTAAGAATAAAAAACTTAAATAAAATAAAAATAAGATAAACCTAAAATAAAATAAAAACTAAATAAAAACTTAAACCTATAAAAGTAAACCTAAAAGTAAAACCTAAACCCTAAACTAAAAAATAATAAACCTAAAATAAAAATAAATTATACAAAATAAAATAAACCTAAACCTAAACTAAAATAAATAAAACTAAAATAAATTAAAATTTAAACCTAAACCAAAAATAAAGTAAACATAAATGTAAACCTAAACTAAATAAAATAAAATAAACTATAAATAAACCTAAACCTAAACTAGAAAATAAAACCTAAAACTAAACCAAAAATAAAACCTAAAACCTACGCTTAAAAAAATAAAATAAAAACCTAAACCTAAACCTAAAAATAAAAAATAAAACCTAAACCTAAAAATGAAAAATAAAAAATAAAACTCAAGTAAAAAATAAACTTGAACCTAAACATCAAAAACAAACTAAAATAAGAAAACCTAAACTTAAATAAATAACCCTAAAATAAATAAACTAAACTAAATAAAAATAAAAATAAACCTAAATGAAAATAAAAAATAAACTAAAAAAAAAAGAAAAATAAACAAAATAAACCTAAACCTACTAGTTTACATAATTTTTTTTTTTTTAAAAAAATTTGAAACCCTAAACTCTAAATCTTAAACCCTAAACCTTAAACCCTAGACCCTATAACTAACACTAAACCCTAAACCTACAACCCTAAATCCTAAACCCTAAACTATAAACCTTAAACCCTAAACCCTAATCTTAACCATGAGACCCTTAGCCATAAACCTTAAACCTTAAAACCCTAAACCCAAAACTTTAAACTAACCCTATACCCTAAACCTTAAAAACCTAAAAACCCAAAACCCTAAAGCCTAAACAATAAACCCTAAACCCTAAACCTTAAATCCTAAATTAATCGTAAACTTTAAACCCTAAAAATGTGAAACCATAAAGCCTAAACACTAAACCCTAGACCCTAAACTCCAAACCTTAACCCTAAAACCCTAATACCTTAAATCGTAAAAACTAAACCCTAAACTTGAAACCTAAACCAAAATTAAACCTAAACCCTAAACCTAAACTTAAACCCTAAATAAACTTAAACCTAAACCTAAACCCCTAAACCTAAACCCTAAACCCCAAAACCCTAAACCCTAAACCCTAAACCTAAACCCTAAACCTAAACCTAAACTCCAAAGAGAGAATGGCAACATATCACAATCAGACTGGAGATCTCTGGAGTCGAAGGAGGCAGATTATCGCAGTGGTGGTGGGGAATCTATAGGTGATGGATATGGAAGTGGTGGTCGGAGTAGTGGAGGTTATGGAGGCGGGTGGAGCGACGAAGGTTACAGCCATGGTGGTGGCGGAGGGAGAGATCAGGGATATGATGGTTGATCCAGCTACTCAAGAGGCTAGGGTGGTTTTGATGGAAACTAGAGAAATTGAAGAATCGCTGATCTGATATGGAGCTCATGGAACTATGAATGAGGACGGTTCTAGTTACCAGGGTTTTGATTTGTTCTATGGTTATATCATCTATTAAAAAAACTTAGTGTGCTACTTGGTTGATGAAATCAAAAAGAAGAAATGTTGAATATGAATTTATTCTCTGTTAAAAAAAACCAAAGACCCTAATCCGTAACCAAAAAAAAAACTTAAAACTAAAATAAAAATGAAATAAACCTAAACCTACAATAAAATAAACTAAACTAAAATAAATAAAACCTAAACCTAAACCTAAACTAAATAAAATAAAATAAACCTAAAATAACCTAAACCTAAACTAAAAAATAAAACCAAAAAATAGTCCTAAAATAAAAATCAAAAACCTAAACCTAAAAATAAAATAAAAATAAAACTAAACTAAAAAATAAACATAAAACTAAACATAAACCTAGAAAATAAACTAAAAAATAAATAAATAAAATAAAAATACAAAAAAATAAACCTAAATAAAAACTAAAATAAATAAAAAAATAAACTAAATAAACTTAAATAGCTTAATTTAAAACCAAAAACACCAAACCTACCCTATAAATCCTATACCCTAAACCCTAAACCCTAAACTATAAATCTATAACCATAAATTGTAAACCTTAAACCCTAAACCCAAAATCCTAAACCCTAAATAAAAATAATAAAATAAAAAATAAAAAACCCTAATGCTGAACGTTAAAACAAACCCAAAACCCAAAACCCTAAAATTACAACCCTAAACCTTAAACCCAAAATCGTAAAACCCTAAACCCTAAACCCTAAACCCAAAAACCCTAAACCCTAAACCATAAACCCTAAACTATAAACTTTAAACCCTAAAACTTATAACCCTAAGCCCTAAACCCTAAACACCTAACCCTTAACCCTTAACCCTAAACCCTAAACACAAAAAATAAGAAAAAACTAAAAGCTTAAACCTAAACTAAATAAAACTTAAAAAGAAAATAAATAAATAAAACTTATACATAAATAAAATAAAAAATAAAATAAAGTAAAAACCTAAACCTAAATCTAAACTTAAACGTAAAAATAAAATAAAAATAAAATAAAAATGAAACTAAAATAAAATAAATAAAATCCTAAACTAAACTAAATAAAATAAAATAAACCTAGAAATAAAAAAACTTAAATAAAATAAAACACAAACATAAAATAAAAATAAAATAATCCTAAAATAAAATAAGGCAAACTAAATAAAAATATAAACATAAGAAAATAAACCTAAAAATAAATAAATAAAAAAACCTAAACATTAAACTTTAATAAAAAAACTTAAACCTAAAATAAACAAAATAAAATAAACCTAAACCTAAAGTAAAATAAACTAAACTAAAATAAATAAAATCTAAACTTAAACCTAAAATAAATTAAACCAAAACCCTAAACTAAATAAAATAAAATAACTAAAAATAAACCTAAACCTAAACTAAAAAAACAAAACCTAAAAATAAACTTGAAATAAAATCCTTAAACCTAACCCTAAAAAAATAAAATATAAACCTAAACCTAAATAAAAAATAAAAACTAAAACATAAAACTAGACCAAAAAAAATAAAACTAAACCTAAACCTAAACCTAAAATTTAAACTAAAATAAAAAAACCTAAACTAAAATAAATAAACTAAACTAAATAAAAATAAAAAATAAACCTAAATTAAAATAAAAAATAAAATAAACTAAAATAATAATAAATAAACTAAATAAACCTAAAATACTAGATTGCTTAATTTTTTTTAAAAAAAACCCTTAATCGTAAATCCTAAACCCTAAACCCTAAATCTAAAAACTAACCCTAAACCCTAAACCTATAAACCAAAACCTACAACCCTAAAACCTAAACCTTAAACCCCAAACCTTATGACATAAAAAAACTCTAAACCCTAAGCCCTAATCCTAAACCTTAAACCATAAAAGCATGAACCCTAAAATCCTAAACCCTAAAGCCAAAACCCTAAACCCTAAACCCTAAACACTAACACAAAATTGTAAACCCTAAACCCCAAACCTTAAACCTAAACCTAAGGTAACTAAATAAATAAAAAATAAACCTAAACCCTAAAACCTAATAAACCTAAACTTAAACCCTAAGAACATGCAAAACCTTGACTATAGGAACATCACCCCACCGTGCCCTAGATCTAGGGGTGGAGAAAGGCAATGAAAGTGGTGGTGGAGAATTTGTAGGTCCCGTGGTGGATATGGGGCTTGGCAAGGTAATGGAGGCAAAGACGATGTGGAGATTACAACCGTGGTGTTGACTGAGGGAGAGATCAGGGATATGATGGTGGATCCCACTACTCGAGATGCCAGGATGGTTTTGATGGAAAGTAGAGAAACTGAAGAATGACTGATCTGATATGCTGCTTATGGAACTATGTCTTTACAATATAAATGGCTCTAGTTACCTAGGGTTTCTTATTAGCTCTATGCATGCTCATTTTTTATCTATGTCATCACTTGTGTCTTAGAAAACTTGGTGTGTTACTTGGTTGATGAAATCAAAAAGAAGAAATGTTGAATCTAAATTTATTCTCTATTAAAAAAACCAAAGACTCTAATACCTAAACTAAAAAAAACCTAAACTTAAAATATAAATAAAATAAACCTAAACCTAAACTTAAATAAATTAAAATAAAATAAAATAAACTTAAACCTAAACCTAAAATAAAGTAAACCTAAACCTAAGCCTATACTAAATAAAAAAAATAAACTTAATATAAACCTAAACCTAATCTAAAAAATAAAATCTAAAAATAATCCTAAAATAAAAATCTACAACCAAAACCTAAAAAAATATAATAAAAACCTAAACCTAAAAAACTAAAATAGAAATAAAACTACACTAAAAAATAAACATAAACCTAAACCTAAACCTAAAAAATAAACTAAAATAAAAAACCTAAACTAAAATAAATAAACCTAATATAAATAAAAAAACTAAATAAAAATAAAAAATAAACTTAAATAAAATAAAAAATAAAATAAACTAAAATAAATAAAATTAAATAAACTTAAACCCAGGTTTACTTAGTTTAAAACTAAAACCTTAAGTAGTAAAAAACCAAATCCCTAAACTAAACCTAAACCATAAACCCTAAAGCCTAAGCCCTAAATAAAATAAAATAAAATAAAATAAAATAACCCAAACACTAAACCCTAAAAGTAACCCTAAACCCTAAACCATTAACCCCAAACTTGCAACCCTAAACCCTAAACACTAAACCCTAAAACCTTAAACCCTAAACCTTAAAGCCTAAGCACTAAATAAAATAAAATAAAATAAAATAAACCCTAACGTCAAACCGTAAAATGAACTCTAAACCCAAAACCATTAACCCTAAACTTACAACCCTAAACCCTAAACCCTAAAACCCTAAACCTTAAACCCTAAACCTAAAAGCCCTAAACCCTAAAATTTTAAAAAAATACTAAACCCCTAAACCTAAACTGAATGTAACCTAAAAATAAAATAATTAAACCTATACTTAATTATAATAAAAAATAAATTAAAATAAAAACCTAAACCTAAACCTAACCTTAAACCCAAATTTAATAAAAAGAAAAAAATAACTAAACTAAAATAAAAATAAATAAAAACCTAAACTAAACTAAAATAATAAAATAAACCTATAAATAAAATACCTAAATAAAATAAAACAAATACAAAATAAAATAAAAGTAAAATAAAACTAAAACTGAATGAAACATAAACCTAAAAAAATAAACATAAAATAAATAATAAATAAAACACAAACCCTAAACTTAAAGAAAAACCTAAACTAAACAAAATAAAATAAAACTAAACATAAACTAAAGTAAAGTAAAGTAAAATAAATAAAACCTAAACCTAAACTTAAAATAAACTAAACTTAAACCCTAAACTAAATAAAATAATACAAACTAAAAATAATCTTAAAGCTAAACTTAACAATAAAACCTAAAAATAAACCTAAAATAAAAACCTAAAACCTAAACCTAAAAAAATAAAAGAAAAACCTAAACCTAAACCTAAAAATTAAAAAGAAAACCTAATCCTAAAAAATTAAATAAAAATAAAACAAAACTAAAATACAAATTAAACATAAACCAAAACTTAAAATTTATACTAAAATATAAAATCCAAAACAAAAATAAAGAAACAAAACTAAATCAAAATAAAAAATACTAAATAAACTAAATAAACCTAAACATACTAGGTTAATAAATAAAAACCTAAACCATAAATCCTAAATCTTAAACCCTAAACCTTAACCCCTAATCACAAAAACTAACCCTAAACCTAATACCCTAAACCTATAACCCTAAACCTTAAACCTTAAACCCTAAACCCTAAACCTTAAACTTCCAAAACCTAAACCCTAAACCCTAGACCCTCGACCTAAAATTTAAACCTTAAACCCTAAACCATAAACCCTAAAAACCCTAAACCCTAAAAAGCTAAAAACCTAAATCTAAATTAAAGAAACCTAAAAATAAAATAAATATAAAAATCTAAACCAAAATAAAATAATAAAATAATAAAATAAAAATCTAAACCTAAACATAAAAAAATAAATAAAAAATAAGATCTAAACTAAAATAAAATAAATAGAAACTTAAACTAAAATAAAATAATAAAAATACTAAATAAAATAAGCTGAACCTAAAATAAAATAAAATAAAAACCTAAACCTAGAAAAGAAACCTAAAAATAAATCGTATAAATAAATAAAAATTAAAACTTAAACCCTAAACAAAAAAATAAACTTAAATATAAAATAAAAATAAAATAAACCAAAACTTAAACTAAAATAAATAAAACCTAAGCCTAAAATAAACTAGACCAAATCCTAAAACCAAACCCCTAAATAAAATAAAATAAACTAAAAATAAACCTACACCTAAACTTAAAAATAATCCGAAAATAAAAACCTAAAACCTACAAAAATAAAATAAAACGCTAAACCTAAATCTAAAAATTAAAAATAAAACCTAAACTTAAAAAATAAAATAAAAATAAAACTAAACTAAAAAATAAACCTAATCCTAAAAAATAAACTAAAATAAAAAACCTAAACTAAAATAAATAAACTAAACTAAATAAATAAAAAATAAAAATAAAATAAACTAAAATAATTAAAAAAATAAACTAAATAAACACATGTGATTTTAAAAATAATAATTAAATAAATAAATAGAAAACCCTAACCCTAAATCTTAAACCCTAAACCCTAAACCCTGAACCATAAACCTACAACCTTAAACAATAAACCCTAAACTTTAAAACCCTAAACCTTAAACCCCAAATCGTAAACCCTAAAGCCTAATCCCTAAAACCTTAAACCCTAAACACTAAATACTAATCCCTAAACCCCAATCCATAAAACCTACAACCCTAAACCCTAAACTATAAACCCTTTGAACCCTAAACCTTAAACACTAAACCCTAAACCCTAAACCATAAACCATAAACCCTAAACCCTAAACTAAAACTTAAAGCCTAAACCTAAAACCTAAACCTTAAACCCTAAGCCCTAAAAACCCTAATCCCTAAATACTAAACCCTAAACCCTAAATCCTAAACCCTAAACCCTAAAACTCTAAACCTTAAACCTTACACCCTAAAACTTACAACCCTAAACCTTAAACCCTAAACCCTAAACCCTAAACCCTAAACTCTAAACGCTAAACTAATCCTAAACCCTAAACCTTGAATAAAGATATCATTAGGAGTAGATCTAAAGAATGACCTAATCCTAACCTAATTATGGTAGCTAAAGAAAATCTCTTCAAGAGACTTTCCATTGACTATTAGAGAAATGAATACCCTAAACCCTAACCTTAAATTATATTATAATACCATATATTATAGTATAATGTAGCATTATATATTTAAGCATGTAGTGATGTGTTTTTGGATGTTATAAGATGTTTTGAAATGTTTTAGTATATTATGGTATTGTTCCCTATAATCTATATTAATATAAACCATAAAAATATTGATTTAATAAATTAGATGATGAAGTTTATTAATTATGAAGTGGGAATTAGTTTGTAGTACCAAAGGTGTGCTATGCCACTTATAGTCTAAAAAGTAAGACTTTATGTTCAAAATAAATATTATATGTTCTTGCATAGTATAACATCATATATAATAATATATTGTTATGCGCATTTTAAATTCTTTTAGAATTTTATAATCATGCAGTCAAGCCTACACTAGCATTATTCATAAAAATGTTGATTTAGACTTTAAAATGGTGGAATTTGGCCAAATTCATAATAGATAAAGCATGGCATCATAATATATTTTTTCAATTTAAAATATGTAAGTGATACGACTAAAATATATAGTTTTTTTTATTATTTAGACTAATTTTATGATTTTTTTTCTTAAGCAATCCCTTGTGATATGATATGAAATATAATATAATATATAATATTATTTTGTATTATAATATAGGATGCCATAACATAGTGTATCATCATGCATTATAGCATACTATTGTGTATTACTACTTGTTGTTTTGCATATTTTAGTTTGTTATAGTATGATGTAGTAGAGTTTTTACAGGCATAATTCATAAATAAACTAATTTATAGGCTGAGATGATGGGATTTGACCAAATTTAAGGTAAACATTAGGGAAAACCATTGGGGGTGTGCTATGGTGTGTCATTTAATCAAAAGAATGGAATTTTACATCCAAAATATATGTTCATTTTTCAACTAAATTTTATAAATTATTTTATTAAAGTGATTCATTTTAAGGTGTAATGTAAGATAAATTATTCTATGAAAGCATATTAAAATATAATGTACATAACAATATAACTTTACATATATATGAATGTGGTGGTGTGTTACTAAATGTTATTGTATATTTTAGCATGTTTTACTTTTGTTATAATACATTGGGTTAAAACTCACAGAAATGTTAATTTGAAGGTTGAGATGGAAGAATTTGGAAAAATTAACAACACACACCAAGAAGCAACACCAAAATTATGCTATTTTGTAACATTTCTAATAGAAAAATAATAATTTTACATTCAAAATGAACATTATTCATGTTTTGAGAAATTTTTGGTATTTGTTCCTTTTAAGTCATTATAATAAGGTGTAATGTTAGACAATATGTTATGTTATAGCAAATTATAATATAACATAATATATAATAATATAATATAGTGTGTTAATTCACACTATAATTTGTTTAGCATGATATTTTATAGTTAGTTTGAGCTTGCACCGTCACAAATCATAAAATGTTGATTACATTGTTAAGATGATGTAATTTGAACAAATACATTGTTAGGCTTTTGGTTGGAGTATTAAAGGTGTGCATAAGAGAGGAAATAAGATTTGATGAGAATTCCATGTTAAGGACATGGATGGATATCCAGTAGGGGATCACACATGCATTGGACATGACATGTGAGGGGTCTATGTCGAGGGCTTAGAAGAAAAAAATTTGCTGGGGATAAGGTTCGAATTTGATTTCATTATATGATTTGTGGAAAGAAGATCTGTTGGGGATAAGAATCTATAATCCACTGGGGATTAAGATCGAATTAACTTTAATTTATTTTGTTTTAATTGATGTGGAGGAATATCTACTTGAGATATGGGCTCGAGTTCACTGGGGATTGGGTATATGAATCTTCCACTAGGGAAGCAGGTTCAGGCTATCCACTAGGGATTTGAATTTGAGTTTGATATCATAGATTTTTTTGGGGATGTATCTATTGGGAAGAATATTTTGGTTGCATTTCTTTGGTTAAGACTCTATTGGGGGAGTTGGTTTTATATGGCTCCACTAGGGAGGTTGGTTTTGAATTTAATTTGTTTGCTTGACTTATTTATATATGATTTGGGGCTACATTGGGGACAAGGGTGTGATTTAACTCCATTGGGGAAAATCATATTGGGTTTAATTTAATCAGAGTTAATATATGGACCCTGTCGGAGTGCGATGAACCCCATCAGAAGGGACTATATCAACCTTAACCTACCTCAAGTTTACAAATCCAAAGAGATTGTCTACTGATTGTGGGGTAGAGCAAACCAACATAAGGGGTTGCCTTTTAGTGTGCAAAAATTATGCTAGAAAGAAGGCATAGCAGACTTACATCTTTCAAAGTGAGGAACAACCACTGGGGTGACCTATTGGATGCACAATAAATCAAAGCTAACCTAAGGCGACTACTTAGTTAATGCCGTTGGGTACTTATGTTAACTCAAATGTAGTCATTATTAATATTATCTTAATTTCATGTGATTTGAAATGGTTTGTCTGGTTTAGTTTGATTTTGAATTGAGGGCATATCCACTGGCGATGTGACCTTGGCCAAATTTGATGGATTTAATTTATGAACCTTGTCAGTGTGCGATGGACCCACTAAGAAGAGGCTATACTGCACTTGTCCTATCTCAGATTTATAAATCCAAAGGAATAATCTACTAGCCATAGGGTAGAGCTAACCAACCTAAGGGGTTACCTTTTGGTGTGCAATGACTGTGCTAGGAAGAAGGCATAACAGACTTACATATTCTAAAGCAGGGAACAACCGCTGGGGTGACCTATTGGTAGCACAAAAAATTGAACCAGACTTAGGGGCGACTTCTGTGTGAATGTCGTTGGGGGATTATATCAACTCAAGAGTAGTCAGATGATTTTTATAGAGAGTTTTGTTGACACTACCCTAAAGATAGGATGCCTGCATGGGAAAAGTATAACTAAAGGTGAATATATTTTTTGTTTATATGTTTATGTGGACCTTGTTGGTGTGTGAGGGACCACACTTAGAAGGGGCTTTGTCATCCATGACCTATCTCAGATTTACTAGACTAAGGGAGAATCTGCACAACCATAGGACAGATTCTCCAACCATAGGGGTGGTTAATAGGAAAGGGGAATTGTCTAATCTGATAGTAATCAGGGTAGTGTCTAAATGGGATCGCAAAGGATGTGATTCAAATATAGTGCCCACAAAGGAGATGCTACTAGGGGAATTATCCTAAGCCTTGAAAAAGAAAGCTTATAGGTTTATAGTGGACAACTCAAGGAGAAAGTGTAGCTGACTTACATCTGTCAGTAGTGGTGTATCCTAAGGTCTGACAACTAACTAATCTAAGGTGTATCCATCAGCATGAGTGGTGTATCCATCAGCATAGTGAGAACCAACCAACCTAAGGTGCTCGTCAGTGTGCAACCATCAATCTAGAAATAAATCATGTAGGCTTACAACTTTCCAAGTGGAACTTATCATCGGGATAGTCTATCATCAACAGGATAGATGCTATCTAACCTAGAGTGACTACTAATTGGGGAGCTCTAAGGGATGATTGGACCTAGACTTAGGAGGGAAGGAGCAGTAAGGAAACTTATCCTAAACCTCAAATATACTTGACCCTGTTAGTGAACGAAGGCTAATCCAAGAAGAAAGAATAGTAGACTCACATTATCTTAAATGAAGCCAACATGAGATAGCTTATCGGCCACACAGTAAGGCCTACCAAACTAACAAGACAGTCATCGATGTGTAATGGCCAAGTAAGGAAGGAAAGAATAGTAGACTTATATCCCCTAAAGTAAAAATACCACTGATGTGACACACTAGCAGGGTAGTATGTCAACCCGACCTACAACAGCTACTGAGTGAGTGTCATCATGAGCGTTATCTCAACTCAGAGTAGCTCAAGGAAAAAGCTATGTGTTTGTCTTATATGTTTGTGTGTATTTTGTGTTTTTATTGTGTAAATGAAGGATAGAATGCTACTCAAGTTCCTTATATCTATCCTAAACACATCATGGCAGATTCACAAATAATAATACTTTCAACATGGAAGAGATTGAATTTGAAATGGAATTTTCTTTTATGATAATTATTTTTAAACATGACTTATAATATTTCTTTAAGTAGATCCCATTGATTGGAAGCATTGTGCTATCTCCCTCATGATTAATAAGCTAATAAGATCCTCTTCGGTAGTCCTTCTCTATGGAAAAAGGGCCTTCCCAAGTGAGTTCAAGTTTGCCTTTTATTTTATGATGGGAAATAATTGGTCTCCATAGAACTAAAATAAGCTCTCCAACTTGAAAAGCTCTAGGATAGACCAACTTGTTGTAAGGTGGAAAACTTTTAGCTTTGTACAACTCAAGTTTTTGGCATGCCCACAAGCATCTCTCCTCCAAACCTTCAAGCTCTTCTAACTGCAACTTGACATTCTGCTCTATTGTGATCATGCTACCCACAACTATCTTTAGTGATGCGAGTTGGATTTCTAATGGTAGAATGACTTCATACCCATACACTAAGGAGAAAGGTGTAGACTGAGTTGGAGTTTTATATGTGGTATGGTAGGCCTACAAGGCTTTAACTAACTGCTCATGCCACTATCGCTTGTTATTGATGAGTGTCTTCTTCAGTATTTGGATGAGAGTTTTGTTGAAGGGTTATGCTAAGCCATTTATCTATGTTGTCGTTCCTAGAAAAGTTATTAATCTCAGTGCTTTTGAATGTAATACCATGATCAGGTATATTTTATAGAGGCACTCTGAACCTATATATGATATGGTTCCAAAAAAACTAGAGCACATGCTGAGTTGTGACCTCTCTAAACAGAATTGCCTTCACTCATTTAGAAAAGTGGTCAGTAGCAGCTAAGATAAATTGATGATCCTTAGAAGAAGGAGGATCAATTGGACCCACTATGTTGGTAGCCCAACACTTGAATGGCCATGAGGCCAATGTAGAATGTAGAATTTTGGGTGGTTGGTGTAGGACCACACCATTTATTTGACATTTGGTGGCTTTACCAAGATGTATCCATTCAATCTTTGATCATTGATGACCAGTAGAATTTAGTCTCTTGATCTTGGCTTTCATCTTTGGACTGGATTGGTTGGCTCCACATAATCTTGAGTATACCTTGGTCACAATTTTATGGTCTTCGTGCTTGTCTAAATAACATAACCACATATGATCAAAAGATTGGCAGCACAAGATACCATCCACAAGATCATAGGAAAGTGCTCTTTGCTTCATCTGATAGGCTTGAGAATTCTCTTGAGGTAGTTTGCCATTATTTAAGTAATCCATGAATGGTTCCCTCCAATCTAACTCCTCATCTTTCTTAGCAATGACAATCTCCCATTCAAGAGAGTACTTTTTGATGAGTTCAATATCAATAAAAGATAAGACTTGTCTATTTTGGACCTTTATTGTTATTGACTCATCCTCCAGACAATCCAACTCCTTGGCAAGCTTAGCTAAAGAATATGCTACAACATTCTCTCCTAGAGGAATTTTATAAATGATAACCTCTAGGATTTGGGCCAACAACTCCATGGTGTACTTGTAGTAGTGCTGGAGCTTAGGCTTTATTATAAAGACCACAGTTTGGTTGATAACTGGTGAGTCATCGCAGATGTTGATGTTCTAAATTCTTAGAGTAACGACTAACTCCAGACTGACAATCAATGCCTCATATTCGGCTTCATTATTGGTGCAAGGATTGGATAGATGATATAAAAATTTTATTACATCATGGTCCGGAGTTAAGAGAACTATTCCTACCTATTCCTTTCCTAGAATAGTAGATTATGGTTCTTCTACTATTTGAGAGGAAGCTGCACCGCCGATGTACATCTCCCAATAGTGAATGTGTATCCCTTAAGTTCATGATTTGTTCATCACAAAGATCATCACTAAGCGGAGAGTTAGTAAGAAATGGGTGTGCTGCTAAGAAATCTGCTAGCGCTTGTTCATTCACTCCTCAAAGGGGTATGAAGGTAGTGTCGAACTATGAGAGGATCATAGACTGTCATGCTAACCATTTGGATATTGTCGGGCATGTCATAAGATACTATAGTGGGTTGATCCTAGAGATTAAGTTCACCTTATGAGGAAGCATGTAGTGCTGTAGCTTTTGGGATGCAAAGATTAAAGCTAGGAAATACTTCTTAATGGATGGATAATTAGCTTTTGTAGGGATTAGACTATAGTTGAGGTAGTAGAGTGTGTTTTCCTTCCCTTCATCATTGGCTTTGGCCAACAAAGCACCAAGGGAGTCATCTAATGCAGTAGTGTAAAGTATGAGTAGCTTATCTGGGATAAGGGCTACTAGAATCTATAGTGACATCAAGTAATGTTTGATGTCTTCGAAGGCATGCTCACACTTATTATCCCACTTGAACTTGGCATCCTTTTTGATAAGTGCTGAGAAAGGCTGACATCTTCTCGATAAGTTGGATATAAAGTTTCATAGATACACCAACCGTTGTTGGAATGATTTGAGTTGAGTTAAATTTTTATGGGGTGGAATTTTTAATATCACCTTGATCTTCTTAAGATCGATTTCGATTCCCTAGTGTTAGACAACAAACCTAAGGAAATTCCCTGAAGCTACTCCAAATGCACACTTCAGGGTGTTCATTTTGAGGTTAAATTATCTTAACTATTCAAAAATGGCTCTCAATTCAAAGAGATGGTCTTCCTTTTCTCTACTTTTGACCACAAGATCATCTACATAGCACTTGACTTGATGATGAATGAGTTCATCAAAGATTGGAGTCATAGCCTACTGGTATGTAGCACTGGCATTTCTAAGGCTAAAAGGCATGACCTTATAGCAATACATTTCAAACGGGGTTCTAAAAATAGTGTTTCTTTCATCTTTAGGGGCCATCTTTATTTGGTTATATCCATATGAGCCATCCATGAAAGAGAAGGCTGCATGAGATGAGGCAATATGCACCATCTGCTCCAGGATTGGTAATGGAAATAATTTTTTTGGGCATTGCTTATTTAAATCCCTAAAATTGATGTATATATAAAATTGGCTATTCTTCATCTTAATTGGGATGACGCTGGCTAACTAGGTAAGGTATTTTTCTTCCTGGATGAAGCCAACATCAATCAGTTTCTTGACTTCATAAATGACCTATTGTTCTATGTCTAATCGCATATGTCTAGGAGCTTGCTTGATAGGGTTAGTAGTAGGCTCTATTGCTAGTTTATGGATTGGTACATTAGGAGCCAATCCAGGCATCTCTTCATAAATCCATTCAAAGTAGTCCTTAAACTAATTCAATAGCCTAACTAAGTCATTGGTTTTAATTTCATTCAACAAAGAACTGATGTATGTTGGACGTGGATCTTCTTCAGTTCCTAAGTTGATTTCCTTGAGCTCATCAATGGTTGACTTGATCTCTTCTTCAAACTTTGGGGGTGCAACTTTGACTTCAAAATCATCTGGATCATCTAAAGTTTCTAAGCATAGCTCATCATATGAGTTAGTGTGATTTGAATATAACATACCATATTTCAAATGATTAGTAATGACTAAGCAGTAATTGTCATCATCAACTGGACCAACTGTACTGAATCTAAGTCCTAATCTTGATTGAGAGCTTTTACATTTGGTCTTCCATATTCTTTCGAAGTAGTCTGACTTGTGCTTCGACCAAGTATGTGGGATTAACCCTTTCTTTGCTAAATTATGAACATAAGGAAAGTACTAATCAAAATATAATTCTATTAAATCTTTATTTGAATCTTCTTTAAGTTCTACATCAACTTCTTGACTTGAAGATGATGCTCCCAGAAAGAACCTCTGAGTCTTCACACCTGTGGATGACCTATGGGCTTTCTTAACTACCAAACCCTCAACTTTTTGAGAGGAAAATGGGGTTAAAGCTAAGGTTCCCAACTAATGCTAATTGTTTTACATATAGACTTCGATACACTTATGCTTTTCTTTGTAGTCTAGTCTTTATCACTATCTGGCTCAAGTGTCACCTCCAACAGAATCTATTGCTGAGAATAGCTGGCTGGTGTGCTAATCATATAAGACTCATCCTATGAACTAGATTCTAAGTTTATACAGATAGCAGGTGTACTCCTGGTAGCTGGGACATATCTTCTATTGGGTGACCAATAAGAAGGTTTTACACCCCTAAGAATGCCTTTGAACTGGCATCTTCCTCTTCCTTGGGGAGGTCAGGTCGTCCTACCCATATGTTTGAATGGAGTAACAAACTGTGGGTGAAATCTAATGTCAAGCTCCACTTCTTCCTCCAAGTCTATTTTTGCTCCCTTTTATTTTTTTTCTTTTTCTCTTTTCTTTTCTCTTTCTTTTTCTCTTTCTTTTTATTTTTCTTTTTATTTTTCTTTTATTTTTAAACTTTGGCCAAGTTCATGGAAATAGACTTGTTGATTCTGAGTGATGTAGTTAGCCACATTGTCATATATGCCAACCTCGTGAACTATAAATGGCTTGAGATCTCCTTTTACATAGTAAATGATCCCACCTTTCAAAAACTTCATACACTGATGTAGAGAGGATGGAACTATGTTATTCTCATGTATCCATGGTCTCCAAAGAAAAGCATCGAAAAATGTATTCGAGTCTATAATGTGAAACTTAGCTTCGATCTTCCAATAATCTATTTTTAAGGACAACACTATGAAGCCTAAGGCCTATTGACCTCACTTTTGGAGTGTGGATTCAATCTTCCCTTCTTAGACTTAGGAGTCTTCTAGACACTAAGACTTCCCTAGTCATAAGATACTTCTAACAATTAGGTAAACACTTAACCTAAACCTAAACACTTAGAAGGGTTAACCATAGGATTAGGTTATGCCTTAGGGATTAGGATAATCCACCTACCCTACATTCCAAATCTAATCTATGTTCACCTTCTCAAACCAAACCTCAAGTTCAAATCAAACATCAAATTCAAGTACAAATTCAAACCCAAATTCTAAAACCAAATGATTGAAGCCCATGATCAAATCAAAACTTGAAACCCTTCCTATGTCATATGACCTATCTCATGGACTTAGCCAAATCTTAATCCAAAATCAATTGATTTTCTCATAATAAATTTATATCTTCAATCATCTTCTTAAATATAAATCAAATCTACATTCAAATGATCAAAACTAAATCAAATTAAATCAAAACCTTTCCTAAGCCATGTGACCTATCCCATGGACTTAGCCAAATCTTAATCCAAATGAAGTCAAACTCAATTGATTTTCTCGCAAATCAATCATATTTTCAATCATCTTCACAAATTTAAATAAAAAATACATTTAAATTATCAAAACTAAATCAAACCAAAAAAATCCAAACGAAAGCCATATGACCCAAGTCCTTGGACATACCCAAATTCCTTCAATCCAAAACCCAAATTCAATTGCTTTTCTCATGAATAATCATACCTTCAATCATATTCACAAAAATAAATGAAATCTACAATCATCAAGCAAAACCAAAATCTACCCAAGTCAAACCCAACTTATCCCTTTTGACTTCAAATGTTCAAATGAACCATAACCCATTTGAACCCAAGCCAATTGCAATTGAATTTATATATCAATCCCAAATCCATATATAAACTCAACTAAATTAAACTCAACCCAAAATCAAGCCAACTAAACCCAATTGTACTACTTGACCCAAAGTGGCCACTTTGACCTATTTGAGTCAAGTTCTAATCCTACCCAAATTAGATTGAACCAAGCCCATCAAAACATCCCATCATGATTATTAATCACCCTAGGTTGATCAATTATCAAAAATTAGGTCAAACCAAGTCAACTTGGTCATTTGACCAAGTCATCCTCTTAACCCATATGAACCCAAACTAGCCAAATTGCAATCTAAGCCAAATACCTTGAATCCAATGATTCATACTAAATCTAAATCAATATTTGAATATGACTTGACCTTCAATTGAGTCAAACCAAACCAAATTGGCCCTCTTCACCCAAGTTGACCTAACAGACCAAATTAGGTCAAATCAAAATATAAGCCAAATTGATTATAACCAATGGTTCAAGTTCATTCAAAATGGATTGTTGAACTTTACAAAAGCCATGATTAGACCCAATTGAACCCAATTGACCTACTTAGCCCAAATTGACCTAAAATTTCAAGTTGGCCTAAATCAAAACTAAATCCAAATTAATTGAAACCAAAGCCTACAATCATCTTCAATTAGTCAACTAAACCCAAACCAGCACCCAAGCCAAGCCAATTTGGCCAATTTGGTAAAATAGGTCAACTTAACCCATTTGACCCAAATGAATTCAAATGAGCCAAAATCAAATCTAAGTCAAACTAAACCAACCCAATTGAACCAAAACATCCCAAATGATCATATAAACTTGACCCAACCCTTGGTTTGATCCAATTTGACCAATTGGTTAACTTGACCCAACCTAACCCAATTTGACCTAAATAAGTCAAATTGAGCCAAACCTAACCCAATTAACTCAATTAACTTGAAATTTAGGCTAACCCACTTTTGGCTCATTTCAAATTTGCCAAAATCAAATCCAATGCCAAATGATCATTCTACCCTTGGGTCAAGGGCATCACATGAGATAAATCACCCATGTATATGGTCATTTCCATTTCTTGGCAACTTGGTACTCTCCCAATGGTCCACCTAGGACACTGCCCAACCTAACCTAAAGAGTGGTTAGGTTATCCATGACCCATGGGAGGTGAAATCACTTCACCCACCCCCCATTTGGAGCATTTGAAACCCATATAACACCCATGATTCCTCCTTAGCAGCCACCTCCACACCTTCAACCAACCAAGCTACGCCAACTCACCTCCTCTCTGCCACCCACGACTCCCTGAGATGGTCGGATGGCCACTAAAAGCCAAACTTGATCTCACTGTCCAATCAAGATGAATGGGGGTATGATCAAACTCAAGCTTGAAATCATTGGTTCATGGCTTTCCAAGTGAACATCAAGGAATTGATCCAATTTCTATGCAATAGGGCTTCTTTTCCAGTAGATGAAGCTTCATCAATCATTCTAGCCACCAGTCTTGATCTCCGATGAGGTATGCTTCCAAAATTGATCCTTAGGAAAAAATGGTTTGGAGCTTTTTGAAGAAAACTTGCATCTTGGGTGATCTTGACCATTGGATCCCCTTCGATTGATGTTATGAAGGTGTGGGATCCTTTTAGAGTTCATCCAGAGTCAGCTCAGTTGGGATCAAGAGAGTAATGGCAGACAGACTCCATTCTCCCTCACTCATGTGATGTTAGATCATTCATCGTCCATTCTGTATGAGCAGAACGTGATTAGATCCGCTAGATCGATATAATTTAAGATAATAAAGCTGTGAGATTAATTGTAGCCATCTGATCTTAGATCGGACAGCAGACTAGAAAGCACATCTGTTGTCGCCACATAGGTGTTGAGTCAGATTAGTTTCAAGTAGCTAATCCCGCGACACCACGTAGAAAGCATGCCGCATCAGCATGCCACGTGGTGCCAACAGGATTAGGCTTTAATTAGGCTTAATTAATCATTTTTAATTATTGGACATTCTAAAAGTCATTAAAAATCATAGAGAAATAAAAAAATACAAATAAATACTTATTTGAAAGGTATTTTAGAAAAGATTTAATTAAAATGATCTTAACTAATTTTGAGTTGTAGTTAATGTTTAATTACAAAATTAATTATCTTAATTAGTCCTTAATTACTTAAGCAATTAATCTAAACTTCATGGTTTAATTTAATGGGATGACCTCTGCCTCCCATAATTTTCTTGGGATTTATTGCTCACTTAATTAGGAAAATTTACTAATTAAATCATAACTACTCTTTTAAGTTAATAAATGATTCATTAATCCCATGAATAGTAATAAGTTGATTAATTAAGTTTATTAATCATTATTCAACAATAAGTGAACTAAGGAATAGGGTTGGTACCCCTTTCCCTAAGTTAATTTCACCATCTTCTAAAATGAAATTAATTAAAATTTAACTAATTACTTAAATCACTTAATCAAATTGAAATCATAATCATATCAAACCTTAATTAATTAAATCATGGGGTAGATCTTTAGGTGTTTAATAACTTAAAAGAGTTTAATGAAATTATGGTTAGTCCACATGTGTGGGAAAACCATAAGAGTAATTAATTAAGTCCCTTAATCTAAATAACTATTAATTATGAGGCAATTGCATTAGGCCCCTTCTATCTCCTAGGATCATTGCAAGTTTATTTTCCATGCATATAATATTGGCTCATAATTATTTAGTTAATTACTTTATGGTGACATAAGTAAGGGTAATTAATCCATCTAATTAAGTGTTCAACTTAATTAACCCATAAAATTAACTTAATTACATTTCCTTAAATTAAATCAAATCATTAATGTGGGAATGGGTTATAAATAGCAAGTGATGATTTCTCTTCTCCTCTTTAAATCAAATCAAATCCAAAACTTAATTAATAAAGATGCTTTGGTTTGCTTTAAATAATTTTATTTGATTTGATTGTCCTTAAGAACTAGTTTGGTTGAATGAATCACATGCTTATATTTGATTATCCGCTTTCCAATCATGTTAAATTTGGTATGTAATTTGAATTCATGCATCCATCTTTTGAAAATAAAGTAAAATAAAATGTATTTCATTTATGTAAGCTTGCATGTGTTGATTTACTTTAATATATGTATGACTATTATCACTATTAAATCCAAATGTATTTTTCCAAATCTTATAAATGAATAATAATATGTGTTATAGTGCTAGTTATAAATACATAAGAAATGCATGTGCATATAGCTTAAGTGTATGAATGTTGAGTTCTCTTTCCTCTATTCATGTGTTAATTTATATAAGATTGAATGGTAATGGGTATATAGTCTGGACATCCCGAGAACACGAGGCTCTAGCTAGCCCTAAGGAGGTTATTTGATTACCTCACTTCCCTTGTTTAACAATGACATGTACCCATTTTATTTCATTCTTATGTATTTCAACATTAGAATTTAGATAGAGTTATAATTCATATATATAAATGATTAAATAAAGATAAAAATATACAATCTTTGCATGGTTTTCTTTCCCTCATTTATGTATACATCCATTTATGTCCATGAAAAGCAAGTATATAGTATGGACATCACAGGAATACGAGGCTTTAGTTAGCACCAAGGAGGTCATTTGATTACCTCACATCCCTGGTTTAATAATGACACTTACTTTCCTATATCTTTGTAGATGTATTTGTATATGTGATTAGTGAATGAGAATCCCATTTTAAAAGAAAATTGCATGCATTCATAATTGACTTAGTGGTTGAATTAATAAGCCATATGATTTTGAGCTTACTTCCTATGTTCATGTATACGAATTTACATATGTTTGAATGCAAATGGGTATATAGTTTAGACATCCCGATAATATGAGGCTTTAGCTAGCTCCAAGGAGGTCATTTGATTACCTCACTTCCCTGGTTTAACAACAACACATGCCTATTTAATTTTATTTATATATCCTTTTTGTACAAGAATTTGGATAAAGTTTTAAATTAATATGTTTAAATAATTCAATCAAATAAAAAATAAATTCTAAACATAAATATACATTCATCATTTAAGTGTGCTAAAATATTTTGCATATATAGATACACTTGGGATTAAATCATATGCATGTTAGATGTGATGGAAAGGAATGATTTAAATATATCGTGGTAGTAATTGAATTAAATTAATCTTAAGATGCCTTTCATTTTGAATAGGATTATTTAAGTGAAAGTAAACTTAGGATTAATTAAATCATTTAATAATCATTCACTAAAGAGAACTAAATCAAATTAATATACTTTAGAAAGTGACTTAAGGTAGGGATGAAAGAGGGCAATCCTCTTTTCCTCTCTTTATAATACTTAGTTGCTTAGTGTAATCAAATGAAATAAAATAAAACACAACTTAAAATTCTCAAATCAATTAAACTACTTTAAAAGAAATCAACCTTTCATGTTAAATTGAATCCTTCTACACTTAGAGAATACAACACTAATGCCTAATAAGACTTACCACACAAGCCTTAATACATACATTAGAATTAAGTCACCACTTGTAGTTAGGATGGTGTATTATGTGATGTATGTTTTGTTTTATGATATATTGTTTTAGATTGAAAGTTAGGGTGTATGCTTCGTAGACTTGATGATAGGCCAATATTAGCCTAATCATATTTTCTGTAGGGGATTATGCTTAAATGATGCTTAAAAATAAATGTGAATGCTTTTTTTTTTTCAATTTTCCTAAATCCTTAAGCATAATCAAAGTTAGGATAGGTGCGATTAGTTACCCATGAGTAGGGTGCTAAGTACAAATTATAAATACAACTGCTTGGGATTATATGTATATTTAGCTAATCACTATTTTGCATGTGTAGTTAGATTTACTTTTCCCACATAAATGTAATTTTTACAATACAAATTAGGATTAGTGTTATGGGGGATTAGGATGAGCAGTAGCCAGAAGGCTTTGTCCTGAGGTGCCCTATGATGCCTTTGAAGCAAGCACCATCTAAATCAAAGAAGGAGCCAAATCAAAAATGGAGATATGAAGAAAGAAGACCCGGATAGCATATAATACAATTATAATTATTCTTTCATATTCCAAGTTGTAAAAGGGTAGAGCTCAACTACCCATCTTTTCTCTCTTCAGGTTATACGGTGGTACCCGACCGCACCGACCTTTTATTCTTTTATGATAGTTTATATAATTGTTTGATGTTATGTTTACATTGAGCATTAGGATGACATAACTTTCATAGTTTCTTAAATGATTGAAACTTTAATGTGTGGCTTAGATACGATTAGGCTCTTAGGATAAAAATAACTTTTCTACCCTACTAATCACACATAACTACATTTTAAAGAACTCATAACCTCATCATAAAGCCTAAGATATAAATAAGATAATTAAAAGATTTAGCAACACCTTAGCTATATGGTTGTACGTTTCACATCATGCATGCATATTCTTTCTCTCTTAAACATAATGGATCTCCATCCTTCCATGATAAAGGAATGCTTGACCTGTGAGGGTATCCCTTGTGGTGGAGAGCACCTTCTTCTAGCTGATTTCACCCATAACCTATTTCATCATGCATTTAGGCATAAGAAATCCTAAAGCCTCTGTCAAAATAATGTATCTAAAATGAAATAAAATTTGAAAATATTTTGCATCTATAGATTAAATCATATGCTCTTACCACTCATGCTCTAGTCTCTTAGGGAGTGTGTTTAGGACTTTAGACTTTTTCTAAATAAATAACGACCCTAGCTATCTTGTAATTCATAAGACCGGACCACATGATTTTAAAATCATAAGATTTAGCTGGCGGTCACTACAGGAAGTTAGAAGTTGAGGCAGACAATTTATTCTCTCTTGTGAAGGTAAGCCCTTATGTCCACCTTTCACTTAGAATTTTGTCATGTTTTAGCTCGTACTAAAGCTTTTTAGATTTAGGATTTGAGGATAGCTATTTCCTTTGGGCTACGAGCATAAATCCTTACCTCTTAGGCATTCCCATAACCTTGTGTTGGTGGATTATAAGCCCTAGTAAGCTAATTAAATTTCATCTCAAAACATATAAATCTCCTCAACTTCAAAATTATAAACCCCAACCATAGGATAAATTGGAATGCTCACTAGGCTTCCTAGTATCATGAGCATATCCTACTTATTTCATTTGGATTTCAAAAATAAGTCTTCTCCTTGAACTTTCCTAATTGATTTTCCAAATACAACTAATCTTTTGATAGTCTAACCTTGAAATATTTAGAGATGATAATTGTCTACTCTAATAGAGAGTATTTTAGGAAACTTCATTTCCTAAGATGTAATTAAGTATGAAGGCTTACTTATATAGGGAACTTAAGAACCTAGTTTAATATAAGCCCTACATTAATCATCCATGTAAAGTAGGGGAAAAATATCTGGTCATTTGAAGCCCTATCATGCCTTAAGTGTCCTTATTACGTGATTAGGTCCATTGTAGGGTGATGCTTCTATCTTTAGAGATAATAATTCATGCATTAATGTTCTACCCAATCAACTCAAAAGTACCCCTCTGATGCATCCATACAAAAATAAACACCACAATGCCCTTTCGCCTTGTTTATTGAATCCTCTCAACATTATCCTTTCTTCTTGGAGTTTGGAGATGTTGATCTTCAAGTAGGCAAAGGTTCTTGGACTCATAATGTTTACTGATACATCTAGGTAAACTAGAACTCTAGATAGCCTGTATCTGCCAACATCCACTGTAATGTAAAGAGCTGGTTGTGCTCGGTTGTCCCTTAGAGTAAGTCTTCATCGCTGAATGTAAAACCTAAACCTAAAGATATAACCTAAAAATAAATAAAATAGAAAACCTAAACCCTAAACTAAAAAAAACCTAAACCTAAAATAAAAATAAAATAAACCTAAACCTACACTAAAATAAACTATATTAAAATAAATAAAACCTATACTTAAACCTAAAATAAACTAAACCTAAACCAAAACCCAGACTAAATAAAACAAAATAAACTAAAAACAAACCTAAACCTAAACTTAAAAATAAAACCTAAAAATAATCCCAAAATAAAAACCTAAAACCTTAACCAAAAAAAATTAAAATAAAAAACCTAAACCTAAACCTAAAAATAAAAAATAAAACCTAAACCTAAAAACTAAAATAAATATAAAACTAAACTAAAAAATATACCTAAACATAAACCTTAACCTAAAAAATAAACTAAATAAAAAAATAAACTAAAATAAATAAACCTAAATAAATAAACTAAACTAAATAAAATAAAATAAATATAAAATCAAAATAAAAAAAATACAATAAACTAAAATAAATAAAAATGAATTAATTAATCTAAAACTTACTAGTTTACTTAATTTAAAAAAATAAAAAATATTAAAAAGTAAAAAAAAAACAAAATCCTAACCCTAAAACCCTAAACCCTAAACTCTAAACCCTAAAGCTACACTAAACCTACTAAAACCTAACTTTAATCCTACCCTAAACTCTAAACCATCGTTAAACCTAAACATGATAATACTAGATCTTACCCTAAAAGATGTTACCCTAAACCCTAAGAATTATAAAACTTACCCTAAACCTACCCTCCATAAATGACCTTTGACCTATCACTTACTAAAAACCTAAAACCCTGAGCCCTAGGCCATAACCTCTAAACCCACCCTCCTAACTAAACTCAACCACTGGGCCCTACCACTACCTAAATCCACACCTTAAAGCTAAATGCTCCCTAAATACTAGGCCACTGACCCTAACTACTCTCCTACCACACCCTTACCCTAAACACTACCTAAACCACAAACATAAGCCACCTAAATAAAATAAATAAAATAAAATAAAATAAAAACCAAAACTAAAATGTAAACCTAAACCTAAAAATAAAATAAAATAAACTAACCAAAATAAGTTAAATTAACTAAATAAAAATCTAAACTAAACTAAAAAATAAAATAAACCTAAGAATAAAATATCTACATAAAATAAAAACTAAAAATAAAATAAAATTAAAATAAACATAAAATAAAATAAAATAAAAACCTAAACCTAAAAAGAAAACTTAAAAAAAAAATAAAACCTAAACCATAAACTAAAAAAAACCTAACTACAAAATAAAAATAAAATAAACTAAATAAAATAAATCTAAACATAAAATAAAATAAATAAGACCTAAATCTAAAAACAAAATAAACTAAACTTGAACCCTAAACTAAATAAAATAAAATAAACTAAAAATAAACTTAAACATAAACTAAAATATAAAACCAAAAAATAAACCTAAAATAAAAATCTAAAACCTAAACTTAAAAAAATAAAATAAAAAACTAAACCTAAACCTAAAAATAAAAATTAAAACTTAAACCTAAAAAATAAAATAAAAATAAAACAAATCTATAAAATAAACATAAACCTAAACCTAAAAAATAAACTAAAATAAAAAACCAAAACTTAAATAAATAAACTAAACTAAATAAATTAAAAAATAAACATAAAAAAATAAAAAATAAACTAAACTAAAATAAATAAAGATTAAACTAAATAAATCTAAACCAAATAGTTTACTTAATTTTGAAAAAAAAATCCCTAACCCTAAATGCTAAACTCTAAACCGTAAAAACCCTAAACCCTAACCCTAATCCTAAATCCTAAACCCTAAAACCCTAAACCCTAAAAACCTTAAAACCTAAACCTATACTAAATAAAACATAAAAATAAATTATGTAAAAAAATATACACCCAAATAAAATAAAAAAATAAAATAAAATAAAAACCTAAACTAAAACTTATACCTAAAAATAAAATAAAATAAACTAATAAAAATAAAGTAAAATAAATAAATAAATACATAAGCTAAGCTAAAAAAATAAAATAAACCTAAGAATAAAAAACCTAAATTAAATAAAAAGTAAAAATAAAATAAAAATAAAATGAACTTAAATAAAATAAAATAAAAACTTAAAAAAAACTTGAACTTACAAAATAAACCTAAATATAAATAAAAAAAACCTAAACTAAAAAAACTTAAACCTAAAATAAAAATAAAATAAATAAAATATAATAAAACCTAAAGCTAAAACTAAATAAAATAAAATAAAATAAACAAAAAATAAACATAAACCAAAATTAAAAAATAATATCTAAAAATAAACCTAAAATGAAAAGACTAAAACCTAAACAAAAAAAATTAAATAAAAACCTAAACCTAAACCTTAAAATAAAAAATAAAACCTAAACCTAAAAAAATAAATAAATAAAACTCAACTAAAAAATGAACCTAAACCTAAACTTAAACCTAAAAAATAACCTAAAATAAATAAACTAAACTAAATAAAATAAAAAATAAAATAAAATAAAAGAAATAAAAAATAAAGTAAATCAACCTAAACCTATCAGTTTACTTAATTTAAAAAAAAAAGTAATAAACCCTAAAACCTAAACCCTAAACCTACAACCCTAAACCCTAAACCCTAATCCCTAAAAAACCCTAAACCCTAAACCCTAACCCTAAACCCTAAATCCTAAGAGCATAAACCCTAAAACTCTAAACCCTAATCCCTAAACCCTAATCCCTAAACCCTAAACACTAAACCCTAAACCCTAAACCTAAGCATAAAGTAACTAAATAAACTAAAAAATAAACTTAAACCCTAAATCTAATAAACCTAAATCGCAACTCGATAGGTCGAGGTGGTTCTAATGGGAACATGAGAAACTGACGAATGGGCGATCCGATCTGCACCTTATGGAACTATCTTTACAATAGAGACAGCTCTAGTTATCTAGGGTTTGTCATTTGCTCTATTCAGGCTCATTTTTGATCTATTTCGTCGCTTGTGTCTTAGAAAACTTGGTGTGTTCCTTGGTTAATGAAATCGAAAAGAATAAATTTTGAATTTGAATTTGTTCTCTATAAAAAAATGAGAAACCTTAAACCCTAAACTAAAATCTGAACCCTAAACCTAAAACCTCAACTTTAAATAATAAATCCCTAAAAACTATAAACCCTAAACCCTAAACTCTAAAACCCTAAACCATAAACCCTAAACCTTAAGACTTAAACTCTAAACCCTAAGCCCCCAAAAAAAACATTAAACCCTAGAAAAAAAAAACCCCTAAACACCAAAACCTAAACCCTAAATCCTAAACCCTAAACCCTAAACTTAAAATTAAACCTATAAACACCAAATAACCTAAAACTAACCTAATTTAAACTAAACCCTAAAACTAAAACCCTAAACCTAAACCCTAAATCTTAAACCATAAACCTAACCATAAACATTAACCCTAAACCCAAAACCCTAAACAATAAAACCTAAACTTAAAACCTAAACCTTAAACATTAAACCTAAACTAAACTAACCCTAAACCTAAGCTAACCCTAAACTAAACCTAAAACTCTAAACCCTAAAAAAACACTAAACCCTAAAACCTAAACTTAAACCTAAAACTCTAAACTATAAACCTAAAACCTAAACCCTAAAAAATACACCTAAACCCTAAACTTAAACCCTAAATAAACCTAAACCATAAATAAACTAAACCTAAAAAATAAACTAAAAAATCCTAAACCTAGATAAAACTAAATAAACTAACCTACTAAACCTAAAAATAAAACTTAAACTAAATAAACCCAAATAAAACTATAAACCTAAAAACTAAACATAAACCCTAAACATTAAACCTAAATCATAAAATAAACCTAAACCTAAACCCAAAGTTAAACTCCATAATTTAACCTAAACCTAAAGCTAACCCTAAACTATAAACCTAAATAAAACTAAACCCTAAGGCCTAAATAAAACCATAAACCTAAACCTAAACCCTAAACCTAAATCAAAACTATAAAACCCTAAACCTAAACCTAAACCCTAAACCTAAACCTAAACCTAAACCTAAACCCTAAACATAAACCTAAACCCTAAAAAATAAAATAAATCCTAAACACTAAAACCCAAACCTTAAACCCTAAACCATGAACCTTAAACTAACCCCATACCATAAACCCTAAAAAGCTAAAAACATAATCCTAAATAAAATAAACATTAAAAATAAAATAAATAAAAAAACCTAAACCTAAATTAAATAAAAAATAAAATAAAATAAAATCGTAAACTAAAACATAAACCTAAACCTAAAAATAAAATAAAATGAAATAATAAAAATCAATTAAAAAAAATAAATAAAAAGTTAAATAAAAAAATTATCCTAAAATAAAATAAAATAAAAACCTAAATATAAAGCCTAAACCCTAAACCCTAATACCCTATACCCTCAACCTTAAACCCTAAAACCTAAACCCTAAACCTTAAACCTTATACCCAAAACCCAAAACCCTAAACACTAAACCCTAAACACCCAAAAACCTAAAACTAACCGTAAACAACCCTAAATTATAAACACTAAACAAAATAAAAACCCTATACCCTAAACCTTAAACCCTAACCCTAACCTTAAACCTTAAAACCCTAAACCCTAAACCCTAAACTAACCCTAAACCCTAAACCCTAAATCTTGAAAACCCTAAATCATAAACCTTAAACCCTAACCCATAAACTTAAACCCTAAGCTAACCCAATACCCTAAACCTTAAGCATTAAAAACTCTAAACCCTAAGGCCTAAACACTAAACCCTAAACTTTAAACCCTAAACCCTAACCCTAAACCCTAAACCCTAAAACTTTAAACCCTAAAACCCTAAACCTTAAACCCTAAACCCTAAACCCTAAACCCTAAAAACCTTAAAACTTAAAAACCTAAACTTATACTAAATAAAATCTAAAAATAAAATAAATAGAAAACCTAAACCTAAAAAAATAAAAAAAAATAAAATAAATAAAAACATAAATTAAAACCTAGACCAAAACTTAAAAATTAAATTAAATTAACTGATAAAAATAAACTAAAATAAAATAAATAATAACCTGAACTAACCTTAAAATTAAAATAAACCTAAGAATAAAAAACTAAATAAAATAAAAACAAAATGTAAAATAAAAATAAAATATACCTAAAATAGACATAAAATAAGACAAAATAAAAATTAAATAAAAACTTGAACCTAAAAAGTAAATTTAAAAAGATAACCTAAAAATAATTTTAAAATAAAACCTAAACCATAAACTAAAAAAAAACTAAACTAATAAAAAAAAATAAAATAAACAAAATAAAATAAACCTCAATGTAAATTAAAATACACTAAACTAAAATAAATAAAACTTAAACCCAAACCAAAAGTAAACTATGCCTAAACCTAAACCTAAACTAAATAAAATAAAATAAACTAAAACTAGACATAGAAATAAACTAAAAAGTAAAACCTAAAAATAAAAATAAAATAAAAACCTAAAACTTAAACCTAAAAATAAAAAATAAAAACCTAAACCTAAACCTATAAATAATAAATAAAATGCAAACCTTAAAAATAAAATAAAAATAAAACTTAACTAAAAAATAAACCTAAAGCTAAACCTAAACCTATAAAATAAACGAAAATAAAAAAACCTAAACTAAAATAAATAAACCTAAAATAAATAAACTAAAATAAAAAAAAACAAAAAATAAACATAAATAAAAATAAAACATAAAATAAATGAAAATAAATAAAATATAAACTAAATAAACTAAATAAACTAAATAAACCTAAACCTACTAATTTACTTAATTTAAAATTAAAAAAGATGCTAAAACCCTAAGCTAGCCCTAAACCCTAAACCCTAAACCATAAAAACCCTGAACCCAAAAGCCTAAACACTAAACCCTAAACCCTAAAACCTAAAACCCTAAACCCTAAAACACTAAACCCTAAACCCTAAAACCTAAACCCTAAAAACATAAAAACCTAAACCTAAATAAAATAAAAACATTAAATAAAATAAAAACAAAAACCTAAAAATAATTAAAATAAACTAATAAAAATAAACCAAAATAAAATAAATAAAAACCTAAACTTAAACAAAAAAATAAAATAAATCTAAGAATAAAAAACCTAAAAAAATAAAAACTAAACATAAAACAAAAATAAAATAAATCTAAAATTAAGTAAAATAATAAATAAATAAAAACCTAACCCAAAAAAATAAACATGAAAATAGAACCTAAAAATAAATAAAAAATAAAAACTAATCCCTAAACCAAAAAAAGCAAAACCTAAAATAAAAATATAATAAATAAAATAAAATAAACTTATACCTAAACTAAAATAAATCAAACCTAAACCAATACTCAAAATAAACTAAACCTAAACCTTAACCTAAACTAAATAAAATAAAATAATCTAAAAATACAGCTAAACCTAAACTAAAAAAAAACTAAAAGTAAATCTAAAATAAGAACTTAAAACTTAAACCTAAAAAAATAAAATAAAAACCTAAACCTAAACCTAAAAAAAAAAACTTAAACCTTAAAAATAAAATAAAAATAAAACTCAACTAAAAAATAAACCTAAACCTATACCTAAACCTAAAAAAATAAACTAAAATAAAAAACTTAACTAAAATAAATAAACTTAAAAAAATAAATTAAATTAAATTAAAATAATAAATAAATTAAACTAAATTAAATAATAAATAAACAAAATAAACAAAAAAAATATAAACCTATCGGTTTACTTAATTAGAAAAACCATAAACACTAAATCGTAAACTCTAAACCCTAAACCCTAAACCCTAAAACCCTAAAACCCTAAATCCTAAACCCTAAACCTAAACCCTAAACCCTAAAAGCATAAACCCTAAAACTCTAAACCCTAAACCATAAACCATAAACCCTAAACCCTAAACCTCAAACCCTAATCCTAACCCTAAAGTAACTAGACAAATTAAAAAATAAACCTACACTTTAAAAATTAATAAAACTAAACCTAAACCAAAAGCCTAAGAATGTGCAGAACCTTGACGACAGGAACATCACTATCAACCAAGCTCAGTCTAGATCTGGTGGTGGAGGAAAAGGCAGAGGCGGCAGTTATCACAATGGTGGTGGGGGTTCTGGAGGTGCTAGTGGATATGGAGGTGGTGGTCAAAGTAGTGGTGGTAAGAGAGATCTTATGTTGGTGGATCTCACTAGAATGGGAGGTTATGGGAATTGAAAAAACTAAAGAAAGGCCAATCTGATCAGCTGCTTATGGAATTGTGTCTTTACAGTAGAAATCATTCTAGTTATATATAGTTTTTGATTTGCTCTATGCGTGCTCATTTTTTATCCATATTTGATCTATGTCGTCGCTTGTGTCTTAGAAAACTTGTTGTGTTACTTGGTTGATAAAATCGAAAAGAAGAAATATTAAATCTGAATTTGTTCTCTATTAAAAAAAATAAAAAACCCTAAACCCTAAATGAAAACCTGAACCTTAAACCTAAAACTGAAATCCTAAACCCTAAACCTTAAACCCTAGTCCCTAAACTCTAAACTCTATACCCCAAACTCCAAACCTTAAACCCTAAACAAACCCTAAACCCTAAACCAAAAAAAGCTCAAAACCTAAACCTAAACTAAATAAAACCTAAAAATAAAATAATTAAAAAAACCTAAACCAAATAAAAGAAAAACATAAACTAAAACCTGAACCAAAACTTAAACCTAAACTAAGACTTCAAAAGAAAATAAAATAAATGATAAAAACTAAACTAAAATAAAAAAATAAAAACCTAAATAAAATCAAAACTAAACCTAAAATAAAAATAAAATAAACCTAAAATAAAATAAAAAAAAAACTAAATAAAAACCTAAACCTAAAACATAAGCTTGAAAATAAAACCTAAAAATAAATAAAAAATAAAACCTAAACCCTATGCTAAAAAAAACCTAAACCTAAAATAAAAATAAAATAAACCTAAACTTAAATTAAAATAAACCAAACTAAAATAAATAATACCTAATCATAAACTAAATAAAATAAAATAAACTAAAAATAGACTTAATCCTAAACTAATAAATAAATCATAAAAATAAACATAAATAAAAACCTAAAACCTAAACCTACAAAAAGAAAATAAAAACCTAAACCCAAACCTAAAAGCAAAAAATAAAACCTAAATCTTAAAAATTAAATAAAAATAAAACTCAACTAAAAAATAAACTTAAACCTAAATCCAAACCTAAAAAATAAACTAAAATAAAAAACCAAAACTAAAATATATAAACCTAAAATAAATAAAGTAAACTAAATAAAAAAACCTAAATAGAAATAAAAAATAAATTAATCTAAAATAAATATAAAATAAACTAAATAAACCTAAAATGACTAGTTTACTTAATTTTTAAAAATAAAAAATAAAATAAATAAAAAAATCTTGAACCTAAACCATAAACCCTAAAACTAACCCTAAACCCTAAACATTAAACATACAACCCTAAACCCCAAACCCTAATCCCTAAAACCATAAACCCTAAACCCTAAACCTTAAACCTTAAAGCTTAAAACCCAAAACCCAAAACCTTAAAACTTGTGAAAAAAAATAAAAGTAATAAGAAAGAAAAAAACCTAAACCCTAAAACCTACAACTAAAAACCCAAAACCCTAAACCCAAAACCCTAAACCCTAAAAACCCTAACCCGTGAAGCCAAAACACTAAACCCTAAACCCTAAACCCTAAACCTTAAAATTTTAAATAATAAAATCCTAAACCCTAAACACTAAATCCTAAATCATAAACCCTAAAAACCTAAACAAAATAAAACCTAAAAACAAATTAAATAAAAATACGTTATCATAAATAAAATAAATGAAATAAAATAAAATGAAAACTTAAACTAGAACCTAAACCTAAACCTAAACCTAAAAATAAAATTAAATAAAATAAATAAAAATTACTAAAATAAAATAAATAAAAACCTAAACTAAACTAAAAAATAAAATAAATATAAATAAAATTAAAACTAAACTTAAAATTAAAATAAATAAACCTAAAATGAAATGAAATAAAATAATAATTAAGTATAAACCTAAACCTAAAAAATTAACCTAAAAATAAAACATAAAAATAAATAAAAAACAAAACCTAAACCTAAAATAAAAATAAAATAAATAAAATCAAATAAATAAAAACCTAAACTAAAATAAACTAAAATAAAGTAAATAAAACCTAAACTTAACCTAAACTAAACTAAACTTAATCTTAAACCTAAAATAAATAAAACAAAATAAACTAAAAATAAAACTAAACCTAAACTAAAAAATTAAACCTAAAAATAAACCTAAAATAAAAACCTAAAACCTAAACCTAAAAAATATAATAAAGACTTAAACCTAAACCTAAAAATAAAAAATAAAACCAAAACATAAAAAATAAAATAAAAATAAAATAAAACTAAAAAATAATCATAAACCTAAACCTAAACCTAAAAAATAAACTAAAATACAAAAATGTAGACTAAAATAAATAAATAAAACTAAATAAAAATAAAAAATAAACCTAAATAAAAATATAAAATAAAATAAACTAAAATAAATAAAAAATAAACTAAAAAAACCTAAACCTAATGGTTTACTTAATTTTAAAAAATAAAACCTTAAACCCTTAAACCTAAACCCGAAACCCTAAATCCTTAACTCTAAACCCTAAACCCAGGACATGACATGTGAGGGGTCTATGTTGACGGCAAAGAAGAAGAAAATCTACTAGAGATAAGGTTTGAATTTGATTTGATTATATGATTTATGGAAAGAATATTTGTTGGAGATAAGAATCTATAATCCACTAGAGATTAAGATCGAATCGACTTAATTTTATTTTGTTTTAATTGATGTGGAGGCACATCTACTAGAGATATGGGCTCAAGTTCGCTAAGGATTAGGTATATGATCCTTCCGCTAGGGAACTAGGTTCGAGTTATCCATTGGGGATTGGTATTTAAGTTTGATTTCATAGATTTGTTTAGGGATGTACCTATTGGGAATAAGAGTTTGGTTGGATTTTTTAATTTAGACTCTACTAGGGGAGTTAGTTTTTTTGGGTTCCACTATGGAGGATGATTTTGAATTATTTGCTTGACTTATTTATATATGATTTGGGTCTCCACTATGAAGAAGAGTGTGATTTAACTCTATTAGGGAAAATTATATTGGGTTTAATTTAATCTGAGTTAATGTATGGACCCTGTTGGTGTGCAATGGACCCACCCAAAAGGGGTTATATCAACCTTGGCATACCTCAGGTTTATAAATCCAAAGGGATAGTCTAACAACTATGGGGTAGAGCTAGCCAACCTAAGGGGTTGCCTTTTAGTGTGCAACAACTATGTTAGAAAGAAGTCATAGCAAACTTACATCTTCTAAAATGAGAAACAACCGTGGTGACTGTGGATGCACAAAGAAATCAATCGACGACTACTGCTCAATGTGTGGGGACTTATGTCAAAAAGTAGTCGATTAATTTTATCTTAAATTTATGTAATTTGATATGGTTTGTTTAGTTTGATTTTGAATTAAGGGAATATCTGCTGGGGATGTGAGCTCAGTCAAATTTGATAGATTTAATTTATGGACCATGTCAGTGTGCTATGGACCCATTGAGAAGGGGCTATATCAGACTTATCCTATCTCAGATTTACAAATCCAAAGGGATATCCTACTGACCATGGGGTAGAGCTAGCCAACCTAATTGGTTGCCTTTTAGTGTGAAATGGTTATGCTAAGATGAAGGCATAGCAGACTTACATCTTCTAAAGTAGGGAAGAACTGCTGGAGTGAATTGTTCGTAGAACTACAAATAGAACTCGACTTAGGGGTGACTACTGAGTGACTACCACTAGGGACGTATATCAACTCAAGAGTAGTCAGGCGATTCCTATGGGGAGTTTTGCTAACACTACCCTAAAGATAGGATGCCTGCTTGGGAAAAGGTATCACTAGGGGTGTCCTTCTTATCCATAAGTGAATATATATTTTATTTATATATTTGCATGGACCCTATTGGTGTGTGAGGGACCACACTAAGAAGGGGCTATGACAACTTTGATCTATCTCAAATTTAGTGGACCATAGGAGAATTTGGACATTCACTAGATGAACTCTCCAACCATAGGAATGGTTACTAGGAAAGGGAAACTGTCCAATCCGATAGTAACATGGGATGGTGTCACAAAGGACATGATCCAAATATAGTACCCACAGGGGAGGTACTGCTAAGGGTGTTATCTTGAGCCCTCAAAAAGAAAGCCTATCAGTGTACGATGGCCAAATCAAAGAGAAAGCATAATAAACTCACATCTGCCATGAGTGGTGTATCCTAAGGTGTAAGAACAAACCAACCTAAAGTGTAACCGTCAGCATGAGTGGTGTATCCATCAGCATAGTGAGAACCAACCAACCTAAGGTGCCTGTCGATGTGCAACGATCAATCTAGAATGAAAGCATGTAGGCTTACAAAATTCAAAGTAGAACTGATCATCGAGATAGTCTATCATCGGTGGGATAGATGCTATTTAACCTAGAATGACTACTAAATGAGGAGCCCCGAGGAAGGATTGGACCTAGACTTCAAGTAGCCAGGAGGGAAGGAGCCACAAGGGGACTTATCCTAAACCTCAAATATACTTGACCTAGTCAGTGTATGAACTCTAATCTAAGAAGAAAGTATAGTAGACTCACATCCTCTTAAATGAAGCCAACATGAGGTAGCTTATCGGCCATGCAGTAAGGCCTACCAAACTAACTAGGCACTCATCAGTGTGTAGTGGCCAAATAAGGAAGGAATGCATAGTAGACATACATCTTCCAAAGCAAGAAGACCACTTGGGTGACACACTAGCAAGGTAGCATGTCAGACTGACCTAGAGCAGCAAATTAGTGAGTGCCCTAGGGCATTATCATAACTCAGAGTAGCCCAAGACAAAAGATATGTGTTTATATTATATATTTGTATGTAGTTTGTATTTTTGTTATGTTGATGAAGAATAGGACGTTGATAAGGTTCCTTACACCTACACTAAACACATCATGGAAAATTTGCAAACAAGAATACTTTCAACATGGAAGAGATTAAATTCAGAATGGAATTCTCATTGATGATAATTATTTTCAAACATGATTTATAATTTTCTTTATGTAGAGCCCATTGATTAGAAGCATTGGACACTCTCTATTATGATTAATAAGCTAATAAGATCCTCTTTGGTGGGCAATCTCTATGGAAAAAGGGCTTTCCCAAGTGGGTTCAAACTTTTCTCCCATCTTACGGAGGGCAACAATCAGTCTCCTTTGAACTAAAATATGTTCTCCTACTTGAAAACTTTAGGACAAACCAACTTGTTATGAGCTTAAATCATTTTAGCTTTATACAACTTGAGGTTTTAGCATGCCCGCAAGTGTCTCTCCTCCAAACCTTCATGCTCTTCTAATCGCAACTTGGCGTTCTGCTCTATTGTGATCTTGCTACCCAAAGCTATCCTTAGTGATGGGAGTTGGACTTCTAATGGTAGAATAGCTTCAAACCCATACACTAAGGAGAAAAGAGTAGATTGAGTTGCAGTTCTATATGTGGTGCAGTAGGCCCACAAGGCTTGAACTAATTGCTCATGTGATTATCACTTATTATTGCCGAGTGTCTTCTTTATTATTTTGATGAGAGTTTTGTTAAAGGCTTTTGATAAGCTATTTTCCCTCGGGTAGTTGATGGTAGAATATCTCCAATCTATGTTGTGTCTCTAAGAAAATTTGTTGATCTCGGTGCTCTTGAATGTAGTACCATTATCAGATATAACTTATCGAGGTACTCTGAACCTATGTACGATATGGTTCCTAAACAATTGGAGCACACGCTGAGTTTCGACCTCTTTGACCAAAATCTCCTTCGCCCATTTGGAAAAGTAGTTAGTAGTAGCTAAGATGAACTGATGGCCCTTGCAAGAATGAGGATTAATCAAACCCACTATGTCAATACCCCAACACTCGAATGGCCATGAGGCCAATGTAGGATGTAGAATGTTGGGTGGTTAGTGTAGGACCACATCGTGTATTTGATATTGGTGGCATTGCCTAGTCGTATCCATGCTATCTTTGATCATCAATAGTCAGTAGTATTCTAGTCTCTTGATCTTGGCTTTCATCTTCGGACTGGATTGGTTGGATCCACATAATCTTGAGTGTACCTCAGTCATAATCTTATGGGCTTTGTGCATGTCTATACAACATAACCACATATGATCAAAAGATTGCCAGTACAAGACACCATCCACAAGAGCATAGGAAAGTGCTCTCTACTTCATCTGATGAGCTTGGGACTTCTCTTAAGGTAGTTTGCATTTATTTAGGTAATCCATGAATATTTTCTTCCAATATAACTCTTCATCATTCTTGCCAATGGCAACCTCCCCTTCAAGAGTGTACTTTTTGATGAGTCCAATATCAATAAGATATAAGACTTGTCTAGTTTGGATGTTTATTGATATGGACTCATCCTCCGAACATGTCAACTCCTTTACAAGCTTGGCTAAAGCATACGCTATGGCGTTCTCTCCTTGAGGAATCTTATAAATGGTAACCTTTAGGATTTGGGCCAACAACTCCATGGTGCACTTGTGGTAGTGATGGAGCTTGGGCTTTCTAACCTTATAAGATAAAATGATTTGGTTGATAACTAGCTAAGAATCCACGAAGATGTTGATGTTCTAGATGCTTAGAGTAATGGATAACTCTAGACTGATAATCAGAGCCTCATATTTAGCTTAATTGTTGGTCTAAGGATTGGACAGATGATATGAGAATCTTATCACATTGCGGTCTAAAGTTAAGAGAACTATTCCCCCTTGCTTTTCATGGAATAGTATATTATTATTATTCTCTACTTTGATAGAAAGCCACACCATCAAAGTACATCGCCCAATGGTGAATGCTAGTATCCCCTAAGTTCATTATTTGTTCATCAGGGAGACCATCACTAAGTAGAGAGTCAACATGAAGTGGGTGTGCTACTAAAAAATCTGCTAGCGCTTGTCCTTTCACTGCACGAAGGGGTATGAAAGTAATGTCAAACTGTGAGAGGATCATGGACCATCGTGCCAACCATCTAGATAGTGTTGGTCATGCGATATTGGAGTGGATTGATCCTAGAGATTAAGTTCACTTTATAAGGAAGCATGTAGTGTTGTAACTGTTGGGATGCAAAGATTAAAGCTGGGTAATGATTCTTAATGTGTGGATAATTAGCCTCAGTAATGATTAAGTGACTGTTGAGGCAGTAGAGTGCATTTTCCTTTCCTTCATCATTGGCTTAGGCCAACAAAGAACCAAGGGAGTCATCTAACGTGGCAGTGTAAAGTATGAGCGGCTTGCCTGGGATAGGGACTGCTAGAACCGATAGCATCATCAGGTAATGCTTGATGTCTTTGAAGGTATGCTCACACTATCATCCCACTTGAACTTGGCATCCTTTTTTACAAGTGCTGAGAATGGCTGACATCTTTTGGATAAGTTGGATATGGCATAGACATCAACCCGCCCTTGGAATGATCTGAGTTGAGTTAAACTTTTAGGGGGTGGCATTTCTAATATCACCTTGATCTCCTTCGGATCAATTTCAATTCCCTGGTGTCAAGCAATAAACCCAAGGAATTCTTCTGAAGCTACTCTGAATGCACACTTCAGGGGGTTCATTTTGAGATTAAATTATCTTAACTATTTGAAAACTACTCTCAAGTCAAAGAGATGGTCTTCTTTTTTTGTACTTTTGGGCATGAGATTATCGATATATAACTCGACTTGATCATGAATGAGTTCATCTAAGATTTGAGTCATAGCCTGCTATTATGTAGGATTGACATTTTTAAGGCTAAGAGGCATGACCTTATAGTAATAGATTCTGATTGAGGGTTCTAAAAATAGTGTTTCTTTTATCTTCAAGGGCCATCTTTATTTAGTTATATCAAGATAAGCCATCCATGAATGAGAAGACTATAAGAGATGAGGCAATGTTCACCATCAGCTCCAAGATTGGTAGTGGAAATTCATCTTTTGGATATGCCTTGTCTAAATCACTAATATTGATGCATATGTGAATTTGGCCATTCTTTTTCTTAACTGGGATGACACTGGCCTACCAGGTAGGGTATTTGTTTTCCTGGATGAAGCCTGCATCGATCAATTTCTTAACTTCATAAATGACTTGTTGTTCTATGTCTAATAGCATGCATCTAGAAGCTTGCTTAATAAGGTTAGCAGTAGGCTCTATTACTAGTTTATGGATCGCTATGTCAGGATCCAAACCAGGCATCTCTTCATAACTCCATGCAAAGCAGTCCTTAAACTCAATCAATAGCCTAACTAAGTCATTGGTTTCAATTTCATTACACAAAGAACTTATGTATGTTCGACGTGAATCTTCTTCAATTCCTAAGTTGATTTTCTTGAGCACATCAATGGTTGACTTAATGTCTTCTTCAAACTCTGGTGGTGCATCTTTGACTTCAAAATCATCTGGATCATCTGAAGTTTTTAAGCTTAGCTCCTCATATGAGTTAATGTGATTTGAAAAGAACCTATCAGATTCCAAATGATTGGTGATGACTAAGCAATAATCATCATCATCGACTGGACCCACTATACTGAATCCTAGTGTTGGTCTCGATTGAGAGCTTTTACATTTGTTCTTCCATGTTCTTTCAAAGTCGTATGACCTACACTTTGACCAAGTATGTGAGATTAACCCTTTCTTTGCTAAATTATGAACACAAAGAAAGTACTAATCAAAAGGTAATTCAATTAAATCTTTATATAAATCATCCTCAAGTTATACATCAACTTCTTGACTTAAGGATGATACTCCTAGAAAGAACCTCTGAGACTTCACACTTGCGGATGACTTAGGGGCTTCCTTAACTCCTAAACCCTCATCTTTTTGAGAGGAAAGTGGGGTTAGAGATAACGCTCCCAACTGATGCCTAACTGTTTCACATATAGACTTGGATACACTTATGCTTTGCTTTGGAGCCCGGTCTTCATCGTTATCTGGATCAAATGTCACCTCCAAGGGAATCTATTGCTGAGAAGAGCTAGTTGGTGTTCTAACCATATAAGAATCATCCTATGAACTAGATTCTAAATCTATATGGATAGTAGGTGTACTCCTGGTAGTTAGGACATATGGTTTTCCACCTCTGGGACTGCCTCTGAACTGGCCTTTTCCTCTACCTGGTGGAGGTTAGTTCATCCTAGCCAAATATTCAAAAAGAGTAATAAACTGTGGGTGGAATCTAATGTCAGGCTCCACTTCATCCTCCAAGTTTATTTCCACTCCCTTTTATTTTCTTTTTCATTTTTTCCTTTCTGTTATTTTTTTTCTCTTTCCTTTCATTTTTCATTTTTATTTTCATTTATTTTTAAATTTGGGCAAGTTCACGAGAATAAACTTGTTGATTTTGAGGGAGGTAGTAAGCCGTATCCTCATATATGTTGACCTCGTGAACTATAAAAGGCTTAAGATCTCCTTTGACACAGTAGATGATCACACCTCTCAAGAACTTTATACAATGATGAGAGGATGGAACTATGTTGTTCTCATGTATCCATGGTCTCCTGAGCAAAGCATTGAAAGATGTATCCGAGTCTATAATGTGAAACTTGGCTTCGGTCTTCCAATCATCTATCTCCAAGGGCAACACTATGGAGTCTGAGGCCTATTGACCTACTTTTGGAGTGTGGATTTAATCTTCCCATCTTAGATTTAGGAGCCTTCTAGACACTAAGACTTCCCTAGTCATAAGACACTTCTAACAATTAGGTAAAAACTTAACCTAAGCCTCACGACTTAGAAATGTTAACTATAGGACTAGGTTATGCCTTAGAGATTAGGATAATCCACCTACCCTACAAACCAAATCCAATCGATGTTCACCTTCTCAAACCAAATCTCAAGTTCAATTCAAACATCAAATTCAAATCCAAATTCAAACCAAAATTCCAAAATAAAATGATAGAAGCCCATGATCAAATCAGAACTTCAAACCCTTCTTAAGCCATATGACCTATCCCATGGACTCATCCAAATCTTAATCCAACTCAATCCAAAATTAATTTATTTTCTCATAATCAATTTATATCTTCAATCATTTTCCTAAATATAAATCAAATATATATTCAAATGACCAAATCTAAATCAAACTAAATCAAATTAATTTAAGTAAGCCATATGACTTATCCCATGGACTTAGCCAAATATTAATCCAAATCAAGTCAAACTCAATTGCTTTTCTCACAAATCAATCATATTCTCAATCATCATCACAAATTTAAATGAAATATACATTTAAATAATCAATATAAATCAAACCAAATCAAAATCCAAACCTAAGCCACATGACCCAACTCCATCGACTTAGCCATTCCAAAAAACAAATTCAATTAATTTTCTAATGAATCAATCATGCCTTCAATCATATTCACAAATAGAAATTAAATCTACAATCATCAAGACAAATAGAAATCAACCTAAGTCACCCAACTTAACCCTTCTGACTTGAAATGTTCAAATGAACCAAAACCCATTTTAACCTAAGCTAATTGGAATTAAATTTATATATGAATCCCAAATCCATATATGAACTAAACTAAATCAAACTAAACCCAAAATCTAGCCAACTCTACCCAATTGGTCTACTTGACCCAAAGTGGCCAATTGACCTATTTGAGCCAAGTTCTAATCCTACCCAAATTGGATTGAACAAAGCCAATCAAAACCTCCCATCATGATTGTTGATCACCCTAAGTTGATCACTTATCACAAATTAGGTCAAACAAAGTCAACTTGGTCATTTGACCAAGTCAACTTCTTAACCCACATGAACCCAAACTAACCAAATTGCAACCTAAGCCAAATCACTTGAAACCAATGATTTATACCAATTCAAAATAAATATTTGAATATGACTTGACCTTCAATTGAGTCAAACTAAATCCAATTGGCCATCTTAACCCAAGTTGATCCAAATTGACCTTAATAACCAAATTGGGCCAAATCAAAATATAAACCAAATTGATTGTAACTAATGGCTTAAGTTTATTCCAAATTGATTGTTGAACTTGACCAAAGTAATGATTAGACCCAATTGAACCCAATTGACCTACTTAGCCCAAATTGACCTAAAGGTTCAAGTTGGCCTACATCAGAACCAAATCCAAATTAATTGAAACCAAAGCCTACAATCATCTTCAATTAGTCAACTAAACCAAAACCAACACCCAACCAAAGCCAATTTGGCCAATTTAATCAAATTGGTCAACTTAACCCATTTGACCCAAATGAATTCAAATGAACCAAAATCAAATCTAAGCCAAACTAAACTAAACCAATTGATCTAAAACATCCCAAATAATCATATGAACTTGACCCAACCATTTATTTGACCTAATTTGACCAATTTGTCAACTTGACCCAACCCAACTCAATTTGACCTAAATGAGTCAAATTGAGCCAAACCTAACCAAATCAACTCCAATGGACTTGAAATTTGGCCTAAACCACTTTTGGCTCATTTTAAATCTACACAAATCAAATCTAATGCCAAATGATCATTCTACCCTTGGGCCAAGGGCACCGCATTAGACAAATCACCCATGTAAGTGGTCATTTCCATTCCTTGGCCACTTTGTACTCTCCCAATGGTCCATCTAGGCACTTAAGAGACTGCCAACCTGACCCAAGAGGTAGTTGGGTCAGCCATGACCCATGGGAGGTGAAATCACATCACCCTCCCCATTGGAGCATTTAAAACCCATAGACACCCATGATTCCTCCTTGGAAGTCACATTCACACCTTCAACCAACCAAGCCGAGCCAAATCACCTCCTCCATACCACCCATGACTCTCTGAGATGGTCAGAAGGCCACTAGAACCCAAACCCAATCCCATCGTCTGATCAAGATGAAGTGAGGGGGGGTTGTTATACACCCCCTCATTTCCACTCAAATGCAAACAAAAATCATTCCTCAGAGCCCTAACTAGACAAGACGAGCCTCTAGAGCCATTCCCTAAGCTCTAGAGCTCATTCCTCATTCAACAAATGCCATTCCCATCTATCCTGAAATAGGACATTCTCATTTCCAACTTAACTTCCCCATTTCCCCATCAAACTCAATATAACTATGTACGCACCTTCCCTAGGCCTCTTCAAGCAAGAATGAATCATCTCCCAAGCTTCCATAGCACCGAAGGTGGGACTTCAATTAAAGCAAATCTCCAAATCATTGATTCATGGCCTTTCGAGTGAACATTGAGGAATTGATCCAATTGCTACTCAATAGAGCTTCATCACCACTAAATGAAGCATCCTCAATCGTTCGAGCCACTGGTTTTGAGCTCTGGCAAGGTATGCTTCCAAAATCGATCCTTAGGCAAAAATGAGTTGGAACTTTTTGAAGAAAACATGCATCTCGTGTGATCTTGACCATTGGATCCCCTTCGATTGATGTCGTGAAGGTGTGGGATACTCTTGGAGTTGATCGGAGCTTAGGTAAGCTCAAATTAAGTGAGCAATGGTGGAGGAACTCCATTCTCCCTCACTCGTGTGATGTCAAATCAAGCACCGTCTGTTCCACATGATCAGAATGGACGGTCGTGATTAGATCCACTAGATCGATCTGGTTTAATCTTATTGAGCCATTGGATTAATCATAACCGACAATATCTAAACAGAGCATATCCGCCGCCACATAGGCGTTAAGTCAGATAAGTTTTAAGAAGCCAATCCCACAGCGCAACATAAAAAGTGCGCCGCATCAGCGCACCAATAGGATTAGGCTTTAATTAGTCATAATTAATCATTTTTAATGGCTGAAACTTCTAAAAATCATAAACAATCATAGAGTAAAAATGCAAATAAATACTCATTTTAAAGTTATTTTAGAGGAGAATTAATTAAAAATGATCTTAACTAATTTTGAATAGTAATTAAATTTTAATTAAAAAATTAATTAGTTTAATTACTCCTTAATTACTTGAGAAATTAATCCCAAATTTTGTGGGTTACTTTAATGGGATGACCTCTGCCTCCAATGATTTTCATGGGATTTATTACTCAATTAATTAGGAATATTTACTAATTAAACCTTAACTACTCTTTTAACTTAATTAATGATTCATTAATCCCAAGAATAGTAACAAATTAGTTAATTTAGTTTATTAATCATTCTTCAATAGTAAGTGAACTAAAGAATTGGGTTGGGACCCCTTTCCCTAAGTTCATTTCACCCTTTTTTAAAACGAAATTAATTAAGATTTAACTAATTAATTAAATCACTTAATTAAATTGAAATCATAATCACAACAAACCTTAATTAATTAAATCATAGGGTAGATCTTTAGGTGTTTAATAACTTAAAGGAGTTTAATGAAATTATGGTTAGTCCACATGTGTGGGAAAACCATAAGAGTAATTAATTAAGTCTCGTAATCTATTTAACTATTAATCATGAGCTAATTGCATTAGGCTCTTTTATTTTCTAGGATCATTGCAAGTTGTTTTCCATGCATATCTTGTTGGCTCATAATTTATTAGTTAATTACTTTAAGGTGACATAGGTAAGGGTAATTAATTCATCTAATTAAGGGTTCAACTTAAGTAACCCATAAAATCAACTTAATTATTTCCTTAAATTAAATGAAATCACTAATGTGGGAATGGGTTTAAAACAACAAGTGATGATTTCTCTTCTCCTATTTAAATTAAAAGATCCCTAACAAGCCAAGAGCCCTCATTTCCACTCAAATGCAAACAAAAATCATTCCTTAGAGCCCTAACTAGCTAAGATGAGCCTCTAGAGGCATTCCCTAAGCTCTAGAGCGCATTCCTCATTCAATAAATTTCATTCCCATCTATCCTGAAATAGGACATTCTCATTTCCAACTTAACTTCTCCATTTCCCCATCAAACTCAATATAACTATGTACGCACCTTCCCTAGGCCTCTTCAAGCAAGAACAAATCATCTCCCAAGCTTCCATAGCACCGAAGGTGGGACTTCGATTAAAGCCGATCTCCAAATCATCGATTCATGGCCTTCCAAGTGAACATTGAGGAATTGATCCAATTGCTACTAAATAGAGCTTCATCACCACTAAATGAAGCATCCACAATCGTCATTCCATTTTAAGCTAAGAAGGTATGCTTCCAAAATTCAGTAAAATGAGTTGGAACTTTTGGAAAAAAAACATGCATCTCGTATGATCTTGACCATTGGATCCCCTTCGATTGATGTCGTGAAGGTGTGGGATACTCTTGGAGTTGATCGGAGCTCAGGTAAGCTCAGATTAAGTGAGCAATGGTGGAGGAACTCCATTCTCCCTCACTCATGTGATGTCAAATCAAGCACTGTCTATTCCACATGATCATAATGGACGGTCGTGATTAGATCCACTAGATCGATCTGATTTAATTCTATTGAGCCATTGGATTAATCATAGTCGTATAACCTCAGATCGAACAGCGGATAAGAAAGAGCATATGCTGCCGCCAAGTAGGCGCTAAGTCAGATAAGTTTTAAGAAGCCAATCCCACAGTGCCACATGAAAAGTGCGTCGCATCAGCGCGCCAATAGGATTAGGCTTAATTAGGCATAATTAATCATTTTTAATGACTGAAACTTCTAAAAATCATAAGAAATCATAGAGTAAAAATGCAAATAAATACTCATTTTAAAGTTATTTTAGAGGAGAATTAATTAAAAATGATCTTAACTAATTTTGAATAGTAATTAAATTTTAATTAAAAGATTAATTAGTTTAATTACTCCTTAATTACTTGAGCAATTCATCCCAAATTTTGTGGGTTAATTTAATGGGATGACCTCTGCCTCCAAGGATTTTCATGGGATTTATTACTCACTTAATTAGGAATATTTACTAATTAAACCTTAACTACTCTTTTAACTTAATTAATGATTCATTAATCCCAAGAATAGTAACAAATTAGTTAATTTAGTTTATTAATCATTCTTCAATAGTAAGTGAACTAAAGAATAGGGTTGGGACCACTTTCCCTAAGTTCATTTCACCCTTTTTCAAAATGAAATTAATTAAGATTTAACTAATTAATTAAATCACTTAATTAAATTGAAATCATAATCACAACAAACCTTAATTAATTAAATCATAGGGTAGATCTTTAGGTGTTTAATAACCTAAAGGAGTTTAATGAAATTATGGTTAGTCCACATGTGAAAACCATAATTAATAAGTCTGTAATCTATTTAACTATTAATCATGAGCCAATAGCTTTTTTTTTTCTAGGATCATTACAAGTTGTTTTCCATGCATATCATGTTGGCTCATAATTTATTAGTTAATTACTTTAAGGTGACATATGTAAGGGTAATTAATTCATCTAATTAAGGTTTCAACTTAAGTAACCCATAAAATCAACTTAATTATTTCCTTAAATTAAATCAAATCACTAATAAATGGGTTTAAAACAACAAGTGATGATTTCTCTTCTCCTCTTTAAAATTAAATCCAAAACTTAATTAATAAAAAAAATTAGTTTGCTTTAAATAATCTTATTTGATTTGATTGTGCTTAAGAACTAATTTGGTTGAATGAATCACATACTTATATTTGATTAGCTTCTTCCCAATCATGTTCAATTTGGTTTGTCATTTGAATTCATGCATCCATCTTTTCAAAATCAAGTAAAATAAAATGGATTTCCTTTATGTAAGCTAGCATGTGCTAATTAAATTTAATATTTGTGTGGCTATTATCACTTTTAAATCCAAATGTACTTTTCAAAAGCTTATAAATGAGTAATAATATGTGTTATGATGCTAGTTATAAATACATAAGAAATGCATGTTCTTATAGCTTAATTGTATGAATGCTATGTTCTCCTTCTTCTATTCATGTGTTGATTTATATAAGATTGAATGGTAATGGTTATATAGTAAGTACATTCTAGGAACATGAGGCTTTAGCTAGCCCCAAGGAGGTCATTTGATTACCTCACTTCTCTGGTTTAACAAAAACACATACCCATTTGATTTCATTCTTATGTATTTCAATATTATAATTTGGATAGAGCTTCAATTCATATATATAAATGATTGAATCAAAAAATATACAATCTTTGCATAGTTTTGTTTCCATCATTTATGTATAAATCCATGTGTGTCCAAGAAAAGAAAGTTAACAGTCTGGACATCTTGAGAATAAAAGGCTTTAGTTAGCCCCAAGGAGGTCATTTGTTTACCTCACTTCCTTGGTTTAACAATGATACGTATTTGCCTATTTTTACATGTATATGTATATGTGATTAGTGAATGAAAATTCCATTTTACATTAAAATTGCATGCATTCATAATTGACTAAGTGGTTGAATTAATTAGCCATGTGATTTGGAGCTTACTTCTTATGTTCATGTATACGAATTTACATATGTTTGAATGCAAATGGGTATATAGTGTGGACATCCCAAGAATACTAAAAAATTCCAAGGTGATAATTTGATTGCCTCCTTCCCTAGTTTAACAATGGCATGCCTATTTAATTTCATTTTTTGCCCTTTGTATAAGAATTTGGATAAAGTTTTGATATGTTTAAATAATTCAATCAAATAAAATATAAATTATAAACATACACATACATTCATCATTTAAGTGTGCTAAAATATATTGCATGTATAGATACACTTACGATTAAATCATATGCATGATACATGTGATGGAAAGGAATGATTTATTATATGTCATGTGGTAGTAATTCAATTAAATTAATCTTAAGTTGCCTTTCATTTTAAATAGGATTATTTATAGTAAACTTAAACTTAGGATTAATTAAATCATTTAATAAGCCATTCACTAAAGAGAACTAAATCAAATTAATATACCTTAGAAAATGACTTACGGTAGGGATGAAAGAGGGCAATCCTCTTTTCCTCTCAATATCTTGAATTGGAACCCAGTTGAGCCTTGTGTTACCTATTACTAGTTTTATAACTGTAATCCCACTTGGGACTTTAATTTCATTGATACATTCTTTTCTAAACCTGAGAGAATTAACTATCTTTGGAGGAAGTTATCTATTTTGATGGGCTTAGATTTTAGTACTAACTTCTTTAACCAATTTTTCTCTCGACAATTTGGCTTGAGCATTGCTACTACTTATGTTGCTTCTAGAACGGATTAGTGTGCATTATGTGGTTGCAATTTTATTTTGATGATTATAGTATTTCGAATGCTTACTCCTCAACTCTTTCCTCCCTAAAGGCATAAAGGTTTCAACACTTATTGAAAGGATTTTGGTTCATTGGGCTCGTGACTTTCTGCATACCGTCCTTGCTTATATAATGCCTAACCTCGATGCTTTCTTCGCAAGGGAAGAAATTATAATACCCTGGTCTCTTTTAATAGTTATTTTGGTCTGAAATCCTTGTATTAGAATGGATGGGGTTTAATTACCTTTTGGTTTTTGGAGGTTTGCTGCTATGGTTGTCTGTTGATTTGTTTGTTGATTTCATTTTTTAATCCCTTTGGGTTACCAGAATTTTTCTCGAGCTTCTCCCGCTTTTCCCTATCTTTGCTTGCTACTATTTTAGCAAGTTCTAGTTTTGGACCTTTATTATCTTAAAATTCCCTTGGTAATGATGTCTCTGAATCATGTTCTTATTTTATATTCTAGTTACAATGTTGCATTAGTTTCTCCGATGGGAGTGACTCCCTAATTATTTTTTCCGCTCAATTGGGTGGTCGAATCATATTTACAATCATTGTTTATATTGTAATCAGCATCTATTGGGTTTGTGTTGTTACCTTCTTGGATTGGAGTGTCATTGCTTTGAGAGGTACTATAGTCTATGTTACCTTGTCGCTTAAGACTTTGGATGTTTGTGGATTTGGTTTATCGATTATTCTCTACTTTTAACTGCTATAGTATCCCTTTAGTGCTACTAGTATTGTGCATCACTAATCAAGCTCTACTTGATCTTAACTTATGGTTTGTATACTCTCAATGATTGTTATTATGGCAAGCCTGTGGGGTATTTCTGCAAGGATGTTATGAATGTTATGAATGTTGGGATATTGTTGCAGCTGTTATGAATGTTCCTTCTTGGATGTTGTTGCCTTTTGCTGTCTTATTTTCTGGGTTGAGTTGATCTGGATTATCTGAAATGTGGCCCTGAATGATGTTAGGAGCTTTTAACTGCTTTTACCGGGTGCTAATTTTAGTTGGTTCATTCATTTCTTTGAGCTATTGCCTTTTGCCGCCTTTGTTTTCTGATTGTTGCTCCTACATCTCACCTAAACCGCTATTAACCGCCGCCCCTATTTTCTGCTAATTTCGCTTCCACCCATTTCTCTAGAGTTGCCTTTTCTTTGTTTTCCCTGATTGTTGATCCGATTATCGGTAACATGCTATTGAGAGCTAACTATTTTACCCTGCTCTAACTAATTTTATCAAGTGCTACTTTAGTTGGTCTCCACTTCCGTGTTGAGCTATCGTCTTCCTTTACTATTGCTTTTCAGGATATTAATCTTGTTTCGGACTATTAATACCATGAAAGCTTCATTTATATATCACATGATTGATGGTGTTAATACTCATTGACTTGATTAGCGTAATTTCACCAAGTTGTCTCCTCTGCAATTTTCTTGTGGAGGGATTATATCGGATTGCTTTCTTTCTTACATGGCTATTGATGAGATTCTGCTAAGATAGCTCACTCTCTTATGTTTATGTATTCTCATGTCAAGATGCATATTGATGATATTTCTCTTGAATGAGACACCTATCCTTCATCTTAAATAATTCTCTATATACTTTAAACAAGATTTTGCTTAGGTTTGTGGTAGTAAAGCTCACAAGAATAACAACAACCTGCTACCTTCTCACGTTTGCTAGCTATGATGGCTGGATGATCTCACCCCTATTGGTTTGGTAGTAGCTCATGTGATGTAACCTTCTAAGTTTGGATACTCATACTTGCATGCCTCTAACAGATGTGATTGAGCTGAGCCTTCCTATCACATTCTTACTAACACACTCATATTATATTGTTTTCTTCAAACTTTTTTCAGATACCTTAACTGCTCAAATCTCCCTCTTATTATAACTTTGCGTGATTCTCTCCCTTCTTTTGTGTGTCTACTCTAGATTATCATGCATTCCCACATCCTCTGAGCATTGATTTATTCTTATTTTAGCTTATTATGTTAACCATCTTGTATCTTTTGATTGTTTTATGCTTTCTTTTACTCTTGGATGTACTTAGATAAATTTACTCTTTATCGATTGAGCTAGTTCTAGAGTTTATCCCCTTTAAGGACCTTGTAACCCTCTTTATAATAAAATACCTACGGGATTCCCTAAAAAAAAAAAAAAAAAAAAAAAACCTAAACCCTAAAGCCTAAAACCTAAAACCAAAACCTAAACCTAAACTAAATAAAACCTAAAAATAAAATAAATAAAAACCTAAACCTAAATAAAATAAAAAACTAAAATAAAATAAAAACCTAATCCAAAATAAAATAATTAAATAGCAAAACTAAAATAAAAAATAAAATAAGCCTAAAAATAAATATATTAAATAAAATAAAAACTAAATAAAAAATAAAAAAATAATAAAATAAAAATCTAAACCCTAAACCCTATACCTAAAACCTAAACCCTAAACCTTAAACCCTAAACCTAAAAACCCTAAATCCTACTTAAACCCTAAACCCAAACCCTAAAACTTAAACCCTAAACCCTAAACTTTAAAGAGCATAAACCCTAAACCCTAAACCTAATCCAAACTTAAACTCTAAATAAAACCCTAAATAAACCTAAACACTAACCGTAAATCCTAACCCTAAACCCAAAACCATAAACCATAAACCTTAAATCCTAAACCTTATTCCATATTTCATTTACTATTGAACAATGATTAAGAAAATTAATTAATCCTAAACCCTAAACCCTAAACCCTAAACCCTAAACCCTAAACCCTAAAGCATAAAGCCTAAACTAACCTTAAACCCTAAACCCTAATGCCTAAACACTATACCCAAAATCCTAAATCTTAAAGCCTAAAATCTAAACCCTAAAGCCTAAAACCAAAAAAATAAACTTAAACATTATTAAAACCTTAAAAAATATAAAAAAAACATAAACTTGAATAAAAAAAAAATATAATATAATAAAAAGTTAAACTAAAACCTAAACCTAAACTGAAATATAAAATAAAATTACAATTAAAATACACTAAAATAAAATAAATAAAAACCTAAACTAAACTAAAAAATAAAATAAACCTAAGAATAAGAAAACATAAAAGAAATATAAAATAAACCTAAAACAAAATAAAATAAAAACTAAATAAAAACTTAAACCTAAAAAATAAACCTAAAAATAAATAAAAAATAAAAACTTAACCTAAAATAAAATAAAATAAACAAAATAAACTTAAACTTAAGCCAAAACAAAAATAAACTAAACTGAAATAAATAAAACCTAAGCCTAAACATAAAATAAACTAAACTTAAACCTCAACCTAAACTAAATAAAGTAAAATAAATTAAAAATAAACTTAAACCTAAACTAAAAAATAAAACTTAAAAATAAACCAAAAGTAAAAAATCTTAACATATAAAAATAAAATAAAAACCTAAAGCTAAACCAAAAATACAAAATAAAACCTAAACCAAAGAAATAAAATAAAAATAAAACTTATCTAAAAAATAAACCAAAACCTAAACATAAACCTAAAAATAAATTAAAAGAAATAAAACATAAATAAATAAACTAAACTAAACAAAAATGAAAATAAAAAATAAAATAAAATAAAATAAATAGAAAACTAAATAAACCTAAAACTACCTATTCACTTTAAAAAAATAAAAAATTAAAAACAAATAAAAAAATCTTAAACCTTAAACCCTAAACCATAAACTGTAACCCTAACCCTAAACCCTAAACCCTAAACCAAAAACTGTAACCCTAAACCCTAAACCCTAAACTTTAAACCCTAAAACCCTAAACCCTAAAACCTTAAACCCTAAACCCTAAAAAAACCCTAAAGCATAAACTCTAAACCCTAAAAACCATAAACTTTAAACCCTAAACCCTAAACCCTAAACTAACAATAAACCCTAAGATAACCTAAAAACCCTAAATCCTAAAGCATAAACCCTAAACCCTAAACCCTAAACCTTAAACCCTAAAACATAAACCCTAAACCATAAACCCAAAAAAAAACTTAAACCTAAATAAAACCTAAATAAAACATAAAAATAAACTTAAATAAAATAAAAGCCTAAACTAAAACCTAACCCTAAACTTAAAATTAAAATAAAATAAAAATAAAAATACACTAAAATAAAATAAATAAAAACCTAAACTAAACTAAAAATAAAATAAACCTAAGAATAAAAAACCTAAATAAAATAAAAATTTAACATAAAATAATAATAAAATGAACTTGAAATAAAATAAAATAAAAACTAAATGAAAACCTAAACCTAAAAAATAAACCTAAAATTAAATAAAACATAAAACACAAACCCTAAACTAAAAATAAGAACTTAAACTAAAATAATAATAAAATAAACAAAATAAACCTAAATCAAAACTAAAAAAAACTAAACTGAAATAAATAAAACCTAAACCTAAACCTAAAATAAACTAAATTGAATATAATAAAATAAACTGAAAATAAACCTAAACCTAAACTAAAAAAAACCTAAAAATAAACTTAAAATAAAAACTTAAAACCTAAACCTAAAAAAATAAAATAAAAACATAAAGCTAAAACAAAAAATAAAAAATAAAACCTAAACCAAAAAAAAAAAAAAAAAACTCAACTAAAAAATAAACCTAAACTTAAAAAATAAACTAAAATAAATAAACCTCAAACAAATAAATTACACTAAATAAAAATAAAAATAAAAAATAAAAATAAAAAATAAACAAAATAAACCTAAACCTTATAAAAAAAATATAAAAACCCTAAACCTTAAACTCTAAACCTTAAGCCCTAAACCCTAAAACCCTAAAACTTAAACCCTAAATCCTAAACCCTAAAACCCTAAATCCTAAACCCTAAACCCCAAACCCCAAACCCTAAACCCTAAACCCTGAAACGTAACCCCTAAAAACCTAAAAATTTAAACTTAAACTAAATGAAACCTACAAATAAAATAAATAAATAAAACTAAAGTTAAATAAAATAAAAAAAACAAAATAAAATAAAAACCTAAACTAAAACCTGAACCTGAACCTAAACATAAAAATAAAAGAAAATATAAAATAAAAAATAAACTAAAATCAAACAAATAAAAACATAACTAAACTAAAAAATAAATTAAACTTAAAAATAAGAAACCTAAATATAATAAAAACTAAATGTGAAACAAACATAAAATAAACCTAAAATAAAATAAAATAAAAATTAAAAAAAAAATGATCCTAAAAATAAAACCCAAAAATAAATAAAAAAATAAAACCTAAAAATAAATAAAAAATAAAACCTAAAACCTACACTAAAAAAAAACCTAAACGAAAAATAAACAAAATAAAATAAACCTAAATCTAAACTAAAATAAACTAAACTAAAATAAATAAAACTGAAACCTAAACATAAAATAAACTAAACCTAAACTTTAAACTAAACAAAATAAAATAAATTAAAAATATAACTAAACATAAACTAAAAAAAGAAAAACCTAAAAATAAACCCTAAAATAAAAACCTAAAACCTAAACCTAAAAAAACAAAATAAAAACCTAAACCTAAACCTAAAAATAAGAAAATAAAACCTAAAGCTAAAAAATAAAATAAAAGCAAAACTAAACTAAAAAAAATAAGCATAAACCTAAACCTAAAAAAGAAATTAAATAAAAATCTAAACTAAAATAAAAAAAACTAAACTAAATAAAAATAAAAAATAAACCTAAATAAAAATAAAAAAATTATAATTTTAAAAATAAACTATGAAAACTAAATAAACCTAAACCTATTTGTTTACTTAATTTAATAAATCCTTAAACCCTGAACCCTAAACACCCTAAACCCTAAAACTAACCCTAAACTAACCCTTATCCCTATACCCTATACGCTCAAAACTCTAAACCCTAAGCCTAAACACTACACCCTAAACCCTAAACTCTAAAACCTAAATCCTAACCCTAAACCCTATTCCCTAAAAGCATAAACCTTAAAACCCTAAACCCTAAACCCTAAACTCTAAACTCTTAACCTTAAACCCTAAACCCTAACCCTAAACACCAAACCCTAAAGCTAAACCTAAAGTAACAAAATAAATTAAAAAATAAATCTAAAACCTAAAACCTAATAAACCTATACCATAAGAATGGGGGAGAAGGCGAAGACGATGGTTATCATAGTGGTGGTGGAGGATCTAGTGGTACTGGTGGATATGGAGGTGGTGGTCGGAGTAGTGGTGGTGATGGAAGCAGAAACAGTGATGAAGATGATAGCAGTGGTGGTGGCAGAGGAGAGATCTGGGATTTGATGGTGGATCTCGCTACTCGAGAGGCCGAGGTGGTTTATATGGGAACTAGAGAAACTGAAGAATAGCCAATCCGATCTGTTACTTATGGAATTGTGTCTTTACAGTAGAGATAATTTTAATTATCTAGGGTTTTATATTTGCTTTATGCATTCTCATTTGTTATCTATGTCATCACTTTTTGTCGTAGAAAACTTGGTGTGTTATTTGGTTGATGAAATCAAAAAGAAGAAATGTTGAATACGAATTTGTTCTTTATTAATAAAAAACTAAAAACACTAAACCCTAAACTAAAACCTAAACCCTAGACCTAAAACCTAAATCCTAAACACTAAACCCTAAAACCTAAACCATAAACCCTAAACCCTAAACCCTAAACCCTAAACCCTAAACCCCAAACCTTAAACCCTAAACCCTTTACCCTAAGCCCTAAACCCTAAAAAGCTAAACCTAAATCATAAACCCTAAACCCTAAACCCTAAACCCTAAACCTTAAACCCTAAACCCTAAACCTTAACCCCTAAAAAGCTAAAAACCTAAACCTAAACTAAATAAAACCTAAAAATAAAATAAATAAAAAAACCTAAACCAAAATAAAATAAAATAGAAACCTAAACCTAAACCTAAAAAGAAAATAAAATTAAAATTAAAATAAAAACTAAACTAAAATAAAATACATAAAAACCTATAATAAACTAAAAAAAATAATACCTAAAAATAAACTTAAAATAAAAACCTAAAAACTAAACCCAAAAAAATTAAATAAAAAGAAAAACCTAAACCTAAAATTAAAATAAAAATAAAACTAAACTTAAAATAAACCTAAACCTAAACCAAGAAAATAAACTAAGATAAAATACCTAAACAAAAATAAATAAACCTAAAATAATTAAACTAAATTAAATAAAAATAAAACTAAACCTAAATAAAAATAAAAAATATAATAAACTAAAATAAATAAATAATAAACTAAATAACCCTAAACCTATAAGTTTTTTTAATTTTTTTTTAAAAAAAACCCTAACCCTAAACTCTATATCCTAAAACTAAACCAAAACCCTGAACCCTAAACCCTAAACCTTAAAACCCTAAATGCTAAACCCTAAACCCTAAATCCTAAACGCTAAAACCCTAAAACCTAAGCCCTAAACCCTAAAAGCTACAACCCTAAACCCTAAACCGTAAGCAATAAAAACTTAAAAACTTAAACCTACACTAAATAAAACCTAAACCTAAATAAAATAAAATAAAAAATAAAAAATCAACTAAAATATAATAGAAACTAAGCAAAAAAATAAAATAAAACTAAAATAAAAAACCTAAATAAACAAAAACTAAATGTAAAATAAAATAAAATAAATCAAAAATAAAATAAAATAAAAACTAAATAAAATCCTAAAGCCTAAACTAAAAAATAAATAGAAAATAAACCTAAACCCTAAACTAAAAAAAAAAAACTAAACTTAAAGTAAACAAAATAAAATAAACCTAAACTTAAACTAAAATAAATAAAACCTAAACCTAAACAAAAAATAAAATAAACTTAAACCCTAAACTAAATAAAATAAATTAAATTAAAAATAAACCTAAACCTAAACAAAAAATAAAACCTAACAATAAAACTAAAATAAAAACCTAAACCTAAACCTAAACATAAACAATAAAAACTAAATCTAAAAAATAAAATAAAAAAGAACTAAACTGAAAAATAAGCATAAACCTAAACCTAAACTTAAAAAAATAAACTAAAATAAAAAATCTAAACTAGAATAAATAAACATAAAATAATAAAATACACCAAATAAAAAAATAAACCTAAATAAAAATAAAAAATCTAATAAAGTAAAATAAAAAATATAAATTAAATTAACTTAAACCTACAAGTTTACTTGATTTAAAAAAACCCCTAAACCCTAAACCTTAAACCCTAAACCTTAAATCCTAAACCCTAAACCATAAGCTCTAAACCCTAAACCTTAAACCCTAAAAAACCTTAAACCCTAACCCCTAAACCGTAAAACTTAAACCCATAACCCAAAACCCTAAACCCTAAAAGCCTAAACCCAACACCTTAAACCCTAAAAACCCTAAACCCTAGAGCCTAAACACTAAACCCTAAACCTTAAACCCTAAACCCTAAAACCTAAACCCATTAACCCTATACACTAAACCCCAAAAAAAACCTAAACTAAAAAAAACTAATAAATAAATAAATAAAAAACATACACTTAAATAAAATAATAAAATAATAAAAGAAAATAAAACTTAAACCTAAACTTAAAAATAAAAATATGCTAAAAGAAAATAAATAAAACCCTAAAACTTAAACCCTAAATCCTAAACCATAAACCATAAAATCATAAACCCTAAACCCAAAACTCTAAACCCTAAAACATATAACCCTAAACCCTAAACCCTATACCCCAAACCCTAAACCTTAAACCCTAAACCCTAAAAACTTAAAAACCTAAACCTAAACTAAATAAAATCTTAAAATAAAATAAATAAATAAACCTAAACCTAAATAAAATAAACAATAAAAGCAAATAAAAACCTAAACTAAAATTATAAACTAAACCTAACCGAAAACCTAAACTTAAAAATTAAATAAAATTAAAAATAAAAACTAAACTAAAATAAAACAAATTAAAATCTAAACTAAACTAAAAAAAATAAACCTAAAAATAAAATAAACCTAAAATCAAATTAAAGTAAAACTAAACAAAACCTAAACCTAAAAAATATACCTAAAAATAATACCTAAAAATAAATAGAAAATAAAACCTAAAACCTAAACTAAAAAAAAACCTAAAGTTAAAATAAAGAAAATAAAATAAACCTAAATCTAAACTATAATAAACTAAACTAAAATAAATAAAACCTGAACCTAAACTTTAAATAGACTAAATGTAAGCCTTAAGAAAAATAAAATGAAATAAACTAAAAATAAACCTAAACCTAAACTATAAAAATAAAAGCTAAAAAAAACCATAAAATAAAAACCTAAAACCTAAACTTAAATAAAATATAATAAAAACCTAGACCTAAACCTAAAAAGAAAAATAAAACCTAAACCTAAAAATAAAATAAAATTAAAACTAAACTAAATAATAAGCATAAACCAAAAACCTAAACCTAAAAAATAAATTAAATTAAAAACCTAAGATAAGATAAATAAACCTAAAATAAATAATAAATAAACTATATAAACTAAATAAACCTAAACCTACCAATTTACTTAATTTACAAAAAAAAAGTCTAAACCCGAAATCCTAAACCCTAAGACCTAAAGCCTAAATCCTAAACCCTAAATAATAAACCATAAACCCTAAACCCTAAACCCTAAACCCTAAACACTAAACCATAAACTAACCCTAAACCCTAATCCCTATACCCTCAAAACACAAAACCCTAAAGCCTAAATACTACACCATAAACCCTAAACCATAAACCCTAAACCCTAACGCTAAACCCTAATCCCTAAAAGCATAAACCCTAAAACCCTAAACCCTAAACCCTAAAATTTAATCCCTAAACCCTAAACCCTAACCCTAAACTCAAACCCTAAACATAAATCTAAAGTAACTAAATAAATTAAAAAATAAACCTAAACCCTAAAACCTAATAAATCTAAACACGAATAATGGGCAGAACCTTGACGACAAGAACATCACCATCAACCAAGCTCAGTCTAGATCTGGCGCTGGAGGAGATGGCAGAGGCGGCAATTATCACAGTGGTGGTGGGGTATCTGGAGGTACTGGTGGATATGGAGGTGGTGGTCTGAGCAGTGGTGGTTATGGAGGCAGGTGGAGCGATAATGATCATAGTCATGGTGGTGGCGGAGGGAGAGATCTGGGATACGATGATGGATCCTGCTACTTGAGAGGCTTGGGTGGTTCTGATTTGAACTAGAGAAATTGAAGAATGGCAAATCCGATCTGCTACTTATGGAATCGTGTCTTTATAGTAGAGATAGTTCTAGTTATCTAAGATTTTTGATTTGATCTATGCTACGTGCTCATTTTTTATTTATGTCATCACTTATGTCATAGAAAAATTGGTGTGTTATTTGGTTGATGAAATCAAAAAGATGAAAAGTTGAATTTGAATTTCTTCTCTATTAAAAAAAACTAGAAATCCTAAACCCTAAACTAAATCTTGAACAATAGACCTAAAACCTAAACCCTAAAAACTCTAAATCCTAAACCCTAAACCATAAATCCTAAAAATTAAACTCTAAACCCTAAAACCAAAACCATAAACCATAACCCCTAAACCTTAAGCCCTAAACCCTAAACCGTAAACCTCAACCCTAAACCTTAAACCCTAAAAAGCTAAAATCCTAAACCTAAACTATATAAAACATAAAAATAAAATAAATAAAAAACTTAAACCAAAATAAAATAAAATTAAAACTTAAACTAAAACCTAAACTTAAATCTACAAAGAAAATAAAAGAAAAATAAAAGGTAAACTAAAATAAAATACATAAAATCCTAAACTAAACTAAAAAAATAAAATGTAAAAATAAACCTAAAATAAAAACCTAAAACTTAAGCCTAAAAGAATAAAATAAAACCAAACCTAAAAAAAAAATAAAAAAAATAAACCTAAACCTAAAACTAAATTGAAAAATAAACCTAAACATAAACCTATAAAATAAACTAAAATAAAACCTAAACTAAAATAAATAAACCCAAAATAATTATACTAAACTAAATAAAAAATAAACCTAAATAAAAATTAAAATAAAATAAGCTAAAATAAATAAAAAATAAACATATACATAAACCTACGAGTTTACTTAATTTTTTTCAAAAAATCCTATCCCTAAACCCTAAACACTAAAACTAAACCTAAACCCTAAACCTTCAACCCTAAACCCTAAACCTTAAAACCCTAAACCCTAAACCCTAAACCATAAATCTTAAACCCTAAAACCCAAAACTCAGAACCCAAAACCCTAAACCCTAAAACCTACAACCCTAAACCCTAAACCCTAAACCCCAAACCCTAAATCCTAAACCTTAAACCCTAAAAACCTAACCCTAAACTAAATAAGACCTAAAAATAAAATAAATCATAAAAATGTAAACCCTAAAAAAAATTAAAAAAGAAAATATAATAAAAACCTAAACTAAAACCTAAACCTAAACGTAAAAATAAAATTTAATAAAAACATAAACTTAACTAGAAAATAAAATAAACATTAAAATAAGAAACCTAAATGAAAAAACTAAATGTAAAATAAAAAGAAAATAAACTTAAAATAAAATAAGATAAAAACTAAGTAAAAACCTAAACCTAAAAAATAAAATATAAAAAAACTAAACTAAAAAATAAACATAAAACTAAACTTAAACATAAAAAAGAAACTAAAATTAAAAGCCTAAACTAAAATAAATAAACTAAATTAAATAAAACTAAAAAATTAACCGAAATTAAAATAAAAATGTAATACACTAAATAAACCTAAACCTACTAGTTTACCTAATTTTAAAAAACTCTAAACTTTAAACCATAAACCAAAACCCTAAAACTAATCGTAAACTGTAAACCGTAATCCCTAAAACCCTTAAACCCTAAACCCTAAAAAACCTTAAACCCTAAACCCTAAACCCTAAATCCTAAACCCTAACCCTAACCCTAAACTCTAAACCCTAAATACTAAACTCTAAACCCTAAACCTTAAAACCCTAAAACTTAAACCCTAAACCCTAAACTAAACCTAAACCCTAAACCTTAAACCCTAAAACCCTAAACCCTAAACCTTAAGCAAACCTTAACCCTAAAACCTAAACCCTCAAAACCCTAAACCCTAAAACCTAAAATCCAAACCTTAAAAACCTAAACCCTAAACCCTAAACACTAAACCCTAAACCATGAAAACCTAAAGACCTAAACTAAACTAAATAAAACCTAAAAATAAAATAAATAAAAAAACCTAAACCTAAATTAAATAAAAAATAAAATAAAATAAAAAACTAAATTTAAACTTAAATGTAAAAATAATAAAATAATTAAAAATAAGAATTAAACTAACATAAAATAAATAAAACCTAAACTAAACTAAAAAAATAAATAAACCTAAAAAACTTAAAAAAAACTTAAACCTAAAATTAAAATTAAAAATAAATTTAAAATAAAACCTAAACCCTCAACCAAAAAAAACAACCTAAACCTAAAATAAACATAAAAAAATAAACCTAAACCTAAACTAAACTAAAATAAATAAAACTAAACCCTAAACTAAATAAAATAAATTAAACTAAAAGTAAACGTAAACCTAGACTAAAAAATAGATCCTAAAAATAAACCTAAAATAAAAACCTAAAACCTAAACGAAAAAAAATAAAATAAAAATGAAAACCTATTCCTAAAAATAAAAAATTAAACTAAAATGAAAAAAAATAAAAAAAATAAAAAAACTAAAAAATAAGCATAAACTTAAACCTAAACCCAAAAAATTAGCTAAAATAAAAAACCTAAACTAAAATAAGTAAAGTACACTAAATAAAAATAAAAAATAAACCTAAATAAAAATAAAAATCAAATCAAATAAACTAAAATAAATATAAAATAAACTAAATAAATCTAAACATACCAGTTTACTTATTTTTTTTAAAAATATATTAAGCCACAAACCCTAAACCCTAGATCCTAAATCTTAAACCCTAAACCCTAAACCTATAACCCTGAATCCTAAAAAACCTTAAACTTTAAACCTAAACCCTAAACCCTAAACCCTAAAACTAAACACTAAACCTAAACCCTAAATATATAACCCTAAATCCTAAAAAACCTTAAACCCTAAACCCTAAAAACCTTCAACCTTGAACCCTAAACCCTAAACCCTAAACCCTAACCCTAACCCTAACCCTAAACTTTAAACCATAAATGCTAAACCCTAAATCGTAAACTAACCCTAAACACAAAACCTTAAACCATAATACCCTAAAACCCTAAACCTTAAACCCTAAACTAACCTTAAACCCTAAGCTATCCCTAAATTAACCCTAAACCCTAAAACTTAAGTCCTCAAAACCCTAAACCCTAGATCCTAAACACTAAACCTAAACCCTAAATCCTAAACCCTAACCCTAAACCCTAAAACCTAAAATCCTAAACCCTAAAACCTAAACCCTAAACCCTAAACCTCAAACCCTAAACACTAAACCCTAAACCTTCAAAACCTAAAGACCTAAACAAAACTAAATAAAACCTAAAAATAAAATAAATAAAATAACCCAAACATAAATTAACTAATAAAATAATATAAGATAAAAACCTAAACTTAAACTTAAATGTAAAATAATAAAATAATCAAAAATTAGAACTAAATTAACATAAAATAACTAAAACCTAAACTAAATAAAAAAATAAATAAACCTAAAAACCTGAAAAAAATAAAAACCTAAACCTAAAAATAAACTTAATAATAAATAAAAAATAAAACCTAAGCCCTCAACTAAAAAAAACATAAACCTAAAATAAATAAAAGAAAATAAACCTAGACATAAACTAAAATAAACTAACCTAAAATAAATAAAACCAAAACCTATACCTAAAACCTAAACTAAATAAAATAAAATAAACTAAAAGTAAATGTAAACCTAAACTAAAAAATAAATCCTAAAAATAAACCTAAAAAAAACCTAAAACCTAAACCAAAAAAAAATAAAATAAAAACCTAAACTTATTCCTAAAAAGAAAAAAATAAAACCAAAATGAACAAAATAAAAAAATAAAATAAAATAAAATATAAGCATAAACCTAAACCTAAACCCAAAAAATAACCTAAAATAAAAAACTTAAACTAAAATAAGTAAAGTAAACTAAATAAAAATAAAAAAATAAACATAAATAAAAATAAAAATAAAATATAATAAACTAAAATAAATATAAAATAAACTAAATAAACCTAAACATATGAGTTTACTTATTTTTTTAAAAAGATATTAAACCCTAAACCCTAAATCATAAAACCTAAACCCTAAACTCTAAACCCTAAAACTAACACTAAACCCTAAACCCTAAAAAACCTTAAACTCTAAACCCTAAAAACATTAAACCCTAAACCCAAAACCCTAAACCCTAACCCTAACCCTAAACCTTAAACCCTAAACTAACCCTAAACCCTATACCCTAAACCCTAAAACCCTAAACCCTAAACCCTAAACCTTAAACACTAAACTAACCTAAATCCTAAGCTAACCCTAAACCCTAAAACCTAAACTCTCAAAACCCTAAACCTTAGAGCTTAAACACTAAACCTAAACCCCAAATCCTAAACCCTAACCTTAAACCCTAAAACCTAAAGTCCTAAACCCTAAAATTCTAAACCCTAAACTCTAAACCCCAAACCCTAAACACTAATCCCTAAACCTTGAAAACCTAAAGAACTTAACTAAACTAAATAAAACCTAAAAATAAAATAAATAAAAAAACATAAACTTAAATTAAATAATAAAATAAAAAAAATAAAAACCTAAACTTAAACTTAAATGTAAAAATAATAAAATAATTAAAAATAAGAACTAAACTAATATAAAATAAATAAAACCTCAACTAAACTAAAAAATAAATAAACCAAAAAAACCTAAAAAAAATAAAAACCTAAACCTAAAAATAAACTTAATAATAAATAAAAAATAAAACCTAAGCCCTCAACTAAAAAAAACATAAACCTAAAATAAATAAAAGAAAATAAACCTAAACATAAACTAAAATAAACTAACCTAAAATAAATAAAACCAAAACCTATACCTAAACCCTAAACTAAATAAAATAAAATAAACTAAAAGTAAATGTAAACCTAAACTAAAAAATAAATCCTAAAAATAAACCTAAAAAAAACCTAAAAGCTAAACCAAAAAAAATAAAATAAAAACCTAAACCTATTCCTAAAAAGTAAAAATAAAACCAAAATGAACAAAATAAAAAAAATAAAAAAAATAAAAAATAAGCATAAACCTAAACCTAAACCCAAAAAATAACCTAAAATAAAAAACTTAAACTAAAATAAGTAAAGTAAACTAAATAAAAATAAAAAAATAAACATAAATAAAAATAAAAATAAAATATAATAAACTAAAATAAATATAAAATAAACTAAATAAACCTAAACATATGAGTTTACTTATTTTTTAAAAAAGATATTAAACCCTAAACCCTAAACCCTAAACCCTAAATCATACAACCTAAACCCTAAACTCTAAACCCTAAAACTAACCCTAAACCCTAAACCCTAAAAAACCTTAAACTCTAAACCCTAAAAATCCTAAACCCTAAACTCTAACCCTAACCCTAAACCTTAAACCCTAAACTAACCTTAAACTCTAAACCCTAAACCCAAAAACCATAAACCCTAAATCCTAAACCTTAAACACTAAACTAACCCTAAATCCTAAGCTAACCCTAAACCCTAAAACCTAAACTCTCAAAACCCTAAACCCTAGAGCCTAAACACTAAACCTAAACCCCAAATCCTAAACCCTAACCCTAAACCCTAAAACCTAAAGTCCTAAACCCTAAAATCCTAAACCCTAAACTCTAAACCCCAAACCCTAAACGCTAATCCCTAAACTTTGAAACCTAAAGACGTTAACTAAACTAAATAAGACCTAAAAATAAAATAAATAAAAAAACATAAACTTAAATTAAATAATAAAATAAAATAAAATAAAAACCTAAACTTAAACTTAAATGTAAAAATAATAAAATAATTAAAAATAAGAACTAAACTAATATAAAATAAATAAAACCTAAACTAAACTAAAAAATAAATAAACCTAACAAACTTATAAAAAATAAAAACCTAAACCTAAAATTATACGTAAAAATATATAAAAAATAAAACCTAAACCCTCAACTAAAAAAAACCTAAACCTAAAATAAACAAAATAAAATAAACCTAAAACTAAACTAAAATAAACTAAACTAAAATAAATAAAACCAAAACCTAAACCTAAACCCTAAACTAAATAAAATAAATTAAACTAAAAGTAAATGTAAACCTAAACTAAAAAAATAAATTCTATAAATAAACCTAAAATAAAAACCTAAAACCTAAACCAAAAAAAAAAAACCAAAACCTATTCCTAAAAATAAAAAATAAAACTAAATAAAAAAAAATAAGAAAAATTAAAAAAAACTAAAAAAAAAAGCATTACCCTAAACTTAAACCAAAAAAATCATCTAAAATAAAAAAAAACCTAAACTTAAATAAGTAAAGTAAACTAAATAAAAATAAAAAATAAACCTCAAAAAAAATAAAAATAAAATCTAATAAACTAAAGTAAATATAGAATAAACTAAATAAACCTAAACATAAATTAAATATTTAAATAATATAAAATAAAAACCAAAACTTAAATTCAAATGTAAAAATAATAAAATAATTAAAAATAAGAACTAAACCAACATAAAATAAATAAAACCTAAACTAAACTAAAAAATAAATAAACTTAAAAAACCTGGCAAAAATAAAAACCTAAACTTAAAAATAAACTTAAAAATAAATAAAAAATAAAACCTAAATCCTCAACTAAAAAAAAACCTAAACCTAAACAAACAAAATAAAATAAACCTAAACCTAAACCCTAAACTAAATAAAATAAAATAAATTAAAAGTAAACGTAAACCTCAACTAAAAAATAAATCATAAAAATAAACCTAAAATAAAAACCTAAAACCTAAACCAAAAAAAATTAAAATAAAAACCTAAACCTATTCCTAAAAAGAAAAAATAAAACCAAAATGAAGAAAAGAAGAAAAATAAATTAAAAAATAAGCATAAACCTAAACCTAAACCCAAAAAATAATCTAACATAAAAAACCTAAACAAAAATAATTAAAGTAATCTAAATAAAAATAAAAATAAAATCTAATAAACTAAAATAAATATAAAATAAACTAAATAAACCTAAACATACCAATTTTTTTATTTTTTAAAAAAAGATATTAAACCTTAAACCTTAAACCCTAAATCGTAAACCCTAAACCTTAAATTCTAAACCCTAAAATAACCTAAACTCTGACCTCTGCTACCCAACCCTAAAAACCTTACCCTAAACCCTAAACCTAAACCCTCCTAAACCCTAAACCTAAACCCTAAACCCTCCTACCTAAACCTTAAACCCTTAATGCTGTCTACCAAACCACAAACCCTACCAAACTAACCCCAACCACACCTAAACCACAAACCCTAAACCCTATTCCTAAACCTAAACCTAAACTAACCTAAACCTCTGACCAACCCTAAAACCTAAACTCTCAAAACCCTAAACCCAGGGCCATCCTAAAACCTAAATCTCCCTAACCTAAACTCCTAAAATCCTAAACCCTAAACTCTAAACTCCAAACCCTAAACAATAAACCCTAAATGTTGAAAACCTTTAAATCTAAACTAAACTAAATAAAACCTAAAAATAAAATAAATAAGAAAACCTAAACCTAAATTAAATAATAAAATAAAATAAAATAAAAACATAAATTAAAACCTAAACTTAAACATAAATGTAAAAATAATAAAGTAATTAAAAATAAGAACTTATCTAAAATAAAATAAACAAAACCTAAACTAAACTAAAAAAATAAATAAACCAAAAAAAAACCTAAATAAAATAAAAACCTAAACTTAAAAAATAAAACCTAATCCCTCAACTAAAAAAACCCTAAACCCTAACGCTAACGCTAAACCATAAACCCTAAACCATAAACCCTAAACCCTAACGCTAAACCCTAATCCCTAAAAGCATAAACCCTAAAACCCTAAACCCTAAAATCTAATCCCTAAACCCTAAACCCTAACCCTAAACTAAAACCCTAAACCTAAATCTAAAGTAACTAAATAAATTAAAAAATAAACCTAAACCCTAAAACTTAATAAATCTAAATACAAACAATGGGCAGAACCTTGACGGCAGGAACATCACCGTCAACCAAGCTCAGTCTAGATCTGGCACTGGAGGAGATGGCAGAGGCGACGATTATCACAGTGGTGGTGGGGTATCTGGAGGTGATGGTGGATATGGAGGTGGTGGTCTAAGCAGTGGTAGTTATGGAGGCAGGGGGAGCGATAACGATCACAATCGTGGTGGTGGCGGAGGGAGAGATTTGGGATACGATGATGGATCCTGCTACTCGAGAGGCTTGGGTGGTTCTGATTGGAACTAGAGAAATTGAAGAATGGTGAATCCGATCTGCTACTTATGGAACCATGTCTTTATAGTAGAGATAGTTCTAGGTATTTAAGATTTTTGATTTGATCTATGCTGCGTGCTCATTTTTTATTTATGTCATCACTTATGTCATAGAAAAATTGGTGTGTTATTTGGTTGATGAAATCGAAAAGAAGAAAAGTTGAATTTGAATCTCTTCTCTATTAAAAATACTACAAATCCTAAACCCTAAACTAAATCTTGAACACTAGACCTAAAACCTAAACCCTAAAAACTCTAAATCTTAAACCCTAAACCATAAACCATAAAAGCTTAAACTCTAAACCCTAAAACCAAAACCATAAACCATAACTACTAAATCTTAAGCCCTAAACCCTAAACCGTAAACCTCAACCCTAAAACTTAAACCCTAAAAAGCTAAAATCCTAAACCAAAACTATATAAAACCTAAAAATAAAATAAATAAAAAACTTAAACCAAAATAAAATAAAATTAAAACTTAAACTAAAACCTAAACCTAAATCTACAAAGAAAATAAAAGTAAAATAAAAGGTAAACTAAAATAAAATACATAAAATCTTAAACTAAACTAAAAAATAAAATGTAAAAATAATCTAAAATAAAAACCTAAAACTTAAGCCTAAAAGAATAAAATAAAAACCAAAACCTAAACTTAAAAATAAAAAATAAAACCTAAACCTAAAAAAAACTAAAACTAAAAAAATAAACCTAAACATAAACCTATAAAATAAACTAAAATAAAAAACCTAAACTAAAATAAATAAACCCAAAATAATTATACTAAACTAAATAAAAAATAAACCTAAATAAAAATTAAAATAAAATAAGCTAAAATAAATAAAAAATAAACATAAACATAAACCTACGAGTTTACTTAATTTTTTTCAAAAAAACCTATCCCTAAACCCTAAACACTAAAACTAAACCTAAACCCTAAACCTTCAACCCTAAACCCTAAACCTTAAACCCTAAACCCTAAACCCTAAACAATAAATCCTAAACCTTAAACCCTAAAAACCTAACCCTAAACTAAATAAGCCTTAAAAATAAAATAAATCATAAAAATGTAATCCCTATAAAAATAAAAAAAATAAAATATAATAAAAACCTAAACTAAAACCTAAACATAAACATAAAATAAAATCTAATAAAACATAAACTTAACTAGAAAATAAAATAAACATTAAAATAAGAAAATAAAAAAAGAAAACTAAATGAAATAAAAAAGAAAATAAACTTAAAATAAAATAAGATAAAACTAAGTAAAACCTAAACCTAAAAATAAAATATAAAAAAACTAAACTAAAAAATAAACATAAAACTAAACTTAAACATAAGAAAGAAACTAAAATTAAAAGCCTAAACTAAAATAAATAAACTAAATTAAATAAAACTAAAAAATTAACCAAAATTAAAATAAAAATGTAATACACTAAATAAACCTAAACCTACTTGGTTTACCTAATTTTAAAAAAAACTTTAAATAAACCAAAAAATGTAAAACCAACGTGGCCAGTGATCCCAAAACCCTTAAACCCTAAAACCAAAAAACCTTAAAGCAAACCTAAAATCCACAACCTCCAACACTAAACTCTAAACCACTAAATCTTAAACTCTAAACCTAAAAAAAACCTCAAACTAAATCAAACCTAAAAAACTCTAAACCTTAAACCTAAGGAACCTAAAAACAAAACCTAAAAAAAAAACCTAAAACCTAAATCAAACCAAAAACCTAAACCCTAAACACTAAACTAAACCCTAAACCATAAACCTAGGACCTAAACTAAACTAAATAAAACCTAAAAATAAACTAAATAAAAAAACTTAAACCTAAATTAAATTAAAAATAAAATAAAATAAAAATCTAAATTTAAACTTTAATGTAAAAATAATAAAATAATTAAAAATAAGAATTAAACTAACATAAAATAAATAAAACCTAAACTAAACTAAAAAAATAAATAAACCTAAAAAATTTAAAAAAAAACTTAAACCTAAAATTAAAGTTAAAAATAAATAAAAAATAAAACCTAAACCCTCAACTAAAAAAACAACCTAAACCTAAAATAAACAAAATAATATAAACCTAAACCTAAACTAAAATAAAATAAACTAAAATAAATAAAACCAAACCCTAAACTAAATAAAATAAATTAAAGTAAAAGTAAACGTAAACCTTGAATAAAAAATAGATCCTAAAAATAAACCTAAAATAAAATCCTAAAACCTAAACGAAAAAAAAATAAAATAAAAATTAAAACTTATTTCTAAAAATAAATAATTAAACTAAAATGAAAAAAATAAAAAAAATAAAAAAAACTAAAAATAAGCATAAACCTGAACCTAAACCCAAAAAATAAACTAAAATAAAAAACCTAAACTAAAATAAGTAAAGTAAACTAAATAAAAATAAAAAATAAACCTAAATAAAAATAAAATTAAAATCAAATAAACTAAAATAAATATAAAATAAACTAAATAAACCACTTACTTTTTTTTAAAAAATATATTAAACCATAAACCCTAAACCCTAGATCCTAAATCTTAAACCCTAAACCCTAAACCTATAACCCGGATCCTAAAAAAACCTAAACTAAACCAAAAACCTAAACCCTAAAATAAACTAAACACTAAACTCCCTAAACATATAAAAATACTAAAACCACTAAACCACAAAACCAACCCTAAACCAAATCCTGACCTAACCTAAAAGTAAATCTCCTAAACAAACTAACCACTTAAAACTAAACCAAAACTCCTAAAAAACTTAAAACCTAAAGGCCCTCCCTCTAAACTCAACTCAAAGCCTAAAACAGTCAAACACTGAACTGAACCTAAATCCACAAACCTCTGAAACCTAAAACTAAAGCCTAAAACCTAAACTCCTAAACCTAAACACTCAAACCTGGTCAAACTAAACCCTAAACTTAAAATAATAAATAAATATGACCTAAATTAACTATAGATAAAACCTAAAAAACTTAATGGTAAATAATCAAAATAATAGTAAAAATCTAACTAAGATAAATAAAACCTAAATAAACTATAAACCTAATAAATAAAACCTAAACCTAAAAATAAATAAAATAAACCTAAACTAAATAAACTAAAAAATATAAAAATAAACTAAACTAAAATAAAACTAAAATAAACCTAAATAAAAAATAAATCCTATAAACCTAAAAAAACCTAACCAGAATAAAAAAAATAAATAAAACCTAAACTATTCCTAAAAAAAAAAATAAAACCAAAATAACAAAATAAAAAAAATAAATAAAAATAATAAAACCTGAAACCTAAACCCAAAAATAACCTAAATAAAAAAAAACTAAAATAATAAATACTAAAATAAAAATAAAAAATAAACATATAAAAATAAAAAAATAAAATAATAAAATAAATAAAATAAACTAAATAAATAAACATCTGGGGTTTGCTTTTAAAAACATATTAAACTAAACCCTAAATCATAAACTAAAGCCCTATAAACCCAAAATAACTAAACCCTAAACCCTAAAGGCTAACTAAACCCTAAAAACCCTAAACCCTAAACCCTAAACCTAACCCTAAAACCCTAACCCCAAACCCTAAACCTACTGACCTAACCCTGGGCCCTAAACCCCAAACCTAGCTGACCACTGGATCTAAATGACCTGAGCCACAAACTGGGCTCTCAAAAAATGAGCTAAACACTAGCCCTAAAACCCCAGATCCTAAACCCTAACTAACCTAAAACCTAAAGTCCTAAACCCTAAATCATAAACCCTAAACTCTAAACCCAAACCCTAAACACTAATCCCTAAACTTGAAACCTGGACCAAATTAAATAAAACCTAAAAAATAAAATAAATAAAACATAAACCTAAATTAAATAATAAAATAAAATAAAATAAAAACCTAAACTTAAACTTAAATGTAAAAAATAATAAAATAATTAAAAATAAGAACTAAACTAATATAAAATAAATAAAACCTAAACTAAACTAAAAAATAAATAAACCTAACAAACTTATAAAAAATAAAAACCTAAACCTTAAATTATACTTAAAAATATATAAAAAATAAAACCTAAACCCTCAACTAAAAAAAACCTAAACTTAAAATAAACAAAATAAAATAAACCTAAAACTAAACTAAAATAAACTAAACTAAAATAAATAAAACCAAAACCTAGACCTAAACCCTAAACTAAATAAAATAAATTAAACTAAAAGTAAATGTAAACCTAAACTAAAAAATAAATTCTATAAATAAACCTAAAATAAAAACCTAAAACCTAAACCAAAAAAAAAAAACCAAAACCTATTCCTAAAAATAAAAAATGAAACTAAAACGAAAAAAAATAAAAAAATAGAAAAAAAAACTAAAAAAAAGCATTACCCTAAACCTAAACCAAAAAAATCATCTAAAATAAAAAAAAAAACCTAAACTTAAATAAGTAAAGTAAACTAAATAAAAATAAAAAATAAACCTAAACAAAAATAAAAATAAAATCTAATAAACTAAAGTAAATATAGAATAAACTAAATAAACCTAAACATAAATTAAATATTTAAATAATATAAAATAAAAAAATAAACTTAAATTCAAATGTCAAAGTAATAAAATAATTAAAAATAAGAACTAAACCAACATAAAATAAATATAACCTAAACTAAACTAAAAAATAAATCAACTTAAAAAACCTGACAAAAATAAAAACCTAAACCTAAAAATAAACTTAAAAATAAATAAAAAATAAAACCTAAACCCTCAACTAAAAAAAAAACCTAAACCTAAAATAAACAAAATAAAAGAAACCTAAACCTAAACCCTAAACTAAATAAAATAAAATAAACTAAAAAGTAAAATGTAAACTAAAAATCATAAAAATAAACATAAAATAAAAACCTAAAACCTAAACCAAAAAAAAAAATTAAAATAAAACCTATTCTAAAAGAAAAATAATAAAATGAAGAAAGAAAAAAAATTAAAATAAAAGCATAAACCTAAACCTAAACCCAAAAAATAATCTAACATAAAAAACCTAAACTAAAATAATTAAAGTAATCTAAATAAAAATGAAAAATAAACTTAAATAAAAATGAAAATAAAATCTAATAAACTAAAATAGATATAAAATAAACTAAATAAACCTAAAAATAGCAATTTTTTTATTTTTTAAAAAAAGATATTAAACCTTAAACCGTTAACCCAATATCTTAAACCCTAAACCTTAAATTCTAAACCCTAACCAACTAGGCTCTAAACCCTACCCACTGACCAAGCCTAAACTAAACCTAAAAAAAGGCTGGACCCTAAACCTGAGCCACCTCCAGGCCACTGACCCAGGCTTGGGCCCAGTGCTAAACTAAACTGAGCCCCAAGACCTGACCTTGAGCCACTAGATCCTGAGCCATCCCTGGCCTGAGCCACAAACCCACAACCACTGTGCCCTGACCTGGGCCTTGACCCTGAGCTAAACTGAGGCTGACCCTAACCTAAACTGAGCTCAACCTAGGCCTAAACCCTAGCTGAAACCCACACCTGACACTAAACCCTAAAACAGATCTTGAGTAAACTCTAACTAAACTACTAAATGTTTGAAACCTAGAAACTGAAACTAAACTAGAAATAAAACCTAAAAATAAAATAAATAAGAAAACCTAAAACTAAATTAAATAATAAAATAAAATAAAATAAAATAAAAACATAAATTAAAACCTAAACTTAAACCTAAATGTAAAAATAATAAAGTAATTAAAAATAAGAACTTAATTAAAATAAAATAAACAAAACCTAAACTAAACTAAAAAAATAAATAAACCAAAAAAAACCTAAATAAAATAAAAACCTAAACTTAAAAAATAAAACCTAATCCCTCAACTAAAAAGAAACCTAAACCTAAAATAAATAAAATAAAATAAACCTAAACCTAAACTAAAATAAACTAAAATAAATAAATAAACCAAAACCTAAACCTAAACCCCAATCTAAATAAAATAAAGTAAACTAAAAGTAAACGTAAACCTAAACTAAAAAATAAATCTTAAAAATAAACCTAAAATAAAAACCTAAAACCTAAACTAAAAAAAATAAAATAAAAACCTAAACCTATTCCTAAAAATAAAAAATAAAACCAAAATGAAAAAATTTAAAAAAATAAACTAAAAAATAGGCATAAACCTAAACCTAAACCCAAAAAATAAACTAAAATAAATAACCTAAACTAAACTAAGTAAACTAATATAAATAAAAATAAAAAATAAACCTAAACAAAAATAAAAATAAAATCTAGTAAACCAAAATAAATATAAAATAAACTAAATAAACCTAAACATACCAGTTTACTTTTTTTAAAAAAAGATTTTAATCCCTAAACCCTAAACCCTAAACCCTAAATCTTAAACCCTAAACCCTAAACCCTAAACCTTAAAGGAAACTAGAGCTCTTCTTACCCAACTTAATTTTAACATCACTCATGTATGTCGTGAGGGTAATGCATGTGCTGATTATTTGGCCAATCTGGGTGCTAGATTGGATGGAATAAAATTCTTTGATCAACTAACCCTTCCTAAACATTTGCATGGCTTAGTTAATCTGGACAATACTGGGTTTCCTTATCTCAGAAATTAATCTAACCTATTAGATTCACCTATTTCAATACCTCTTTTATTGCTTGATCATTTTCTATTTACTGTTGTTATTTCTTTGGTCTTCACTGATGCATCAACTTGATATCCCTTGTTGTTTACTTATTGATCTCTGTGGCATGTGCTGTTGGTTTAATTATCTTAGCTTTAATTGGGAGCTTACTGCCTCTACTATTTTTACTGTTAATGTGCTGCTACTTCTTTGGAATTTGTTGATGCATCATCATATTACTCCTTGCTGGTCCTTTGCTGAGCTAAGTGGCATCTTCTGTTGGTTTAATTATCCCAACCTTATTTAGGGTCTTGCTATTTCTGGATGCTACATCTATGTTAAAGGTTTAATTGTTGGCAGTTGGGATTTTGGGCCCTTTGTCCAGCAAGCTGATCTTGGAGTTAGTTTAATGTATTTGCTGAATGTATATGCTAATCCCAGCTTACATACCTGTAAGGAAAGAAAATGCAATACCTTTGTTATTATTAATGGTTCTTTGTAGGTTTGGTATTGTTTAATGAATTCCTTTCAGTCTGATTTCTCTGAGGATGGTAATTCTACTGCTAGCCTAATTTCTCTAATGGATTTCATTGATAATACCCTTTTGAATCCTTATGGTAGCTCTGTTGCCCCATTGCTTTTTACTGGCTTATCCTATGGTTGCAATAATTGTGGTGCTGCTTTAACCTATGGTTGTTAGATTTCTGGATTCACTATCTGTTGTCCCACTGTTTGTTAGCTTTTTTTGCACGGTGTTCTTACTATCTTTCTTATCCATCTGGCGATCAATTCGTTATTTTTTTACCTTTAGGCTCTATTAAAATTGTGCAAATCCAACTTGTTGGTAATTCTTGTCTGGATGTTGGTGATCGATTATTGCTCCTCATCTTACGGGTTTTCTTTTATTTTGTTCAGTTGGCCTCTATTGATGTTGTAGACTGCAAGATGGCTTTTATTTTTCTACTTGACTATTTCTTATCTCTCATTTTTCTGAATGTTTGTGCTATTAAAACCTGAGATGCTGCTATTTTAACTAGCTGATATTTTTTATATCCTGGTTCAGCTAGTCTTAGCCAGACTTCTTCCTTAACTTTCTGGGATTTAATTTATGCATTGTATAATTTGAATGGTTGGTTTTATGGCCAACCTATTGTTATTTTCTTTCTTGATTGTTGGATGGTCTAGATCATTGGGTCTTTTATCCAGTAAGCTGTTACTGTGGTTGTTTATCTAGTTCAGCAGGGTGTTGTTGGTGTTGTCTTGCTTATTGTTTTGCCCAACCTCATATTCCCAATCCGCCAAGAGATATTTTGCAATTTTTTGTTCAATTTTATTAATTCCTTGCAGGTTTGGATTTCCTTTATGGCTTCTCAGTTTGCCTTTAATGTGGTTGTGGGTTTAGCTGCTAGCTTGATCATCTTTATCTGGAAGGTCTTTTCTTTTGATTATCTTTTGAACCCTTTCTATTGCTACTTTACATCTCTATTTTTTATTGGAATTTTATATGGCGGGTGTAATTTTTGTTTTATTGCTACCCTTATCTTTGTGGTTATTATCTATTTCCTGCCTTTTGTTTCTATGACTATTTTTTTTTGTTGTTAAACAGCTACTTGGTATAATACTCTACATATTGCTTCTGGGGTTTTGGTTTATTTTGTTTAGCAAGCCTCTATTGAATTTGTTGACTGCTTGGTGGCTTTTGATTTGAATCTCCTTATTGGTTAATTATATGCTTATCATCTAAATTCTATGGACTACTTTATCTTTGCTCTTTTCTCCACTTCTTCTTGCTTATTTACATTACCTTTGTTTATTCGAATTTTGTGATATTTCTACTAGATTCCAATGTTGGCTTGATCTTATATGTTTAGCAAGCTAACTTTTGTTCATTGGTATTTGACCAATCCATGTTTCTTATGTTCTATCTACTTGGTTGCTAACTATTGCAATGTCTTCTCTATTTGAGAGGCTCTATGGCCATCTTGTTGTCCTTTGCTGTGTTGGCTGTGGCTGTCTTGGCTGCTGATGTCTTGGCTATTTTTTATCTTGGTTATCTACCGTCTTGTTTTTTCGGGATTCTAATGAGGACCCTAATTTGAATCCCCATTCTGATTTATCCTCTAGTGGGTTTGAATATTGCACTAACTATTTTGTTATTGGAGTTGGCTTTTTGATTGCCCTTATTTGTTTATTGTCATGTTCATTTCACGATAGTGATCTACTTATTGCTATTTTTATTCCCATCTGGGTTCAGTTAGGCTTATGCTGCTATCTCCTTGGAATGCAATGTCTATTCTGAATGGGTGGTACTTTGGACAGCTGTTGTCATTTGCTATCTTGCTATCTTTGTTGTTTGTTGATCTGGATTATTCAATTTTTTATCCAGTATGCTGCTACTGGAGATGTAGTTCTGACTATCTTTATTTGGTGCTATTTTTGGTATTGGGTTATGCTGCCTTCCTTTACAAATGCTTTTTTCCAACTACTAATATGGATATCATTAAGGGGTTTGTTCACATCTGCACTCATTACTAAGATTGGGCTCATTTTCTGGACTTTTCTTCTAGAAGTACTCGGCCGAAGATTCCTATATATATCATATGTTTGGGATGGTGTTACTTATAGGCTCATCGACTTGCTTAGCAGGATTTCAACAAGCTACCTCTTCTGTTGTTTTCTTGTGGATGGTTTTTATGCTGGCTTATTTCATATGTATAAGTATCCTCATGTCAGGGTGATGATATTGATGATAATTTTCCTGCATGGGACCCCTTATCTTTCTACTCTTTGCAATTTCATCTCTATATTATATATAGTTTTGTTTAGGTTTGCAGGTAATAAAGCCCATAAGACTTTCAACAACTAGCTGTTATCTTCTCATAGGTCTGTTGGCTTCTCATAAGACTAAGTTTGAGCCTTCTCTATCACAATTCTTTACTATCATTCTCAGATTATGCAATTTTCAGTTATCATTATGTATGTATTACCTTAAATGCTCTAATTTCTTTCCGTTTACATTTTTACAGGTGCTCCTCTGTTGTCCTCTTGCAGGTTTGCTCCATAGTGTCATGCATTCTCACGCTGCAGCATTATAATCTTCCTTTGGCTTTTGTGTTAATCTAATTGTATCTTTTGATTGCTTTAATGCCTTCTTTTGCTTTTGGATGTACTTAGATAGGGATTTAAACCTTAGGTTGTAGCTCTTTGAGCGATAGTTAGAGTTTATCCCCTTTAAGGACCATGTAACCCTCTTTTTGTGGCAATAAAATACCCCCTACATGGGGTTTCCCAAAAAAAAAAAACCCCTAAACTCTAAACCCTAAAACTAACCCTAAACCCTAAACCCAAAACCTACAACCCTAAACACTAAAAAACCTTAAACCCTAAACCCTAAAAAATCTTAAACCCTAAACCCTAAAAAACCCTAAACCCTAAACCCTAAAAACCTACTACTCTAAACCCAACTAAAAACTACCCAAACCATAAAACTAAACTAATAAACCCTAAACTAACCCTAATCCTAAACCTAAACTCTCAAAAACTGAGCACTAAACCTAAACCCTAACCCTAAACCTAAACTAAAAAATAAATCCCAAAAATAAATCTAAAATAAAAACCAAAACCTAAAAGATAAATAATAAAAACCTAAACTTCTAAATAAGATAAACCAATGACAAAAAACTAAAAATATAAACCTAAACCCAAAATAAACTAAAATGGTAAAGTAAACTAAAATAAAAAAAATACCTAAATAAAATAAAATAAAATCTAATAAACTAAATAAATAATATAAGATACTAAATAGACATATGTTTGCTTGTTTAAATATTAAACCTACCCCAAATCTGAAAGCCTACCTAGTTAAACCTACCACCAGTCTAACCCTAAACTGTGACCCAAATCTGACCTCTACCTAAAACTCACCTGACCCTGAGCCCTAACTCTGACTCCTGGGCCCTATACTGAGCCCCACCTAAATCCACAGTCTGAGCCCTAAACCTGACCATGGGCCATACTGACCACACTGGTGACCTGGGCCCTTAGGCTCTCAAACTCACATGGCTGACACACTGGGCCCTGGCCCTGAGTCCTGGCCAACTGGGCCCAAACTAAATCCTACCCTCAACTGGGCTCTATCACACACACCTAAACAGGCTAAACCTGACTGACTAAAGATTAACCTTAAAATGGTTTTAAAAGCTAAACCTAAATTAAATAATAATAATAAAATAACCCACTAAATGCAAATAATAAAGTGATTAAAAAAATAACTAAACTAAAATAAAATAAATAAACATAAACTAAAATAAATAAATAAACCTAAAAAACCTAAATAAAGTAAAAAACCTAAACCAAAATAAATAAAATAATAAAAAAAAAAAAACCTAAACCTCAACTAAAAAAAAAAAACCTACTAAAATAAACAAAAAACAAAATAAACCTAAACCTAAACTAAAATAAATAAAACCAAAACCTAAACCTAAACCCTAAACTAAATAAAATAAAATAAACTAAAAGTAAACCTAAATCTAAACTAAAAAATAAATCTTAAAAATAAACCTATAATAAAAACCTAAAACCTAAACCAAAAAAAAAACCTAAACCTATTCCTAAAAATAAAAAATAAAACCAAAATGAAAAAATAAAAAAAATAAAAAAATAAACTAAAAAATAAGCATAAACCTAAATCTAAACCCAAAAAATAAACTAAAATAAGAAACCTAAACTAAAATAGTAAATAAAACTAAATAAAATAAAAAATAAACCTAAATAAAAATAAAAATAAAATCTAATAAACTAAAATAAATATAAAATAAACTAAATAAAACTAGACATACTAGTTTACTTATTTTTTAAAAAAAATATTAAACCCTAAACCCTAAATCTTAAACCCTAAACCCTAAATTATAAACCCTAAAACTAACCTGAGCCACTCTATAAACCTCCCAAATTCAGAGGCCACCAGGCCCTCTGACCCTAAACTGACCTACTAAACCACCCAGGCCTGACTGACCACTGGGCCCTAAAACCAAACCTATAAATCCAGATCTATTCCTGGGCCTAAATCTAAATCTTGGGCCTGACCCACTCAGGCCACTACCCAAACTCTGAGCCACTGATCACTCTGTCCTAAACTGAGCTGGGCCCTCTACTGACCTGAGCCATAACCCTGACTTGACCTTTAACTAACCCAGGCTGACTGACCCAGGCCACCCAGGCTGACCTCTGGGCCCTGAGTTCACCTGGGCCACCTAAATCTAATCACTGAGGACTCCACCCAGATCTCTAAACCTGGGCCCTAAACCCAAAACCTAACCCACCTAAAACCTAAACTAAACCTAAATAAACTAAATAACCTAAAATAAAATAAATAAAAACCTAAACCTAAATAAAATATAAAAATAAAATATAATAAAAACATAAACTAAAACCTAAACCTAAACCTAAACTTAAACCTAAACATAAATGTAAAAATATAATAAAAAAAAAAGAAAACTAAAATAAAATAAATAAAAACCTAAATTAAAATCAAAAATAAAATAAACTTAAAAATAAAAAACCTAAATAAAATAAAAACTAAACATAAAATAAAAATAAAATTTACCTAAAAGAAAATCAAATAAAAACTAAATAAATACCTAAACCCAAAAAATAAACCTAAAACTAAAACCTAAAAAGAAATAAAAATAAAACTTAAACCCAAAACTTAAAAAAAAAAGCTAAAAGTAAAATAAACAAAATAAAATAAACTCAAACCTAAACTTAAATAAATAAAACCTAACCCTAAATCTTAAACTAAATAAAATAAAATAAACTAAAATTAAACCTAAACCTAAATTAAAAAATAAAACCTAAAAATAAACCTAAAATAAAAACCTAAAACCTAAACCTAAAAAAATAAAATAAAAGCTTAAACATAAACCTAAAAATACAAAATAAAACCAAAACCTAAAAAATAAACTAAAATAAAACTAAAATAAAAAATAAACAATAACCTAAACCTAAACCTAAAAAATAAACTAAAATAAAAAACCTAAATTAAAATAAATAAACAAAATAAATAAACTAAACTAAATAAAATAAAAATAAACCTAAATAAAATAAAATACAAAATGATAATGATTAATAAACTAAATGACCTACTGCTTTTAAAAAACTAAAGAAGACTCCCCAAAGATCTTACCCAACATACTGACTCTTAGACCCTACTGGGCTCTAGGCCTAAATCTAAATCATGACTCTAAATATAAACTGACCCCTGAGCTGATCCTACCACCCCAAACACTAAACTGATCTAACCAAACCAGCCTTAAAAATACTTTAAATAAAATTGTCCTGTGCCCCACCCTGACCTAAAATAAACTACATTAAACCCAAGACCTAAACCTACCACTAAACCCTAAAGATCTAAAACTAAACCAAAATAAACTAAACCTAAACATTAAAATAAATAAAATAAAATAAAATCCTACTAAAAATACCAACCTTAAACCCTAAACCTAAAAAAACTACCAAAAAAATAAAATGAAAACCTAAACATATTCATAAAAATAAAACTAAACCACTGAAAAAATAAAAGATAAAAGATAAACTAAAATAAGCATAAACTAAACCCATAAAATAAACTAAAATAAACTTAAACTAAAATTAATAAACTAAACTAAATAAAAATAAAAATAAACCTGAATAAAAATAAAAATAAAATCTACTAAATTAACTTAAATATAAAAAAACCTAAATAAACCTAAACATACTAGTTCTTATTATTTAAAAAAAATATTAAACTCTAAACCCTAAACCCTAAATTCTACCTTCCCAAACTCTACCATAACATAAACTCTTAATCTGACATCCCAGGCCAAACCCTAAACCACAACTACCACCAACTCCTCCAACCACCCACCTAACTGACTCCCTATACTATGATAACTGAGCCCTAAACTAAAAACCCTTGATCTTAAACCTAATCACAGGCCTAAACCCTAACCCTAAACCCCCAGGCCCCCACCCTAAACTGACCCCACCAAACCTCCACTCCTGGGCTCTCACCCTCCTTAAACTGGACTCTGTGCACACTGACCTGACCTGGGTTAAAATCATGGGCTCTCCCTAAACCTAAACTCACTCAAACCCTACACTAAACCCTAAACTGACCTCTAATTAAATAAAACCTAAAATAAAATAAATAAAACCTGCACTAATTAAATAAGATAAAATAAAATAAAACCTAAATTAAACTAAACAAATCTAAATGTAAAATAATAAAGTAATTAAAAATAAGAACTAAACTAAAATAAAATAAAAATACCTAAACTAAACTAAATAAATAAATAAACCTAAAAAAACCTATATAAAATAAAAGCTTAAACCTAAAAAATAAACCTAAATATAAATAAAGAATAAAACCTAAACCCTCAACTAAAAAAATAACCTAAACCTAAAATAAACAAAATAAAATAACCTAAACCTAAACTAAAATAAACTAAACTAAAATAAATAAAACCAAAACATAAACCTAAACCCTAAACTAAATAAAATAAAATAAACTAAAAGTAAATGTAAACCTAAACTAAAAAATAAATCCTAAAAATAAACCTAAAATAAAAACCTAAAACCAAAACCAAAGAAAAGAAAATAAAAACCTAAACCTAATCCTAAAAATAACAAATAAAACCAAAATGAAAAAAATAAAAAAAATAAAAAAATAAACTAAAAATAAGCATAAACCTAAACCTAAACCCAAAAAATAAACTAAAATAAGAAACCTAAACTGAAATAATTATAAAATAAACCTAAACAAAACTAAATAAAAATAAAAAATAAACCTAAATAAAAATAAAAATAAAATCTAATAAACTAAAATAAATATAAATAAAAACTGGACATCGGGTTTGCTTTTTTTAAAAAATATTAAAGCCTAAACCCAAATAATCTTATAAACCCTCTTTAAACCACTAACCCCTAAACCCTAAACTGTAACCCTAACCTCTAACCTAAAACCCTAAACTTATGACCACCCTACTTACTGACCTAAACTGACCTAAACCTATGTTCAGCTAAACTGACCTGATTACCAAAGGCTAAAACCCTACTGACCCTAAACTAGTAAACTGACCCCTGGCTAAATCTAAATCTAAACTAATCCTAACTTGCAGGCCTGACCCCTCCCTAAACCCAACCACTAAACTGACCTGGGCTCAAACTGAGCCAAGGCTTAAAACCTAAACCTGATATCCAAATAAACCTAAAATAAAATAAATAAAAAATCTAAACCTAAATAAAATATATAATATAATAAAATATCAACCTAAACCTAAACTTACACCTAAACATAAATGTAAAAATATAATAAAATAAAAAAGAAAAAGAAAACGAAAATAAAATAAATAAAAACCTAAATTAAAATAAAAAATAAAATAAACTTAAAAATAAAAAACCTAAATAAAATAAAAACTAAACCTAAAATAAAAATAAAATATGCCTAAAATAAAATTAAATAAAAATTTAATAAATACCTAAACCCAAAAAATAAACCTCAAACTAAAACCTAAAAAGATATAAAAATTAAAACCTAAACCCAAAACTAAAAAAAAAAACTAAACATAAAATACTCAAACCTAAACTAAAATAAATAAAACCTAAGCCTAAACCTAAATTAAAAAACAAAACCTAAAAATAAACCTAAAATAAAAACCTAAAACCTAATCCTAAAAAAATAAAATAAAAACTTAAACATAAACCTAAAAATAAAAAAAAAAACCAAAACCTAAAAATAAACTAAAAATAAAACTAAACTAAAAAATAAACATAAACATAAACCTGAACCTAAAAATAAACTAAAATAAAAAACCAAAATTATAATAAATAAACCTATAATAAATAAACTAAACTATTCAAAAATAAAAAATAAACCTAAATAAAAATAAAAAATAAAAAAAGCATAATAAATAATAAATAAACTAAATAATCCTAAACCTAATTGTTTACTTAATTTTAAAAACAAAACCCTAAAACTAACCTTAAACCCTAAACTTTAATTTTACAATCCTAAATATACAACTCTGAACCTCAAACCCTAAAACCAAAAACAAACCCTAGGCCTAAACCCTAAACCCAAAACCTAGGCTGACCATAACCCTAACTGACCACTCCTAAACCAGGCCTTAAACCTAAATACTAAAACATAACATGAGCCTAAACACTAACTTTAAACCTAAACTGTTATCCTGACCCTAAACTCCCAATACTCTAAACCCTAAAGACCCTAAACCCTACTGAGCTAAAACCTAAGTATGACCCTGAACCCCAACCACTCTGAGCCCACAAACTCTTAAAAATCTAAAATCCAACCTACTAAACCTAAAATAAAATAAATAAATAAAATCTAAACTTAAATAAATTAAAATAAATAAAATAAAATAAAATCCTAAACTAAATCCTAAACTTAAACCAAAAAATAAAATAAAATTCAAAATAAAATAAAATAAAATAAATAAAAACCTAAACAAAATTAAAAAATAATATAAACCTAAGAATAAAAAACCCAAATAAAATAAAAACAAAAAAAATAAAATAAACCTAAATTAAAATAAAATAAAAACTAAATAAAACCTAAACCAAAAAAATAAACCTAAAAATAAATTTTAAAAATAAATAAAAAAAACCTTAACCCTAAGCAAAAAAAATTAAAATCTAAAATATAAAAAACAAACCTAAACCTAAACTAAAATAAGCTAAACTAAAATAAATTAAACCTAAACCTAAATAAACTAAACAGAACCTAAACTAAATAAAATAAAATAAACTAAAAATAAACCTAAACATAAACTAAAAAAGAAAACCTAAAAATAAACCTAAAAAAACCTAAAAAATAAACCTAAAACTAAAAATAAAAAATAAAACATAAACCTAAAAAATAAAATAAAAATAAAACTCAACTAAAAAATAAACCTAATCCTAAAAAATGAACTAAGATAAAAACCTGAACTAAAATAAATAAACTAAACTAAATAAAAATTAAAAATAAACTTAAATAATAAAGAAAATAAAATAAACTCAAATAAATAAAAATTAAACTTAATAAACTAAATAAACTAAGTAAACTTAAACCTATCGGTTTACTTAATTTAAAAAAAAACAACCCTAAATCTTAAATCCTAAACCATAAACCCAAAAATTAAACCTAAACCCTGAACCCTAAAACCCTAAACTCTAAACCCTAAACATTAAACCCTAAACTTTAAGCCCTATATCTAAACTCTAAACCCCTAAACCCTAAGACCCGAAACCTTAAAACCTATATCTTAAAGCCTAAACCCTAAACCCTAAAACCTAAACCCTAAACCCCAAAACCTATAACTTTAAACCTTAAACCCTTAAAAACCTTCCTCCCTCTCAGCTGCACTCCCTCTCTGGCAATTTTGAGTTCCCCTCGGTGGATTGGCCGTTCTCGGGTAATCGACCACTTCTCGTTTCTGCTGCGCATTTCAGACTCCCAGATTTGGCGTCCACGGATTAGAGCAATGGTGGAGGCTCACGGTCTCTGAATCCCGAAACTTCTCGATCGTCGGCACCGCTCCGACTCTACAAGTTTTCTAGATTGATTGCACTGTTAATGCACATTGTTAAATCATTCAAAGATTCTTTATCGGTAAGATCCTCAATGCTTGATTAATCTCATTTCGACATCTTATCATGGATTGCGATAATGTGTTGGTCAGATGTTGAGAAACTTGCTAAGCCCCTTGAGTTCGCTTTGGTGGGTAAATTCTCCCTTAGATGCGACTCTTGATAATATTCACTCTTTCTTTCATAGTTTAAAATTATGTACTTTCACTATCGGGCTGATCGATCCCCGTCACATTCTTATTCAACTCTCAAATGATTTAGGTTATTCACGGGTTTTCACTCGTCGTTCTTATTTTGTGCATAATTATCATATGTGGCTTTTGAAATGGTCGCCCCTCTTTGATGTCAAAGAGGAATCTCCCATTGTCCCTCTTTGGCTTGCTTTTCTAACATATATATTATGTCACTCATCAAGTTTTGTTTGCTGTTGGCAGCCTTTTTGGTAGGCCTCTCCAAATAGACCAAGCAACGGCCACTAGATCTAGGCCATCCGTCACTCGTATTCTTGTTGAGATAGACATCACAAAAAATATCCCAAAGAGGTTTGGATTGGCTCCGAAAAATTTGGATATAGTCAAAAAGTCAATTTTGAAAATTTTCCTGTCTTTTGCACTCACTGCAAGATTCACGGGCACGACCACTCAGAATGCTTTGTGCTTCATCCTAATCTCAAAAAAAATTTACCACAGAATAAGACTACCTTTAATGGAACTGGGAAAACCACTACTCTAGCATATGTTCCTAAAGATACTCAAAAGAACCTCCCTACACCTCCTCTTGATCGTCTGGTGGAAAACACTCGACCTTGGTACTAAAAAGCCATTGAGGTGTGGCGATACCAATGGCAATTTACCTATCCTCACCCCGCTTGTAATAATCGATTTCCACGATAGCTCTTTTGCTTCAATTAAATCCTCGAAAATCGAATGGTAACCTTATATTGGACACCCAATTAAACAATTTGTATGGGAATCATATAATGGACCAAGACAATGATGACCCTATGGCTTCAGAACATATTGAGAAAGATATTTGTATTACGAATGGTGCTAGAACTTCCCCATCTATTTCCCTTCAGAGTGAGAATCAATTGAACCCAATTTCTCACACTCTATCGATCTGGAAGAAGGTGAAATCCCTCTTCTAGAACTTTGATAGATTCTTCTACTATTTGAACCCAAAATCAATCCCTTTCGATGGAGATAATTTGGATTCGATAGACCCTTTCAAATTGTTAAAATGAAAAAACCCTACAAAGCAAAATTTTCTAATAATAACTTCACTAGAACCACTCGCTCTTCTTCCACCCCACACAAGTAATGTGTCATCATTTCTCTCCTCTCTTTCCTTTCTTTTATCTTTTTCCCTTTTGGTTGTCCCCTTATGATTAATTTTCTTATTTGGAATATCTGAGGTTGTGGGTCTCTTCCTGTCCGCAATTGTGTCAGGAGTCTTTGTCGTTCTCATAATATCAAGTTACTTGTTCTTATTGAACCTTTCATTAATTCTTCTAAGATTGCTTTTGTCGCTAGATCCCTTGGTTTTCATAATTTCGTCTTCAATCTTAATAATAAAATTTGGTGCTTTTGGCACAACTCCATTACCATTTCCATCATTGATGATCTTGACCAATTGGTTGATGTCAAAATCTCTTTAGGTGACTTATCGACTTTGGCTCTTTTATCTATGCTTCTTGTAATATGGTAGGAACATCCTTTGGAATCACTTAAGCTTCCTCGGTTAACCTTCACGGTTGGTTGGAGGTGATTTCAATACTATCTCGTAGCTAGTTCAAGAAGGGGAGGATGTTCTCTAACCTTCATTCCATGGAGGACTTCTCAAATATGATCCTTGATTGCAATCTAATCGACATTGGTTTCACGGGTCTAACTTCCGTGGCATAACTCTAGACTTTGGCGTCTTGATAGGACCCTCTTTAATTCATTTTGGATCAATCGGCCTACCATTGTTGAGCATTTGAGTAGAACTTTGTCTGACCATGCTCCTCTTTCGATTTCCTTCAAAAATCCCCCCCTAACCCGTCTACTCCCTCTCCTTTAGATTTCGAATATGTGGACCCAACATAGTGACTTCACCAATGTCTCTCACTAATTGGATGGCCCTATTTTCTGGATAATTCATTAAAGGTATGACTGTCTTTGGCTTAAGCTCAAAAGACTTAAGCAAAATCTCAATTGGTGGAACAAACACATTTTCAAAAACCTTTTCACAAATCTTAAAGCTATGGAATAAGAGGTTTATTCTCTTGAAGAGGCTGTCTCAACTGATCCCAGTAAACTTGAGGAGTTGAACATTGCCAAGGATAACTTAGTTAATTATCAAAACATGGAAGAAACCTATTGGCGTCAAAAAAATTAAAGCAAGCATATTCGATGGTGGCGAAACACCGTATTTTCATGCCATTTGTAATAACGGAGAGCCTTAAACTCGATCAAGAAAATTAAGAACTCTAATGGTGAATGGATAACCGATAATAATGATATTAAGGATTACTCACACATCATTTCCAAACTTTATTAAATTCTAATCGTTCTTTGGGCACTTTATCAAACACTCATCTTATCCCTTCTATGATTAATAATGAGGGTAATCATTTACTCACTATGTGTCCTTTCGAAGAGGAGATTAGTACTACTCTTAAGAACATGAACACGACTCATTTGCTAGCCACGGCGGCTATCGACCCACTTCTTTCATTGTAGGCCTTTTATTAAAAGCTAGTTGATGATCTTTATTGATTTCTTTGATGGCAATCCTATTCCCAAATACTTTTCAAGCACTTCTATTGTCCTTATTTCCAAAACTAATAATCCTGAATCTTCGGGCGATTTTAGACCAATTAGTCTTTGCACCTTTTTTCAAAAACTTATTGCTAAATTAATAAATAATAGACTTAGCCCTTTGCTTCCTAAAATCATCTCCCCAAATCAAACTAGTTTTGTTAAACACAGAGCAATATCGGATAATATTCTTCTTGCTCAAGAGCTGGTTCATGACATTGATGTCCCCTCTTTCAAATCCCATGACATTGATGTCCCCTCTTTTAGAGGAGGCAACATCTTATTCAAACTGGACATCGCTAAAGCCTTCGATAATCTCTCATAGGATTTTCTCTTTCAAATCCTGAATTTGTTTGGTTTTTTTGATAGTTTTATCAGGATTATAAAAAGGTGTATCACAAATGTCTGGTTTTTGGTTATCTTGAATGGTGAGTCCATAGGTTTCTTTCCTTCTAGCCATGGTTTGAGGCAAGGTGACCCACTATCACCTTCTCTTTTATCATCGCTATTGAATACACAAGGAGCCTTAACGATCTCTTGCTAATAATCCTAATATGTCTTTTAAAACTCATGGAGGTTCCCTTTCTCATCTTAGCTTTGATGATTTCATTATCTTCATAGCGGCTCCCTTCAAACATGTTAAACCATTAAAACCTTCTCAATGATTTTGGTAAAGTTAGTGGCCTTTTTCTTAATGAAGGAAAATGCGGTTTTATTCCTTCAACCAAGATTCCTTCTAATAGACTTAACCAAATATCCAAAATTACTAATTTTAAGCAAAATCAACTCCCTCTTACTTACCTTGGGGCTCCACTTTTTAAAGGCCAAAAAAGATCTCAACCTTTTGATGATCTAATTCAAAAAATTTCAAACAAAATTTTGGTTTGGGAATTTCATTTACTCTCTTTCGGTGGTAGGCTTACCTTGATCAAGAGCACCCTAAATTCCATGCCTATATACCTTCTTCAAACCATTGTGCCTACCACCTCACCATCAATATTGAGCGTCTCTTAAACAAATTCTTACCAATACCTCCTCTAAAAGAATGCCTTTGGTCATCTTGGTTTAAAAGTTGTGGTACTCTTGAAGAGGAGGTCGGGATGTAAATCCATCAAAGAAATTATCAATGCCTTCTCCTACAAACATTGGTGGAATTTTAGGAGCAAAATAGTCTTTGGGCAAATTTCATGACTTCTAAATATTGCCAAGGTAAACATCCTCTCATTTGTCCCTTTTAAATGGGTGATTCTCCTATGTGGAGAAGACTTTGTTCTGTCAAATGGGATGCAGAATCCTTAATTTTTTTGGGGCATAAACTCGGCAATTCCTTCTTTTGGCAAGAGTGGTTGTGGATCCATTGATGACTTACTCTACACTCACTCCACTTTGCTATTAGAGTTAATTCATTAGCATAACCACAAGTGGAACACTAGTAAGATTCGATTCTATTCCTTCCACTTTCTAAATATGATTACTAATATTCCTATCACTCTAACAATCAGATCAGATTATCTTTAAGCTATCTCATAATGGGGATTTCAACCTTAAAAATGTGTGGCTTCACACTAAAGACACTCAGGATTCTTATATTGTGTTCTCCAAAATTTGGAATAACAATATCCCCTCTTCTGACTCTGTTCTGACTTGGCGTATCCTAAAAAACTTTATTCCTGTTGACTCATTATTGTGGGGTAAAGGATTTTATTTACCCTCTAAATGTCAATGTTGTTCCCATATTGAGAATATTAACCATGTTTTTGTTAATGGGGCTATTGCCTCTAAAATTTTGATTTGGTATGACGATCTATTCAACACTGCCAATTTTAATTGTTCTTCTACGTTATATCAACTTCTTGAAGTTTACTTTGACAATGCAATTAAAGGTCATATTAAAACCATAATCGCCATTACTCTTATTTAGTTCATATGGATGGACCATCATGGGTGGGATTCTTGAATCACTAATTGCTAGAACTAAAACAAACACTTGTTTCCTCATCCGGCCTCACTGGTCTTCTTTCGAAATGATAGAATGGTTTTTTGGAAAAAACCTCTTGATCATATTATTAAAATTATCTTCTGTCTCTCATAATGGCTCTAGTTGTGGAGGCATTTTGAGATTCTAAGGGTATAGTCCTATATGCATTTGCTTATCCCCTTATTTCCCTTGTCCCTTATCTTGAGCTTATGGCGCTTAGAAATTTGTCTTCAAAATGGCTCAATATGGATAGAGGTGGGCTCTTCTCTTGATTGACCTTTTGACTTCTACCAATATGAGCAATGCTTGTTTGTACTCCTCCTCAAGCAAACTAGGACTCTTCTCTCAATGAATTCTACCATCACTCATGTTTGGCGTGAAGACTTTGTCTTGATTACCTTGCAAATCTGCGAGCTTAGAGTATCATCTTCTTTGATCAATTTATATTACCCAAATCTTTGCGTGCGGTAAACTTGGACAATTCGGGCTTCCTTACCTCAATTTAATTCTCCTCTTGCCTCCCTTTTTTTTGGTTTTCTATTTCCTTGTGTTCTTTATGGATACTCCTCATAGACATCATTGCTGTCTTGTGCTCATTGCCATGACTTGCTGTATTTACCCTTTCTCTTTTAGTTGGAAGATTTCTGTTTTTGGCATTTTTAATATTATGGGGTAGATGTTGAACTATATGCACATCAATCTCTTGAATTGGAACCCAGTTGAGCCTTGTGTTACCTGTTACTAGTTTTATAACTGCAATCCCACTTGGGACTTTAATTTCATTGATACAATTATTTCTAAACACGAGAGAATTAACCATTCTTTGGAGGAAGTTATTTGTTTTGATGGGCTTTGATTTTAATACTAACTTCTTTAACCCGGTTTTTCTCCGACAATATGGCTTGGAGCATTGCTACTACCTATGTTGCTCTAGGCAAGATTAGTGTGCATTATCTTTGGTTCTGATTTTATTTTGATGATTATAGTATTTCTTTGGTGATGCTTACATTCCTTGGGACTCTTTCCTCCTTAAAGGCCTAATTCATAAAGGTTTCAACACTTATGCTAAAGGATTTTGGTTGTTTGTTCAGACTTTATCTGGCACCTTGCTTATATAATGCTAACCTCGCATGCTTTCTGAGGGAAGAAATTGTAATACCAGTCTCTTTTAACGATTATTTTGGTGCAATCCTTGTCTTGGAATGGATTGGGTTTAATTACATTTTGGGTTTTGGAGGTTTCTTTGCCATGGTTGTTTGTTGGTTTGTTGATTTGGTTTTTTCATCCATTTGGGTTTGGGCTATGATTTTTTCTCCACGCTATTTTTTTGCCATCTTGCACCTCTTGTCTTAGCAAGTTGGTTTTGGACCTTTATTGTCTTAAAATTCACGCTTGGTAATGTCTCTACTTGGAATCATCCTCTTATTTTATATTCCTGTGGCTTACAATATTGCATTAGTTGCTCTAATGGGAGTGACTTTTTGCCCGATTATTTTTTGGGCTTTCGCTCATTTAGGGTGTGAATCATATTTACGATCATTGTTTATATTATAATCTGCATCTAATGGGTTTGTCTTTATTTACCTTCTTGGATTGAGTGTCATTTCGTTTGAGAGGTACTATAGTCGATGTTGCATGTTCTTTGTTTAAGATTTTGGATGTTTGTGGATTTGGTTTATCGATTAATTATCTCAGCTCTGTCTTGCTATCATAGTATCCCTTTTAGTCTTTGTTAGTATTGTGCGGATCAGTGCCTAATCAACTATTCTACTTGATTTAACCTATGGTTTGTATACTCTCAATGATTGTTATTATGGCAAGCCTATGGGGTATTTCTCCAAGGATTGTGGGCTGAATTGGGATATTGTTGCTGCTGTTATGAATGTTCCTTATGTGGTAGATTTTTTGATTTTCACTAATCGAATTTGTCTCTGCTGGGGTGCTGACATTATCTTTTATCTCTTAATTTGCTGTGGTACTTTAATCTGCTATAACTTTTGTGGTAATTTAGGCTGGGATTTTGTTGATTTACCTGGCCGGTTTCTTAATCGATTGCATGAGGTTGCTTTGTTTGGCTTGGTTCCAGGATACTTCACTTCAATTGTTATGGTCCCCTCATCACGATCCTATTAATGGGATTGCAATGTTGGCTCCATCACATTTTATTTGTATTCTCTTGATATGGTGACGATATTATCGATTAGGTGTGTTTGTAATCCACTCAATCAGACCTTTTACAATTGGCTGCTATCTGTCAAACTTATAGCTATTGTTTTGATTATACAGGATGAGTGGCATCATGGCAAGCTAACTGGCTTTTGCTGTTTTGGTTGGCTCTTGTCTTGGAGATTTACCTTTTTGTTTTACCTTGTCACCTCAGTTGGCTCTTTCTTTGTTGTAGAATTTGGTCTCATGCCACGAAAGCTATTCTGACATTGCCTGATGGTGAGGGTTTTTATTGATTCTGATTTCTGCCTTGATAACTATTTTTTATGCTTTATTTATTTGTTTATCTATTATTGCCAAACTACTCGATTGAGGAGTTTTATGGCCAATTCTCGTATCTTCCTATCTTGGATGTTGCCGTCTTAACTGTTGCTATTTTCTGGATTTTAATATTGAGACTCATTTCAATTCACTTGTTGTTTTTCTTTATGGCGGGTGCCAATGTTGTATTAGTTGTTTGGCTGTTGGGGTTGGCTTTTGATTACTGCTATTTACCTCTATCGATCTACATCACCTACTACCTCATTTCTGACTGGTTGGTGCAGTCTTATGAGCAGTTTATTCTGAAAGAATGGTTTTATGGCCAATTTAGTCCCTTCTATCTTGGATGTTGTTGCCTTTTCTTTGTCTTATTCTCAGTTGATTGTTGATCGGATTATCTAAATGGAGGCCCTGAATGCTACTATTGGAGCTGCTGCTCTAACTATTTTTTTAGGTACTTATTTTGGTTGGTTGCGTTCATTCCACTGTTAAGCTATCGTCATCCTTACTATTGCTTTTCAGGACATTAATAAGGGGATTGTTTCACGGGTTGTTTTACTTGAAAGATTCATTTACATATCATGTGATTGGGATGGTGTTAATTATAGGCTCATTTACTTATTTAATAGGTTTTCAGCATGTTGTCTCCTCTGTAATTTTCTTATGGAGGGATTATATGCTGAACTAATTTCTTTCTGAATATGGCTATTCATGAGATTAGCTAAGATGGCTCACTCACTTATGTTTATGTATTCTCATGTCAAGATGGCTATATTGATGATATTTTTCTTGAATGAGACTCCTTATCCTTGACTCTTAGCAATTACCTATATATTTTAGATATGATTTTGCTTAGGTTTTGCGGTAATAAATCTCACAAGAATATCAACTACCTTCTAACAAGTTTGTTGGCTATGATGGGCGATGATCTCACTCCCTATTGGTTTGGTAGTAGCTCATGTGATGTAACCCTTCTGGCGGTTTGGATGCTCATACTTGCATCGCCCCAAGGATGTGATTGAGCACGAGCCTTCTCTATCACAATTCCTTACTAACATCATATTATGTTGTTTTCCTCTAACTTTTTTGCGTATTACCTTAAGCTTCTAATCTCCATCTTATTATAACTTTGCGGTGATTCTCTCTCCTTCTTTTGTAGGTCGCTCCATTATCATGCATTCCCACATCCTCCAGAGCATTGGCTTTAATCTTACTTTAGCTTATTATGTTAATCATCTTGTATCTTTTGATTGTTTTTATACTTTCTTTTACTCTTAGATGTACTTAGATAGGGGATTTACTCCTTAGGCTAATTGTAGATCTTTGAGTAGTAGTTCTGGAGTTTATCCCATTTTAAGGACCTTGTAACCCTCTTTTTGTGGCAATAAAATACCCCTACATGGGGCTTCCCCTAAAAAAAAAAAAAAAAAAAAAAAAACCCTAAACCCTAAATAGTAAACCCTAAACTAACCCTAAAACCTAAACCCTAAGAATGGATAGAAGCTTGATGATAGGAACATCTCTGTCCACTAGGCTCAATCTAGATCTATTGGTGGAGGCGAAGGCCGAGGCAGCAGTTATCGTTGTGGTGGTGGGGGATCTGAAGGTACTGGTGGATATGGAGGTGGCGCTTGGAATAATGGTTGTTATGGATGCAGGAGGAGCAATGGAGGTTACAGCCATGGTGGTGGTAGAGGGAGAGATCGAGGATAGGATGGTGGATCCCGCTACTCGAGAGGAGGAGGTGGTCTTGTGGGAACTGGAGAAATTGAAGAATAGTCGATCTGATCTATTGCTTACAAAATTGTGTCTTTATAGTAAAGATAGTTCTACTTATATATGGTTTTTTATTTTTTGTATGGGTGCTCATTTTTTATCTTTGTCTTTGCTTGTGTCTTAGAAAACTTGTACTGCTACTTAGTTGATGAAATCAAAAAGAAAAAATGTTGAATTTGAATTTGTTCTCTATTAAAAATTTTAAAAAAATCCTTAAACCCTAAACCCTAAACCCTAAACCATAAACTAAAACTTAAACCCTATACATAAAACCTACAACCTAAACCCTAAATCCTAAACCTTAAAAACCCTGAACTCTAAACATTAAACCCTAAATCCTAAACCCTAAACCTAAACCCTAAACCTTAAACCTTAAATCCTAAACTCTAAACCTTAAACCATAAACCTTAAAATAATAAACCCTAAACCTTAAAACCAAAACACTAAAACCCTAAACCCTAATCCTTAAAACCTATAACCTTAAACCCTAAACTAGAAATTCAAAACCCTAAACTAGACCTAAACCCTAAACCCTAAATTAACCTTAAAACTTAACCCTAAACCCTAAACCCTAAGCCTTAAATTAAGATGTCATTAGGAGTATATCTGAAGAATGACCTATCCTAACATAGTTTTGGTAGATAAATAAAATATCTTCAAGAGACTTTCCCTTGACTATTAGAGATTTGAATACCCTAAACCCTAACCTTAAATCATATTATAATACCATATATTATAATATAATGTAGAATCATGTATTTGAGCATGTAGTGATGTGTTTTTGAATGTTATAAGATGTTTTAAAATGTTTTAGTATATTATGGTATTGTGCCCTATAGTCTATTTTATTATAAATACTAAAAATATTGATTTAATAAATAAGAAAATGAAATTTGTTAAATTTGAAGTGGGAATTAAGTTGTAGTACCAAAGGTGTGCTATGCCACTTGTAGTCTAAAAAGTAAGATTTTATGTTCAAAATTAATATTATATATTATAACCTTATATTGCATCATATATCACAATATATTGTTCTATGCATTTTAAATTCTTTTAGTATTTTACAATCATGTAGTCTAGCCTACACTAGCATTATTTATAAAAATGTTGATTTAGAATTTTAAATGATGGAATTTGACCAAATTCATAATTGGTAGATCATGGCATCATAATATATTATTTCAATTTAAAATATATATATTTTTATTCTTTAGACTAATTTTATGATTTTTTATTTTAAGCAATCCCTTGTGAAGTGATATGCAATATAATATAATATAATATGTTATAGTGTATTATAATATAGAATTCCATAATATAGTGTAGCATCATGCATTAGTTTAACATATTTTAGTTTGTTATAGTATGATGTAGTAGAGTTTGTACTAGTATAATTCATAAAAATATTGATTTATAGGCAAAGATGATGGGATTTGGCCAAATTTAAGGTATGATTTAGGGAACATCATTGGGGGTGTGCTATGGTGGTCATTTAATCAAAAAAAAAAAAAAAACAAATTGCATCCAAAATAAATGTTCATTTTTCAACCAAATTTTATAATTTTTTTGCTTAAAGTGATTCATTTTAAGGTGTAATGTAAGATAATATATTATATGAACGCATATTAAAATATAATGTACTTAATAATATAACTTCACATATATATATGAATGTGGTGGTGTGTTACTAAAAGTTATTGTACATTTTAGTATGTTTTACTTTTGTTATAATACATTGGTTCAAAACTCACAAAAATGTTAATTTGAAGGTTAAGATGGAAGACTTTGGCCAAATTCACGGCACACACTAAGAAGCAACACCAAAATTATGTTATTTTGTACCATTTCTAATAGAAAAACAACAATTTTACATCCAAAATGAACATCATTCATATTTTGAGAAAATTTTGTTATTTGTTCATTTTAAGTTATTCTAATGAGGTGTAATGTTAGACAATATATTATATTAATACAAATTATAATTTAACATCAAATATTTTAATATAATATAATGCGTTAATTCACACTATACTATGTTTAGCATAGTATTGTATAGTTAGTTTGATCTTGCACCATCACAAATCATAAAATCTTCATTACAATGTTAAGATGATGTAATTTGAACAAACACATTGTTAGGCTTTTGGTTGAAGTATTAAAGGTGTGCATAAGAGAAGAAATGAGATTTTAAGAGAATTTATGTGATGGACATGGAGGGAGATCCGCTAGGGAATCAAACATGCATTGGACATGACATGTGAGGGGTCATTATCGAGGCCATATAAGAAGAAAATATGTTGGGGATAAGGTTTGAATTTGATTTGATTATATGATTTATGGAAAAAAGATCCGCTGGGGATAAGAATCTATAATACATCGAGGATTAAGATCGAATCGACTTTAATTTTTTTTATTTTAATTTATGTGGAGGCATATCTACTAGAGATGTGGGCTCGAGTCTACTGGGGATCGGGGATATGAACCTTCCACTAAGAAATAGGTTTGGGCAATTTGCTGGGGATTGAGATTTGAGTTTAATTTCATAGATTTATTTGGGGATGTATCCACTTGGGATAAGAGTTTGGTTGGAGTTATTTGATTTAGACTCTACTGGGAGAGTTAATTTAATTTGGTTCCATTGGAGAGGTTGGTTTTGAATTTGATTTATTTGCTTGACTTGTTTATATATGATTTGGGGCTCCACTAGGGAGAAGGGTGTAATTTAACTCAACTAGAAAAAATTGAGTTTGTTTTGAGTTAATGTATGGACCCTATTAGTATGATGGACCCACTGAGAAGGGGTTATATCAACATTGACCTACCTTAAGTTTAAAAATCCAAAGGGAGAGTCTACCAGTTGCGGGGTAGAGCAAGCCAACCTAAGGGGTTGCCTTTCAGTGTGTAACAACTGCCTCAAGAAAAAGGTGTAGTAGAATTACATCTTCTAAAGCGAGGAACAACCGCTGGGGTGACATGTTGGATGCAGAACAAATCAAACCTAACCTACAGCGACTACTGAGTGAATGCCATTGGGGACTTATGTCGACACAAAAGTAATCAGGATTAATTTTATCTTAATTTCATGTTATTTGATATTATTTTTTTGATTTAGTTTGATTTTGAATTGAGGGCATATCCGTTGGGGATGTGAGCTCGATCAAATTTAATAGATTTAATTTGTGGACCATGTGTGTGTGTGATAGACCCTTTGATAAGGGACTATATTAGACTTATCCTATCTCAGATTTACAAATCTAAGATAGTCTACTAGTCATGGGGTAGAGCTAGCTAACATAAGGGGTTGCCTTTCGGTGTGCAACAGCTATGCTAGGAAAAAGGCGTAGCAGACTTACATCTTCTAAAGCAAGGAACAATCATTGGGGTGACCTGTTGGTAGCACAACAAATCAAACCTGACTTAGAGGTGAATATTGAGTAAATGTCATTAGGGACTTATATCAACTCAAGAGTAGTCAAATAATTCCACAATTCTTATAGGGAGTTTTGCTGACAATGCCCTAAAGATTGGATACACCTTGGGAAATAGTACCACAAGGGTTCCTCATAATCCTCAAGTGAATATATTTTTTATTTATATGTTTGTGTGGACCTTGTTGGTGTGAAATGGAATACACTAAGAAGGGGCTATGTTAGCCTTTACCTGTCTCAGTTTTAGTGGACCAAGGGAGAATATGCAAATCCATAGGATGGACTCTCCAACCACAGGGTTGGTTGCTAGGAAAGGGGAACTGTCAACCCAGGTAGTGTCTAAATGGGGTCGCAAAGGATGTGATCCAAATATAGTGCCCATAGGGGAGGTGCTGCTAGAGGCCTTATCTTGAGCCATGGAAAAGAAATCCTATAGGTGTACGGTGGCCAACTCAAGGAGAAAGCATAGCAGACTTACATCTACCATGAGTGGTGTATCCTAAGGTGCAAGAACCAACCAACCTAAGGTGTATCCATCAGCATGAGTGGTGTATCCGTCAGCATAGTGAGAACCAAACCCAAGGTGCCCATCGATCTACAATGATTAATCTAGAAAGAAAGAAAGTAGGCTTACAACTTTTCAAGCAGAACTGATCATCAGGATAGTCTGTCATCAGTGGGTTAGATGCTATCTGACCTTGAGCGACTACTAAGTGGTGAGCCCGAAGAACGACTGCACCCAAACTTTAAGTATTCAAGAGGGAAGGAGCCACTAGGGGACTTATCCTAAATCTTGAATATACTTGACACAGTCAGTGCATAAAGGCTAATCCAAGATGAAAGCACAGCAGACTCACATCCTCTAAAATGAAGCCAACATGAGGTAGCTTGCCGACCATGTAGTAAGGCTTACCAAATGAATAATGAGCTCATCGATGTGCAATGGATAGGTAAGGAAGGAAAGTGTAGTAGACTTACATCCTCTAAAGCAAGAAGACCACTAGAGTCACACACTAACAGGGTATTACATCAGCTCGACCTAGAGTAGCTACTGAGTGAGTGCCATTGGGGGTGTTATCTCAACTAAGAGTAGCCCAAGATAAAAAAAAATGTGTTTATTTTATATCTTTGTGTCTAGTTTGTGTTTGTTGTCGATGAAGGATAGGATGCCACTTGGGTTCCTTACACTTACCTTAAACACGTCATGGAGGATTTGTAAATAAGAATAATTTCAACATGAAAGAGATTAAATTCAAAATGAAATTTTAATTGATAATGATTATTTTTAAACATGACTTATAATATTTCTTTAGGTAGAGCACATTGATTAGAAGCATTGGGCGCTCTCCCTTATTATTTAGTAAGCTGACAAAATCCTTCTTGGTAGGCCTTCCCTATGGAAAAAGGGCATTCCCAAGTGGATTCAAACTTGCCTCTCATCTTACGACGGGCAAAAATTGGTCTCTTTAGAACTAAAATAAGCTCTCCTACTTGAAAAGCTCTAGGACGGACCAACTTGTTGTGAGCTTGAATCATTTTAGCTTTGTACAAAATGAGGTTTTGGTATGCCTACAGTCCAGCCTCAACTTGGTATTCTCCTCTATTATGATCTTGCTACCCATATCTATCTTTTGTGATGGGAGTTGGACTTCTAATGGAAGAATGGATTCAGACCCATACACTAAGGAGAAAGTAGTAGACTGAGTTGGAATTCTATATGTGGTGCGGTAGGCCCACAAGGCTTCAACTAACTGCTCATGCCACTATCGGTTGTCATTATCGAGTGTCTTCTTAAGTATTTGGATGAGAGATCTGTTGAAGGCTTCTACTAAGCCATTTTCCATTGGGTAGTTGTTCATAGAACATCTCCAATCTATATTGTGTCTTCAAAAAAATTTGATGATCACTGTGCTCTTGAATGTAATACCATTATCAGATATAATTTTTTGAGGCACTATGAACCTATGTATGATATGGTTCCTAAAAAATTGTAGTACATGCAGAGCTATGACCTCTATAAGTTGAATCTATTTCACCCATTTGGAAAAGTAGTCACTAGGAATTAAGATGAACTGATGAACCTTGAAAGAAAGAGGATGAATCAAATGCACTATGTTGGTACCCCCAACACTCGAATGGCCATAAGGCCAATATAGGATGTAGAATGTTGTGTGGTTGGAGGAGGACCATGTATATTTGGTATGCCAAACCATATCCATACAATCTTTTGATCATGGCCATAGTAGTATAGTCACTTGATCTTGGCTTTCATCTTCGGACAAGATTGGTTAGCTCCACATAATCCTGAGTGTACCTCGGTCACCATCTTACAGGTTTCATGCTTGTCTAAACAACATAACCACATATGATTGAAAGATTATCAAAACAAGACACCATCCATAAGAGTGTAGGAAAGTGCTCTCTGGCTCATCTCATAGGCTTAGGACTTCTCTTGAGGTAGTTTACCTTTATTTATGTAATTCATGAATGGTTTCCTCTAATCTAACTCCTCATATTTCTTGGCAATGGCAACCTCCCCTTCAAGAGTGTACTTTTTGATGAGTTCAATATAAATAAGGGATAAGACTTGTCTATTTTGGACCTTTATTGATACGAACTCATCCTCCAAACATGCCAACTCCTTGGTAAGCTTGTTTAAAGCATACATTACAGTGCTCTCTCCTTGTGGAATCTTATAAATGGTAACCTCTAGGATTTGAGCCAAAAACTCTATAGTGTACTTGTGATAGTGATGCAGCATGGGCTTTATAACCTTATAGGACCCAATGATTTGGTTGATAACTAGCTGAGAATCCCCAAAGATATTGATGTTCTCGATGCTTAGAGTAATGGCTAACTCTAGACTGGCAATTAAAGCATCATATTTAGCTTCATTGTTGGTGCAAGGATTGGACAGATGATATGAGAATCACATCACATCACAGTCTAAAGTTAAGAGAACTATTCCTACCCCTACCTTTCTTGGAGTAGTAGATTATGGTTCTTCTTCTCTTTGAGGGGAAGTTGTACCATCAAAGTATATCTCACAATGGTGAATGCTAGTATCCTCTAAATTCATAATTTATTCATCAGGGAGATAATCATTAAGCGGAGAGTCAATAGAAAGTGTGTGTGCTGCTAAGAAATCTACTAGTGATTGTCCTTTCATCACATAGAAGGGTACGAAGGTATTGTCAAACTGTGAGAGGATCATGGACCATCATGCCAATTGTCCAGATAGTTTCGGCCAGGTCATGAGATATTATAGTGGATTGATCCTAGAGATTAAGTTCACCTTATGAGGAAGCATGTAGTGTTGTAGCTTTTGGGATGTAAAGATTAAAGCTAGACTATGCCTCTCAATGGGTAGATAATTAGCCTTAGTAGGGATTAGATGATGGCTAAGGCAGTAGACTGCATTTTCTTCCCTTTGTCATTGGCTTGGGCCAACAAGGCACCAAGGGAGTCATCTAATGCAGTAGTGTAAAGTATATGCGATATGATCGTGATAAGGACTACTAGAATCGGCGGTGTCATCAGGTAATGCTTGATGTCTTCAAAGTCATGCTCACACATATCATCCCACTTGAACTTGGCATCCTTTTTGACAAGTGCTTAGAATTCCTGACATCTTCCTAATACGTTGGATATAATGCATCTTAGATATGCTAAATGCCCTTGGAATGATCAAATTTGAGTTAAACATTTAGGGGGTGGCACTTTGAATATCGCCTTGATCTTCTCTAGATCAATTTCGGTTCCCTGGTCTAGGACAACAAACCCAAGGAATTTTCCTGAAGCTACTCTGAATGCACACTTCATGGGTTTCATTATGTAGTTTATTTGTCTTAACTATTCAAAAAATACTCTCAAGTCAAAGAGATGGTCTCCCTTTTATCTACTTTTGACCATGAGATCATCGATATAGCACTCAACTTGATGATGAATAAGTTTGTCGAAGATTCGAGTCGTAGCTCACTAGTATGTAGCACCAACATATTTAAGATAGAAAGGCATGACCTTATAGTAATAGATTCTGATTGAGGTTCCAAAAGCAATATTTCTTTCATATTTAGGGGACATCTTTATTTTGTTATATCCAGATGAGCCATCCAAGAAAGAGAAGACTGCATGAGATGAGGCAATGTCCACCATCAGCTCCGGGATTGGTAGTGGAAATTCATCTTTTGGGCTTGCCTTATTTAAATCCATAAAATTGACACATATGTAAATTTGTCCATTTTTTTATTAATTGGGACAACATTGGCTAACCAGATATGATATTTTTCCTCCCAGATGAAGCTAGCATCGATCAATTTCTTAACTTCAAAAATGACTTGTTGTTCTATGTCTACTCACATGCATTTACGAGCTTGCTTGATAGGATTATAAGTAGGCTCTATTGCTATTTTATGGATGGCTATGTTAGGAGCCAATCCAAGAATCTCTTCATATCTCAATGCAAAGAAGTCCTTAAACTCAATCAATAACCTAACTAAGTCATTGGTTTCAATTTCATTCATCAAAGAACTGATGTATGTCAGGTGTGGATCTTGTTTACTTCCTAAGTTTATTTCTTTGAGCTCATCGATGGTTGACTTGATCTCTTCTTCAAACTCTTGCAGTGCATCTTTAACTTCAAAATCATATGGATCATCTGAAGTTTCTAAGCACAGCTCCTCATATGAGTTAATGTGATTCGAAAAGAACCTATCTGATTCCAAATGATTGGTGATGACTAAGCAATAATCATCATCATTTGTACCCACAGAATCTAGTTATGATCTTGATTGAGAGCTTTTACTTTTATTCTTCCATATTCTTTAAGTAGTCTGACGTACTTTGACCAAGTATGTGGATTACCCTTTCTTTGCTAAATTATGAACAAAAGGCAAGTACCAATCAAAAGGTAATTATATTAAATCTTTATATAAATCATCCTCAAGTTCTACATCAACTTCTTGACTTGAGGATGATGCCCCTAGAAAGAACCTTTGAGTCTTCACACAGATGGTTGACTTAATGGGTTCCTTAACTACCAAAACCTCAGCTTTTTGAGAGATAGTGGGTTAGAGCTAAGGTTCCCAACTGATGCTTAATTGTTTCACATATAGACTTGGATACACTTATGCTTTGCTTTGGTGGCTGATCTTCATTACTATCTGGCTCAAGTGTCACCTCCAAGGGAATCTACTACTGAGAGGAGCTAGCTGGTGTGCTAACCATATAAGACTCATCCTATGAACTAGATTCTAAGTCTATATGGATAGCAGGTGTACTCCTAGTAGCTAGGATATATCTTCTATTTTCTGGCCAATAAAGAGGTTTTCCACCCCTAGGACTACCTCTGAACTAGTCTCTTTCTCTGCCTGGTGGAGGTCATCATACCCATATGTTGAATGAGTAATAACTGGGTGGAATCTAATGTCATGCTCCACTTCCTCTTCCAAGTCTATTTACTCCCTTTATTTTATTTTCATTTTCTTTTCTTTTCTTTTTTTTCTTTTTTCTTTATTTTCTTTTTTCTTTTCTTTTTTTCTATTTTTAAACTTTGGCCAAGTTCACGAGGATAGACTTTTTGATTTTGAGGGAGGTAGTAAGCCACATCCTCATATATGTTGACCTTGTGAACTATAAATGGCTTGAGATCTCCTTTGACACAGTAGATGATACCACCTCTGACAAACTTCATACACTGATGTAGAGATGATGGAACTATTTTGTTCACATGTATCCATGGTCTCCCAAGCAAAGCATTGAAAGATGTATCCAAGTCTATAATGTGAAACTTGGCTTCGGACTTCCAATCATCTATCTTGAAGGGCAACACTATGGAGCCAAAGGCCTATTGATCTCACTTTTGGAGTGCAGATTTAATCTTCCAATTTTAGACTTAGGAGTCTTCTAGGCACTAAGACTTCCCTAGTCATAGGATACATCTAACATTTAAGTTAAAACTTAACCTAAGCCTAAATACTTAGAAGGGTTAACCATAAGATTAAGTTATGCTTTAGGGATTAAGATAATCCACCTACCCTAAAACCCAAATCCAATACATGTTCACCTTCTCAAACCAAACATCAAATTCAAATCCAAATCCAAACCCAAATTCCAAAACCAAATGATTGAAGCCCATGATCAAATCCAAACTTGAAACCCTTCCTAAGCCATATGACCTATCCCATGGACTTAGCCAAATCTTAATCCAAATCAATCCAAAATAAATTGATTTTCTCATAATAAATTTATATCTTCAATCATCTTCCTAAATATAAATCAAATCAAATTCAAATGATCAAAACTAAATCAAACTAAATCAAATTAAATCAAAACCCTTCCTATATGACCTACCCATGGACTTAGCCAAATCTTAATCTAAATCAAGTCAAACCTAATTGATTTTCTCATAAATCAATCATATTTTCAATCATCTTTGCAAATTTAAATGAAATATACATTTAAATTATCAAAACTAAATCAAACCAAATCAAAATCCAAACCTAAGCCACATGACCTAACTCCATGGACTTAGCCAAATTTCTTCATTCCAAAACCCAAATTAAATTGATTTTCTCATGAATCAATCATACGTTCAATCATATTCACAAATATAAATGAAATCTACAATCATCAAACCAAACCAAAATTATCTCAAGCCAAACCCAACTTAACCCTTTTGACTTCCAAACCCATTTGAACCCAAGCCAATTGAAATTGAATTTATATATCAATCCTAAATCCATATATAAACTCAACTAAATCAAACTCAACCCAAAATTAAGGCAACTAAAACCAATTGGTCCACTTGACCCAAAGTGGCCAATTTGACCTATTTGAGCCAAGTTTTAATCCTACCCAAAATGGATTGAACCAAGCACATCAAAACCTCCCATCATGATTGTTGATCACCCTAGGTTGATCAATTATCACAAATTGGATCAAACCAAGTCAACTTGGTCATTCGACCAAGTCAACCCCTTAGCCCATATAAACCCAAACTAGCTAAATTGCAACCTAAGCGAAATCCCTTGAAACCAATGATTCATATCAAATCAAAATCAATATTTGAATATGACTTGACCTGCAATTGAGTCAAACCAAACCCAATTGTCCCTCATGACCCAAGATGACCCAAATTGACCTAAAAGGCCAAATTGGGTAAAATCAAAATAGAAACCAAATTGATTGCAATCAATGGCTCAAGTTCATTCCAAATTGATTGTTGAACTTGACTAAGCCATGATTGGACCCAATTGAACCCAATTGGCCTAATTAGCCCAAATTGACCTAAAGGTTCAAGTTGTCCTAAATCAAAATTGAATCAAATTGAAAACTAAACAATCATCTTCAATTGGTCAACTAAACACAACCCAAGCCAATTTGGGTTGGTCAAATTGGTCAACTTAACCCATTTGACCCAAATGAATTCAAATGAGCCAAAATCAAATCTAGCCAAACTAAACCAAACCAATTGAACCAAAATATACCAAATGATCATATGAACTTGACCAAACCCTTGGTTTGACCCAATTTGACCAATTAGTCAACTTGACCCAACCTATTCCAATTTGACCTAAATGAGTCAAATTGAGCCAATTCAAACCAAATCAACTCCAATTGACTTGAAATTTGGGCTAACCCACTTTTGGCTCATTTAAAATCTACCCAAATCAAATCCAATGCCAAATGATAATTGTACCCTTGGGTCAAGGGCATCACATGAGAAATGGTCATTTCTATTCCTTGGCCTTTGGTACTCTCCCAATGGTCCACCAATGAACCTAGGATGCTGGCCAACTTGACCCAAGGGGTGGTTGGGTCAGCCATGACCCATGAGAGGTGAAATAAGCTCACCCTCCCCATTAGAGCATTTGAAACCCATAGGACACCCATGATTCCTCCTTGGCAGCCACCTTCACACTTTCAACCAACAAAGCTGAATCAACTCACCTCCTCCCTACCTCCCACGGCTCCCTGAGATGGCTGGATGGCCTCTAGAAGCCAAACCTGATCCCAATATCTTATCAAAATAAAGGGGGGTATACACCCCCTCATTTCCACTCAAAGACAAATAAAAATCATTCCTCAGAGCCCTAGGTACCCAAGAAGGGTCGCTAGAGCCATTTCTTAAGCTCCCAAGCTTGTTCCTCAATCAAAAAAATGTTATTCTCATCCATCTCAAAATAGGATACTCCCATTTTTGACCTAACTTCCCCATTTCTTCATCAAGCTCAAATTAACTTTGCATGCACCTTCCCTAAGCCTCGTTGAGCAAGAATGAATCATCACCCAAGATTCTTGAGCAACGAAGGTGGGACTTCGATCAAAGTCGAGCTCCAAATTATCAATTTATGGCCTTCCGAGCAAACATTGAGGAATTGATCCAATTGTTGCTCAACAGGGCTTCATCTCCATTAGATGAAGCTTCCTCAATCGTTCGAGCCACTGGTCTTGAGCTCCAGTGAGGTGGGCTTCCAAAATTGATCTTTAGGCAAAAATGGGTTGAAGCTTTTCGAAGAAAACTTGCATCTCGTGTGATCTTGACCACTGGATCCCCTCTGATCAATGTTACGAAGACATGGGATCTTTTTAGGGTTGATTTGAGCTTGAGTAAGCTCAAATCAAGTGAGCAATGGGGGACGGACTTCATTCTCCCTCACTCGCGTGACGTTAGATTATGCACCATTTGTTTCCACATGATCTGAATGGATGAGCATGATTAGATCCACTAGATCAATTTGATTTAATCCTATTAAGTTATGGGATTAATCATAGCCATTAGATCTTAGATCAGAGGATGGACGAGAAAGTGCTTCCGCCGCTGCCATAAAAGCACTGAGCCGAATACATTTTAAGTAGCCAATCTCACAGTGCCATGTTGAAAGTGTGCCGCGTCAGCGCAGCACATGGTGCCAACAAGATTTGGCTTTAATTAGTCTTAGTTAATCATTTTTAATGGCTTAAACTTCTAAAAATCATAAACAATCATAGAGAATTTAAAAAAATACAAATAAATACTCATTTTAAATGTAATTATTAGGATAATTAATTAAAAATGATCTTAACTAATTTTGAATAGTAATTGAGGTTTAATTACAAAAATTATTAGCTTAATTACTCCTTAATTACTTAAGCAATTAATCCCAAAATTTGTGGGTTAATTTAATGGGATGACCTTTGCCTCCCATAATTTGCTTGGGATATATTGCTCACTTAATTATGAAAATTATCTAATTAAATCTTAATAACTCTTATAAGTTAATTAATGATTAATTAATCTCATGAACAGTAACAAATTGGTTATTTAAGTTTATTAATCATTGTTCAATATTAAGTGAACTAAGGAGTAGGGTTGGGACTCCTTTCCCTAAGTTCATTTCACCCTTTTAAAAAATAAAATTAATTAATATTTAATTAATTAATTAAATCACTTAATCAAATTAAAATCATAATCACATCAGACCTAAATTAATTAAATCATGGTGGTAGATCATTATGTGTTTAATAACCTAAAGGACTTTAATGAAATTATGGTTAGTTCACATGTGTTGGAAAACCATAAGAGTAATTAATTAAGTCCCTTAATCTAATTAACTATTAATCATTAGCCAATTGAATTAGGCCCCTTTTATTTCCTAGGATCATTACAAGTTTATTTTCGTTGCATATCATGTTGGCTCATAATTATTAAGTTAATTACTTTAAGGTTACATAGGTAAGGGTAATTAATTCATCTAATTACGGCTTCAACTTAATTAACTGATAAAAAAAATTAATTACATTTCCTTAAATTAAATCAAATCACAAATGTGGGAATGGGATTAAGATAGCAAGTGATGATTTCTATTCTCCTCTTTAAATAAAATCAATCCAAAACTTAATTAATAAAGAAGCTTTAGTTTACTTTAAATAATCTTATATAATTTGATTGTCCTTAAGAGCTAGTTTGGTTGAATGAACCACATTTTATATTTGATTGCCCTCTTTCCAATCATTTTGAATTTGGTATGTCATTTGAATTCATGCATCTTTTTCAAAATCAAGTAAAATAAAATGGATTTTTATGTAAGCTTCCATGTGTTGATTTAATTTAATATATGGCTATTACTATTAAATCCAAATGTATTTTTCAAAAGCTTATAAATGAATAATAATATGTGTTATGATGCTAGTTATAAATACATAAGAAATGCCTATGCTTATAGCTTATGTGTATTAATGTTGAGTTCTCTTTCCTCTATTCATGTGTTGATTTATATAAGATTCAATGGTAATGGGTATATATCCTACATCTGAACTGAGGTTTTATTTAGCCTAAGGAGGTCATTTGATTACCTCACTTCCCTAGTTTAACAATGGTATGTACCCATTTGATTTCATTCTTATGTATTTCAACATTAGAATTTGGATAGAGTTTTAATTCATATATATAAATGATTCAATCAAACAAAATATACAATCTTGGCATGATTTTCTTTCCCTCATTTATGCATATATCCATGTGTGTCCAAGAAAAGCAAGTATACAGTCTAGACATCCCAAGAATACAAGACTTTAGTTAGCCCCAAGGAGGTCATTTGATTACCTCACTTCCCTTGTTTAAAAATGACACGTACTTGCCTATATCTTTTTACATGTATATGTATATCTGATTAGTGAGTGAAAATCCCATTTTACATTAAAATGGTATTCATTCCTAATTGACTAAGTGGTTGAATTAATTAGCCATATGATTTGGAGCTTACTTCCTATGTTCATGTATATGAATTTACATATGTTTGAATGCAAATGGGTATATAGTCTAGACATCCCGAGAATATGAGCTTTAGCTAGCCCCAAGGAGGTCATTTGATTACCTCACTTCCCTGGTTTAACAACACATGCCTATTTAATTTCATTCTTATGTCATTATAAGAATTTGGATAAAGTTTTAAATTAATATGTTTAAATAATTCAATCAAATAAAATATAAATTCTAAACATACACATACATTCATCATTTAAGTGTACTAAAATATGTTATAGATACACTTATTAAATCATATGCATGTTACATGTGATGGAAAGGAATGATTTAATATATGTCATGTGGTAGTAATTCAATTAAATTAATCTTAAGATGCCTTTCATTTTGAATAGGATTATTTAAGGTGAACCTAAACTTATGATTAATTAAATCATTTAATAAGCCATTCACTAAAGAGAACTAAATCAAATTAATATACTTTAGAAAGTAACTTAACTTAAGGATGAAAGAGGGAAATCCTTTTTTCCTCTCTTTATAACACTTAGTTGCTAAGTGTAATCAAATAAAACAAAAGAAAACACAAATTAAAATTCTCAAATCAATTAAACTACTTCAAGTGAAATCAACCTTTCATGTTAAATTGAATCCTTCTACACTTAGAAAATACAACACTAATGCCTAACAAGACTTACCACATAAGCCTTAATACACACATTAGAATTAAGTCACCACTTCTAAGTTAGGATGATGTATGATGTGATGTATATTTTATTTTATGTAATATTTTAGATTGAGATGTATGTGTATGCTTCATAGATTGGATGATAGACCAATATTAGCCTAATCATGTTTTTTTGTAGGGGATTATGCTTAAGGGATGCTTAAAAAAATAAAGAATGCTCTTTTTACATGTTTCTTAAATCTTTAAGGATAATCCAAGTTAGGACAGGTGGGCTTAGTTACCCATGTGTAGGGTGCTAAGTATAAATTAGAAATACAACTGCATGAGATTATATGTATATTTAGCTAACCTCAATTTTTTTAGGTGTAGTTAGATTTATTTTTTCCACAAAAATATAATTTTTGCAATAGGAATTAGGATTAGTGCTATGGGAGATTAGGATGAGCAATGGAAGGCTTGTCCTCTGTGATGCCTTTCAAGCAAGCACCATCCAAATCAAAGAAGGAACCAAATCAAAATGAGATATGAAGAAAGAAGACCCCATTGCATTTAATACAATTATAATTATTCTTTCATATTCCAGTTGTATAAGGGTAGAGATTACCCATCTTTTCTTTTGTTTATGGTGACCAATTACATTAACCTTTTATTCTTTTACAATAGTTTATATAATTGTTTGATGTTATGTTTACATTGTGCATTAAGACAGCATGCTTTTCATTATTTTTTAAATGATTGATGCATTAATGTGTGGTTTGGATATGATTATGCTCTTAGGATAAAAATAACTTTTCTACCCAACTAATCACTCATTACTAAATTTTAAACAACTCATAATCTCATCATAAAGCCTAAGACATAAATATGATAATTAAAAGATTCAGCAACCCCTTAGTAGTATGATTGTATGTTTCACATCATGCATGCATATTCTTTCTCTTGAACATGAAGGATCTCCATCCTTGATAAAGGAATGATTGACCTATGAGGGCATCCCTTGTGGTGGAGAACTTTCTTCTAGCTGATTTGACCCATAACCTATTTCATCATGCATTTAGCATAAGAAATCTTAAAGCCTCTATCAAAATGATGTGTCTAAAATGAAATAAAATTTGAAAAGATTTTGCATCTATAGATTAAGTCATATGCTCATACCACTACTCTAGTCTCTTAGAGTGTGTTTAGGACTTTAGTCTCTTTCTAATTAAATAACTACCCCAACTATCTTGCAAAGACCGACTACATGATTTTAAAATCATAGGAGGAGTTAGAGGTCAGCTTATAAGTAAGTCGACAATTTATTCTCTCGTGGAGGTAAACCCTTATGTCCACTATCGCTTAGATTTAGGTCATGCTTTAGCTCATACTAAAGATCCCTAGATTTAGGATCCAATGTAGCTATTTCTTTAGCGATGATAAATCCTCACCTCTTAGCATTCCCACAACTTTGTGTTGGTGGATTATAAGTTCTAGTAATCTCATTAAATTTTAACTCAAATCATATAAATAGATTGTAATGCTCACTAGGCTTCTTAGTATCTTGAACATTCCTTACTTATTTCATTTAGATTCCAAGAATAGGTCTTCTCCTTGAACTTTCCCAATTGAGTTTCCAAATACAACCAATTTTTTAATAGTCTAACCTTGAAATCTTTGAAGATGATAATTTTCTACGTTATTTGAGTGTATTCTTAGAAAATTTCATTTCCTAAGATGTAATAACTATGGAGGCTTGCCTCCAAGGAACTTAAGAACCTAGTTTAATATAAACCCTACTTTATTTATCCATGTAAAGTAAGGAAAAATCTCTGTACTTTGAAGACCCATCATGCCTTAGAGTCCTTATTACGTGATTAGGTATAATTGTAGGTGATACCTCTATCTTTGAGATAGTACATCATACCTCAATATTACCACCTCAAAAGTACCCTCAAAATGTGGTGTCCCCCCCACCCTTCAACATACATCCAAAAAATAAATGCCATAAGCCCTCTCACCTTATTCATTGAATCCTTTCAACATCATCCTTTCTTTTTGGAGTTTGGAGATCTCAATCCTCAAGTAGGCAAGGGTTCTTACACTCATAATGTTGACTGATACATGGTCAACCTAACTCTGATAGCCTATATCCGCCAACATCCACTAATGTAAAGAGGCGGTTGTCATCCCTGGAGTAAGTCTTCATCATTGAATGTAACTTAAGATTTCGAAAGTGGCATGCCTCCTCTTAGTAGTGGTCACTGAGCTAAGTATCTCTAGATCAAGTAAGGCCTTGATAGAGATTCCTCATCTCTTTGGATAAGACAAGGGTGTCATATATGCTTAACTTAGGAAACTTTCTAAGGTGAGCTGACATTATAATCAACTATAGCTTGGTCCTCCATAAGCATATCCATGGGTGGAGCATCCTATGGAGGGGCTATCTCAGGAATCAATGACTTGCCCCTTATCTTGAGGTGCTACCTAGGAGGTAGAACTTTGCCACTACATAGGTTGACTCTGACTTCTTGGAATGATGATATTCAAAGTTCTACCTTCTCATCGGCATACCTATACTTCTCCTATGGGATCCTCAGTCGTTGACTCCAAGTCAATCTCAAGAGGTGAACGATTGATTGATTGAGAAGGATAGTCACTAAATTAGAAAAGAAAGGATCAAAACTACTAGAGCTATTATTTTATTTACTCGAAGAGCTTTCAATAGAATAAAATCAAGAGCATCAGTAGACAATATATAAGTAATCATTTTCATTAATTTCTTTTGGGTGGAGGTACATGATAGAAATTAAGTAAAGTAAGTGGAGTAAGGGATTTAGTGCCCTTATCCATAGATACAATGCTCCTGCCGATAGAAGAGGACCTAGCAGAAGAGGTGGTAGCTGTAATGGTGGAGTATTGGACTCGGCTATGCTGGACTATCTCTGAAAGTATGAGAGCCGGGTTGGCTATCACCCTCCCCGAAGTAGTCCTTTGCAACTAGCAAACCTTCCTTGGTATTGGAGGTTTGAGCTACTTCTGCACCGCAAGGAAAGCTTCTTGATCTTAGAAATGATTTTTAGAGGTTTGGATAGATATCCTAACCTTCTTTGGTCTTAAGAGGATCACAAGTATCCCCAAGGATTACTCTAACAGAACTGGATGGTTATTCTAATAAGTATTCCTTAGGGATAACTATGGCTCCCAACTTGTAGCTGCACTCAAGCTAGTCCTTAAAAGTGATACAATCCTCTAAGACATGGCCTAACAAGCAGAGATAATAGGGATCATCCTTTGCCCACTTCCTCCTCCTCTTAGTTTGGTAACTAAAAGTTTTCTTTAAGAGATTCTTAAAGATTTTCCTAACTACCTCTCTTGAATGAATATGGCTTATTCAATCTATCAAGAGTAGGTGGAAAGTAGCTACTGGTGATGGATATGAATACCACCACCAGTAGGTGATGTGGTGGAAATGGTCATTGGTAGGTGGGTGATGATGGCCGAGGTGGTGGAAGAGGAGGTGGCAAAGAGGTTGAGCTCGTAAGTCTCTCATACCAACTCTGGCGCTTCCCTCCAATGACAAACTATCCTGCTTCTTCTCAAACACCTTATGTGGCTTGGGCCTAGATGATTGGTCGAAAGGGCAATTGTTTGGCTTCTTCTTGTAGGCGTTGCCGCCTTGTTGATTAATTTCTTGAATGTTTTGATGGTAAAGCCCTTAAGCATGAAGAGCCATCCATGGATATTCTTGAGAAGAATCTGGCATATTATTCGATAAATGTGGTTTTCATGCTCAAAGTCACCCGAGAATGTAATCAATAAGGACTCTTGAGTTTCTTTCTCTACAATGAGGTTCCTACAATCACCCTCACTGAGCTCATCAAAACCTCTTGATGAAGAGGTGCTCCAACTCAGCAAAAGTCTTCACCAACCATCGCCAGGTACTCAATCAAATGCAACACCCGGAAGATAAAAAGGTAGAAGAGGAGTGCGTTGATGCTACCGGTGTTGCAACAACCAGCTCTAAAGTATGCAATGTGTTTTTGCGGGTTCCCATTGCCATCAAAGATCTTGAAAGATGGTGGCACAAAACTCTAAATAAAATAAAACCTAAATAAAAACCTAAAACTAAAAAATAAAGCTAAAAATAACTAATAAAAAAAACCTAAACCTAAAACAAACAAAATAAATATAAACATAAACCAAAACTAAAATAAACTAAACTAAAATAAATAAGCCCTAATCTTAAACCTAAAATAAATTAAACCTAAACCTTAAACTAAATAAAATAAAATTAACTAAAACTAAACCTGAACCTAAACTAAAAAAAACTTAAAAATAAACTTAAAATAAAAACCTAAAATCTAAACCTAAAGAAACAAAATAAAAATCTAAACCTAAACCTAAAAATAAAAAATAAAACCTAAACCATAAAAATAAAATAAAACTAAAACTAAACTAAAAAAATAAACATAAACCTAAACATAAACCTAAAAAATAAACTAAAATAAAAAACCTAAACTAAAATAAATAAACCTAAAATAAATAAAATAAAATAAATAAAAATAAAAAATTTACCTAAATAAAAATAAAATAAAATAAACTAAAATAAAGAAAAAATAAACTAAATAAACTAAATAAACCGAAAGCGTACCGGTTTACTTAATTTTAAAAAAAAACCTAACCCCTAAACCCTAAACAATAAAACTAACCCTAAAGCCAAAACTAACTCTAAACCCTAAACCCTAAACTAACCCTAAACCCTAACCTTGAACCCCTAACCCCAAACCATAAACCTTAACTTAAAGTAACTAAATAAATTAAAAAATAAAAATAATCCCTAAAACTTAATTAACCTAAAACTAAACCTAAACCCTAAGAATGGGCGTAACCTTAATGAGGAACATCACCGCCAAACAAGCACGTCTAGATCCGTGGTGAAGAAGGTGGAGCGGTGGTTATCGCAATGGTGGCGGGGATATAGAGTGAATATGGAGGTGGTGGTCGAAAGCAAGGATGGTTGGAGGTGCGAGAGGTTACTGGGGTGGTGAGGAGAGACGGATATGATCAGGATCCCGCGCCGAGAGGCCTGGGTGGTTTTGATGGGAATTGGGAAAACTAAAGAACAAATCGACCTACTTACAAAATGTGTCCTAGGTTCTAATTATCTAGGGTTTTGATTTGCTCTATGCATGCTCATTTTTATCTATGTTGAGTGTCTTAGAAAACTTGGTGTTACTTGGTTGATAAAATCAAAGAAGAAAGGTTGGATCAATTTGTTACTTGTTAAAAAAAAATGAAAACCCTAAACCATAAACTAAAACTGACCCTAACCTAAAACCTAAACCCTAAACCCTAAACCCTAAACCTTAAACCCTAAAAACTATAAAAGTTAAAACCTAAAAACCATACACCCTAAACCTCAAACCCTAGACCCTAAACCCTAAACCCTAAACCCTAAACACTAAAAAGCTAAAAACCTAAACCTAAATTAAATAAAACCTAAAAATAAGATAAATAAAAAAAATCTAAACCAAGATAAAATATAATAAAAATATAAACTAAAACCTAAATGTAAACCTAAAAAAAATAAAATAAAAAGTAAAAAATTTAAAAAAAATAAAATAACTAAAAACCTAAACTAAACTAAAAATATAAAAACCTCAATAAAATAAAAACTAAACCTAAAATATAAATAAAATAAACCTAAAATAAAATAAAATAAAAACTAAATAAGAACCTAAACCTAAACAATAAACCTAAAATAAACCTAAATATAAATAAAAAAAATAAACCTAAACCCTAAACTAAAAAAAACTAAACTGAAAAGAAAATAAACCCAAACCTAAACTAAAATAAATAAAACCCAAACCCAAACCTAAAATAAGCTAAACCTAAACCTAAACCTAAACTAAATAAAATAAAATAAACTAAAAATAAATCTAAACCTAAACTAAAAACCTAAAACCTAACCCTAAAAAATTAAATAAAAACTTAAACTTAAATATAAAAATAAAAAATAAAACCTAAACCTAAAAAATAAAATAAAAATAAAAATAAACTAAAAATTAAACCTAAACCTATACCTAAGCCTAAAAAATAAACTCAAATAAAAACCTGAAACTAAAATAAATAAACCTAAAATAAATAATCTAAACTAAGTAAAAATAAAAATAAACCTAAATCAAAATAAAAAAAATAAACTAAAATAAATAAAAAATAAACTAAATAAACCTAAACCTGCTACTAATTTAAAAAAAAAATTAAAAATTTAAAAATTAACCTAAACCTAAACCTAAATAATAAACTAACTAAACCTAAACCTAAACCCTAAATAAAACCTAAACCCTAAAACTAAACCCTAAATCCTAAACCTAAACCTAAACCTAAAAATATAAAACCAAAATTTAAACTAAAACCCTAAACCTAACTAAAACTTTAAACCTAAACCTAAACCCTAAAACCTAACTAAACCTTAAACTCTAAAACTAAACCCTAAACCCTAAACCTAAACCTAAACTAACCTAAACCCAAAGAACTAAACCATAAAACTCTAATAAAGCCTAAACACTAAACTAACCCTAAACCTAAACCTAACCTAAACCCTAAAATAACCTAAAACCCTAAACACTAAACCCTAAACCCTAAACCGTAAACCCTAAAAGCCTAAAAACCTAAACCTAAACTAATTTAAACCTAATAATAAAATAAATAAAAAAACCTTAACATAAATATAATAAAAACCTAAATTAAAGCCTAAACCTAAACCTAAAAATAAAATAAAGAAAACTAATAAAAATAAACTAAAATAAAATATATAAAAACTTAAACTAAACTAAAAAATTAGATAAACCTAAGAATAAAAACCTAAATAAAATAAAACTAAATGTAAAATAAAAGTAAAATAAATCAAAAATAAAATAAATTAAAAATTAAATAAAACCTAAACCTAAAAAGATAAACCCAAAAATAAAAGCTAAAAATAAATAAAAAATAAAACTTAAACCATAAACTAAAAAAACCTAAACTTAAAATAAAAGTAAATAAACAAAATAAAATAAACCCAAACCTAATGCAAAATAAACTAAACTTAAACCCTAAACAAAATAAAATAAACCCTAAAAATAAACCTAAACTAAAAACCCAAAACCTAAACCTAAAAAATAACCTAAAAACCTACCTAAAAGAAACCTAAACCTACAAAATAAAATATAAAAATAACTCAACTAAAAAATAAACCTAAACTTAAAATAAACTAAAATAAAAAACCTAAACTAAAATAAATAAATCTAAAACAAATAAACTAAACTAAAAAAATCAAGAATAAACCACAATGAAAATAAAAAATAAAATAAACTCAAATAAATAAACTAAATAAATCCTAATCCATTACATAATTTAAAAGCTAAGCCCTATAACCTAAACCTAAACCTATAAACCTAACCCCTAAACCTTAAACTTAAACCTTAAATTCTAAACCCAAATCTAAACCCTAAACCCTAAACCTACAACCTACAATCTTAAACCCTAAACCCTAAACCTATACCCTAAATGCTAAAAACCCTAACCCCTAAAGCCTATGCACTCAACCCTAAACCCTAAATCCTAAACCCTAACCCTAAACACTAAACCCTAAAACCATAAACCATAAAGCCCTAAACCTTAAACCCTAAGCCCTAAACTCGAAACCTTAAACCCCAAAAACTTAAAAACATATGCCTAAACAAAATAAATCCTAAAAATAAAATAAATAAATAAAGTAATTCTACAAAAAATTAAAAATACTATAAAATAAAAACCTAAACTAAAACCTAAACCTGAACCTAAAAATAAAATAAAATTAATTAATAAAAATAAACTAAAATAAAATAATTAATAACCTAAACTAAACTAAAAAAATTAAATAAACCTAAGAATAAAAAACCTAAATAAAATAAAACTAAATGTAAAATAAAATTAAAATAAACCTAAAATAAACTTAAAATAAAATAAAATAAAAACAAAATAAACCTAAAAAATAAACCTAAAAATAAGTAAAAAATTAACCCTAAACCCAAAATTAGAAAAAAATCTAAACCTAAAATAAAAATAAATTAAATAAAATAGAATAAACTGAAACCTAAACCAAAATAAACTAAACTAAAATAAATAAAACCTAAGCTTAAACCAAAAATAAAATTATAAAACATAAACCTAAAAAAATAAAATAAAAACCAAAACTTAAACCAAAAAATAAAAAATAAAACCTAAACCTAAAAAATTAAATAAAAATAAAACAAAACTAAAAAAAAATAAACCTAAACCTAAACCTAAACCTAAAAAATAAAGTAAAACAAAAAATCTAAACTAAAATAAATAAACTAAACTTAATAAAAATAAACATAAATAAATATAAAGAATAAAATAAACAAATAAATAATAAATTAAATTAAATAAACCTAAACTAAATTATATAATTTTAAAAAGAAAATTAAACCATAAGCTAACCCTATACCCTAAACCCTAAAAATAACCTAAAAAAAACCTAAACCTTCCAATTTATTTAATTTAAACATAAACCTAAACTAAAGCCTGAACCCTATACCCTAAACCCTAAAACTAACCCAAAACCCTAAACCCTAAAATCCTAAACCCAAACCCAAAACCCTAAACCCCTAAAACCTAAACCCTAAACCTTAAACCTTAAACCATAAATCCTAAACCCTAAAAACCCTAAATCCTAAAGCCTAAACCCTAAACCATAAATCCTAAACCTTAAATTCTAAACCCTAAACCCTAAACCCTAACCCTAAACCCTAAACCCTAAAACCCTTAAACCCTAAACTGTGAAACCCTAAACCCTAATCCCTAAACGATAATACTTAAACCCAAAAAAACCTAAAACCTAAACTTAATAAATAAATAAAAATAAAACTCAACTAAAAAATAAACCTAAACCTAAACCTAAAAAATAAACTAAAATAAAAAACCTAAACTAAAATAAATAAACCTAAAATAGGTAAACTAAACTAAATAAAGATAAAAAATAAACCCAAATAAAAAAACATAAAATAAACTAAAATAATAAAAAACAAACTAACTAAATAAACCTAAACCTACTAGTTTACTTAATTTAAAAAATATCCTAAACCCTAAACCCTAAACCTACAACAGTATACCTACACCCCTAAACACTAAACCCTGAATCCTAAAAAACCCAAAACCTTAAACTCTAAACCCTACACCCTAAACCCCTAACCCTAACCCTAACCCTAACCCTAACCCCTAAACCTTAAACTCTAAACTCTAAAAGCATAAACCCTAAAACCTTAAACCCTAAACCCTAAACACTAAACACTAAACTCTAAACCCTAAATCCTAAACCCTAACCTTAAACTCTAAACCATAAACCCTAAGCATAAATATAAAGTAGCTAAATAAATTAAAAAATAAACCTAAAACCTAAGACGTAATAAACCTAAACCTAAACCTAAATGCTAAGAATGGGTAGAACCTTTACGACAGGAACATCACCATCAACCATGTTTAGTCTAGATCTAGCGGTGGAGGCAAAGGTGGAGGCGGTGGTTATCATTGTGGTGGTGGGAGATCTGGAGGTGCCGGGTATATGGAGGTGGAGTAGTGGTGGTTCTGGGAGAGAGAGAGGCACATTGACGCCATTGTTGTAACACAAAGAGACTGGGGAAATGATGGTGGATCTCACTGAAAGTGGACCGGTGGTTCGATGGGGAACTAAACAAACTAAAGAATAATGAATCGACCGCTATGAACTATGTCTTTACAAGAAGGATAGTTTTAGTTGTCTAGGTTTTGATTTGCTCTATGCATGCTAATTATTTATCTATATTGTTTCTTGGGTCTTAGAAAACTTGGTGTGTTACTTGGTAAAGGAAATAAAAAAAGAAATACTGAATATGAATTTGTTCTTTGTTAAAAAAACCCAAAAATCCTAAACCCTAAACCCTAAAAACCCAAAACCCTAAACCCTAAAACTATAAATGCTAAACCCTAAATCATGAAGCCCTAAACACTAAACACTAAATCTAACCCTAAACCTTAAATCCTAAACCATAAAAAACCCTAAACCTTAAACCCTAAACCCTAGAAAACCCTAAACCCTAAACCCTACCCCTAACCCTAACTCTAAACCCTAAACCTAAACCATAAACCCTAAAATTGTAAACCCTAAACCCTAAACCCTAAACCCTAAACTTTAAAAACCCTAAACCTTGAAGCTTAAATCACAAACCTTAAACCCTAAACCCTAAACCATAAAGCCTAAATGCTAAACCTTAAAGCCTAAACCCTAAACCCTAACCCTAAACTCTAAACCCTGAAACCCTAAACCTTAAAACCTAAACCCTAAACTCTAAATCCTTAAAATCGAAAAACCTAAACCTAAACTAAAAAATAATAATAATAAAATAAAATAAATAAAAAACATAAACTTAAATAAAATAAAAAATAAAATAAAATACAAACATAAACTAAAACCTAAACCTAAACCAAAAAGTAAAATATAATAATCTAATTAAAATAAACTAAAATAATATAAATAATAACTTAACCTAAACTAAAAAATAAAATAAACTTAAGAATAAAAATTAAAAATAAAATAAAAAATTACATTAAAATAAAAATAAAATAAATCTAAAAATAAAATAAAGTAAAACTAAATAAAACATAAATCAAAAAATTAAACCCAAAAACAAAACCTAAAAAATATATAAAAAATAAAAACAAATCTAAACTAAAGAAAAAACTAAACCTAAAATAAAAATAAAATAAACTACAATTAAGTAAAATAAGCGCAATAAATAAAACCTAAAATAAAAATAAACTACTAAATCTAAACCTAAAATATAAAATAAAATAAAATAAATCTAAACCTAAACTAAAAAAATAAAAAATAAACCTAAATATACAACCTAAATAAAATAAAATAAAAACCTAAATCCTAAAATAAAATAAAACATAAACCTTAAAAAAAATAAAATAAAAAATAACTAAAAAATAAACCTAAACCCTAAAACCCTAAACCATAAAGCTAAAAGCCTAAAGCCTAAACTAACCATAAACCAAACCCTTAAAACCCTAAATGTAAAAAGACTAAATCCACATAACCTCCCTAACCATAAACCCTAAACCTTAAAACCATAAACCCTATAGTTTTAAACCCTAATCTCTAACCCTAAACCCTAAATCCTAAAAGCACAAACCCTAAAACCCTAAACCCTAAACCCTAAACCCTAAATCCTAAACCATAAACCAAAACCCCACCCCAAACCCCAAACCCTGAACCTAAACCTAAAGTAACAAAATAAATAAAAAATAAACTTAAACCCTGAAACCTAATAAACTTAAACCCTAAGAATGGGCAGAACCTTGATGACAGGTACATCACCATCAACTAGGCTTAGTCTAGATCTAGCTATAGAAGCAAAGGCAGAGGCGACGATTATCGCAGTGGTGGTGGGGAATCTCGAGGTGCTACTTGATATGGTGGTAAGGGTCAGAGCAGTGGCTATGGATGTGGAAGGAGTGACAAAGGTTATAGCCATGGTGGTGATAGATGGAGAGTTCGGGGATATGATGGTGCATCCTGCTAGTCGAGAGGCCAAGGCGGTTGATCTGGCTAGAAAGCGAAGAATGAATTCGATCCGATAAAACTTATGGAGCTGTAAATATAGTGAGAAGTTTAGTAATCTAGGGTTCCTATTTTACTTTATGCGTGCTCATTTTTTATCTATGTCGTCATTTATATCTTAGAAAACTTGGTGTGTTACTTGGTTGATGAAATCAAAAAAAAAAAAAGAAATGTTCAATCTGAATTTTTTTCTCTGTTAAAAAAAAAAACTAAAAAACCTAAACCCTAAATGATAACCTAAACCCTAAACCCTAAACCCTAAAACCCTATTCCCTAAACCATAAACCTTAAAACTTTACCACACCCTAAACCTACCACTATGCCTAAACCTAAACCACTGACCACTAAACCCAAACCCTAACCTTCACCTAACCTCCAACCCAGATCTAAACCTGACCCTAAATGCTACCTAAACTAACTTTAAATCCTAAAGCCCTAAACTTAGGCCAAACCTAAAGCCTTGAAACCTAACTAAGCCCCAGGCCACTAAACCCTACCTTGAGGCCCCTGAGCCTGACTAGATCATCAGCCCTGGGCCTGAGCCCTGGGCTCACTAAACACTGAGCCCTGGGCCTATCTAAATAAAACCTAAAATAATAAACTTAAACCTATAAAATAAATAAATAAAATACATTAAACCTAAACCTAATAAATTAAAATAAATTAATAAAAATAAACTAAAATAAATAATAAAAATACTAAAATAAAATAAACCTAAGAATAAAAAATAAATAAAATAAACATAAAATAAAAAAATAAAATAAACCTAAAATAAAAATAATAATAATAAATAAAACCTAAACTTAAAATAAACCTAAAATTAAAACTAAAAAAAAAATAAAAAATAAAACCTAATCCCTAAATTAAAACAAACCTAACCTAAAATAAAATAAATAAACTTAAACTAAAATAAATAAAACCTAAACCTAAAGTAAAATTAAAACTAAAGTAAAATAAATAAACTAAACATAAACCTAAACCTAAACTAAAAAATGAATCCTCAAAATAAACCTAAAATAAAAACCTAAAACCAAAACTAAATACAATAAAATAAAAACCAAAACTTAAATCTAAAAATAAAAAATAAAACCTAAACCTAAAGAATAAACTAAAATAAAACACCTAAACTAAACTAAATAAACCTAAAATAACTAAACTAAATTAAATAAAAATTAAAAATAAACATATGTAAAAATAAAAAATAAAATATACTAAAATAAATAATCAACAAACTAAATAAACCTAAACCTTCAGGTTAACTTAATTTAAAAAAAGAAAATCCACAAACCCAAAACTAAATCTAAACCACAAAATCATAAACCAGTCTAAACCTAAACCCTAAACCTTAAACCTTAACCATCCATACCCAAACCCTAAAACTCTAAACCTCACCTTAAACCCTAAACAACCATAAAACAAAACTAAATACATAAAACCTAAACTAAATAAAATCTAAAAATAAATTATATAAAAAAACAAAAACCTAAACATAATAAAATAAAATCAAAATAAAATAAAAACCTAAGCTAAAACCTGAACCTAAACATAAAAATAAAATAAAATAATAAAAATAAATTAAAATAAAATAAATAAAAATATAAACAAAACTAAAAAATAAAATAAACCTAAGAATAAAAAACTTAACTAAAATAAAGACTAAACATAAAATAAAAATAAAATAAATCTAAAATAAAATAAAATAAAAACTAAATAAAAACCTAAACCTAAACAAACTTAAAATTAAAACCTAAAAATAAATAAAAAAATAAAATTTAAACACTAAACTAAAAAAAACCTAAACTTAAAATAAAAATAAAATAAATAATATAAAATAAACCTAAACTAAAACTAAAATAAATTAAACTAAAATAAATAAAACCTAAACTAAATAAAATAAAATAAACTAAAAATAAACCTAACCTAAAAAATAAAATTAAAAAATAAACTAAAAATAGAAACTTAAAAACTAAACTTAAAAAAATAAAATAAAAACCTAAACCTAAACCTAAAAATAAAAAATAAAACCTAAACCTAAAAAACATTTCTAAAAAAACTCAACTAAAAAATAAAATTAAACCTAAAAATAAACTAAAATAAAAAAAACCTAAACTAAAATAAATAAAATAAAAAAATAATAATCCTAAAATAAAAAATAAAATAAAATAAACTAAATAAATAAAAAATAAACTAAATAAACTACTATTGGTTTGCTTAATTAAAAAAACTCAAAACCAAAATCCTAAACCTTAAACCACAACCCTAAATCCTGAGCCACAAAACCTAACATTAAACCACAAACTAACCCTAAAAAACTCTAAAACCTTAAATCTAAACTAATTAAACCCTATGAGCCTCATTAAACATCCCTAACCGTTAACCTCTAACTTAAACCACTAAATCCTAAACCCAAACCCTAACTAACCAAATGCTGCTAACTCTATACAAAACCCTAACCCAGCCTAAACCATCAACCCTAAACCTAAACCTTGGCTAACCCTAAACCTAAACCACAAACCCCAAAGCCTAAACCACTAAACCCAAACCCTCCCTAACCCTAAACTACCCTAAACCCAACCTGATGGTGGATCTTTCGCGGTGGTCAGTGGTGGCTCTGGGGGAGAGAACTAAAGAATGGCCGATCGATCTGTGCTTATGGGTATGTCTTCTGAAATAGTTCTAGTTGTGTAAGGATTTTGATTTGCTCTATGCGTGCTCACTTATGATCTATGTCATCGCTTGACTCTTAGAAAACTTGGTGTGTTACTTGATTGATGAAATCAAAAAGAAGAAATATTGAATCTAAATTTTCTCTCTCTTAACAAAAAAACCAAAAACCCTAAAACCCAAACTAAAACATAAATCCAAAACCCTAAACCCTAAAAACCCTGAAACTTAAACCTTAAATCCTAAACCCTAACAACATAAACCCTAATCCCTAAACCCTAAACCCTAAACCCTAAACCTGCAACCCTAAACCTTAAACCCTAAACCCTAAACCCTAAACTCTAAACCAAAACCTAAACCTTAAACCCTAAATCTTAAATGCTAAATCATAAAACCCTAAACCCAAAACCCTAAAAATCCTAAACCTTGAAGCTTAAACCTTAAAACCCTAAATGACCCAAACCCGCTGGCTTGACTCACTCTCACCTAAACTAAATCTAAACCCTAAACCATAAAGCCTAAATCTGAGGCTGAGCCAAGCCACACCCTAAAACCTATCACCTAAAAAACCTTAAAATAAAATAAATAAATAAACCTAAACCTAAAATAATAATAAATTAAGATAGTAAAGATAAAATACCTAATGATAAATAAAATGTATAAAATAAAATAAAATAAACTAAATAAAGCATAAACTAAAAAAATAATAAACTTAAAACCCTAAACTAGAAACTTAAACCTAAAATCAAAATAAAATAAAGATAAATAAACCTAAACCTAAACTAAAATAAAAATCCTAAACCTAAACTAAATAAACTAAAACCATAAACTAAATAAATAAAATAAACTAAAATAAACCTAAACCACTAAAAAAATAAAATCTAAAATAAACCTAAAATAAAACCTAGAACAATAAAAAAAAAAAACAAAATCTAAAATATAAAATAAAAAAATAAAAAACTAAACTAAAAGCATAAACCTAAACCTAAAATTAAACTAAAATAAAAAACCTAAACAAAATAAATAAACCTAAAATAAAATAAACTAAATAAACATAAAGAAAACATAAATAAAAAAAATCAAGTTAAAATAAATAAAAATAAAATAAATAAACCTAAACCTATGGGTTTTCTTAATTTTTTAAAAAAAACCCTAAAACCTAGGCCTAAATCCCAAACCATACCCTACACCCTAAACCCTAAAATGACCCTAAACCCTAAACTCTACCCACAATAAAAAGACCCTAAAGCCAATAAACTAAATAAATTAAAATAGAATAAATAAAAAAACTTAAACCTAAATGACCTAAAAAAAACCTAAATTTAAAGCCTAAATGTAAAAGTAAAATAAATAAAAATAAAAATGAAACTAAAATAAAAGCAATAAAAACTTAAAGTAAACTAAAAAAAATATACCTAAAATAAAATAAAATAAATGCTAAATAAAAACCTAAACCTATAAAATAAATCATAAAAAAAACCAAAAAAGAAATAAAAAAATAAATCCTAAACCCTAAAACTAAAATAAATAAAATAAAATAAACGTAAACCTAAACAAAAAGAAACTAAACTAAGATAAATAAAACTTAAAGCTAAACCTAAAATAAACTAAACCTAAACCTTAAACTAAATAAGATAAAATAAACTAAAATAAACCTAAACCTCAAAACCTAAAATAAGCGTAAAATAAAACCTAAACTAAACCTAAAAAATAAATTAAAACCTAAACTAAACCTAAAATAGAAAATTAAACTACACAAAATAAAAAATACTAAACTAAAAAAAAAACTAAACCTAAACTAAACCTAAAAGAAACCAAAATAGAACCTAAACTAGAATAAACAAACCTAAATTAAATAGACTAAACCAAATAAAAATAAAAATAAAGGTAAATAAAAATAAAAAATAAAATACATTAAAATAAATAAAAAATAAACTAAATAAATTAAATTAATCAAAACAAACAAGTCTACATAATAAAAAAGAACCTTAACCCTAAACCCCAAACCCTAAAATTATTCATAAACCCTAAACTCTAAACCCTAAACCCTAAATACTAAAGAGTAAATATTAAAGCCATAAACCCTAAACCCTAAACCCTATAACCCTGACCTACAACCCTATCCTAAACCATAAACCCTAAAACCTAAAACCTAAACCTACTACAAAATAAAATAAAAAATAAAATAAATAAAAAAATCTAAACCTAAATAAAATAAGAAAAATAAAATAAAATAAAAACATTAACTAAAATCTAAATCTAAACCTAAACATAAAAATTAAAACTAAACTATAATAAAATAAATAAAAACCTAAACTATACTAAAAAATAAAATAAACCTAAAAATAAAAAACCTAAATAAAATTAAAACTAAACGTGAAATAAAAATAAAATGAACCTAAAATAAAATAAAATAAAAACTAAATAAAAATCTAAACCTAAAAAATAAACCTAAAAACAAAACCTAAAAATAAATAAAAAATAAAACATAAAACCTAAACAAAAAAAAACTAAACCTAAAATAAACAAAATTCTAAAATAAATAAAACTTAAACCTAAACAAAAATGAACTAAACCAAAACCATAAACTAAAATAAAATAAACTAAAAATAAACCTAAACCTAAACTAAAGAATTAAACCGAATAATAATCATAAAATAAAAATCTAAAACTGAAACCTAATAAAATAAAATAAAAACTTCAACCTAAACCTAACCATAAAAAATAAAATGTAAACCTAAAAAATAAAATAAAAATAAAACTAAACTAAAAAATAAGCATAAACTTAAACATAACAAATAAACTAAAATAAAAACCTAAACTAAAATAAAAAACCTGAAATAAATATAGTAAACGAAATAAAAAAAATTAATAACCACAAATAAATAAAATAAAATAAACTAAAATAAATAAAAAAATAAACTCAATAAACCTAAACTTATCAGTTTACTTCATTTTTTTTAAAACACAATAAATAATAAACCCTAAATCCTAAACCCTAAATCCTAAACCCTAAACCCTAAACCCTAAATCAAAAAATCCTAAAATAAACACACCCCCCACTAAATCACTGAAACCTGAAACCCTAAACCCTAAAAACCAAAACCTAAACCCCAAACCCTAAATCTTAAATCTTTAAAAAAAATAAAACCCTGGGTAATCTACCACGAGCTTACCCTAGGCTTAAACCCTAAATTATAAACAAAAACCCAATAACCACACAAGAATCACTAACCCTAAACCCTAAACCCTACCCTAAAATGTTAAACCATAAACTAAATCTTTGAGCCAAAGCTAAGCCCTAAACCCTAAAAACCTAAAATCATAAACCTAAACTAAAAAAAACCTTAAAATAAAATAAATAAATAAATCTAAACCTAAATAAAATAATAAATTAAAATAAACTAAAAAAATAAATTAAAATCTTAATGTAAACCTAAAAAAATAATAATAACCTAAACTAAACTAAAAAATAAAATAGTCCTAAGAATAAAAAACTAAATAAAATAAAAAGTAAATGTAAAATAAAAAAATAATAAACCAAAATAAATAAAATAAAACTAAATAAAAGCGAAACCTAAAACTATACCTAAAATATATAAAAAATAAAACTTAAACTCTAAACTAGAAAAAACATAAACCTAAAATAAAAATAATATAAACAAAATAAAATAAACCTAAACATAAACCTAAACTAAAATAAAAAAATCATAAACCTAAACTTAAAATAAACTAAACCTAAACCATAAACTAAATAAAATAAAATAAACTAAAAATAAACCTAAACCTAAACTAAAAAATAAAATCTAAAAATAAACCTAAAATAAAAACCTAGAACCAAAACCAAAAAAAATAAAACAAAATCATAACCTAAATCTAAAAATATAAAATAAAACCTAAACCTAAAAAATAAAACTTAACTAAAAAATATGCATAAACCTAAGCCTAAAAAATAAACTAAAATAAAAACCTAAACTAAAATAAATAAACCTAAAATAAATAAACTAAACTAAATCAAAATAAAAAGCAAACATAAATAAAAAAAAATCAAATAATCTAAATTAAATAAAAAATAAATAAATAAACCTAAACCTATAAGTTTACTTAATTTTTTTTTAAACAAACCCAAAACCCAAAACCTTAAACCCTAAATCCCAAACCATAAACCCTAAACCACTAACTAACACACCCTAAACTCAACCTAACCCCTAAACCCTAAAACCTATAAACCAAAACCCAGACTAAATAAAATTAAAAAAAATAGAATAAATAAAAAACCTAAACCTAAATAAAATAAAAACCTAAACTAAAACCTAAATGTAAAAATAAAATAAATAAAAATAAAAACTTAAACTAAACTAAAAAAATATACCTAAAATAAAATAAAATAAATACGAAATAAAAACCTAAACCAATAAAATAAATCTAAAAATAAAACCTAAAAACAAATAAAAAAATAAATCCTAAACCCTAAAACTAAAATAAATAAAATAAAAGAAACATAAACCTAAACAAAAAGAAACAAAATTAAAATAAATAAAATTTAAATCTAAACCTAAAATAAACTAAACCTAAATGTTAAACTAAATAAGATAAAATAAACTAAAAATAAACCTAAACCTAACTTAAAAAATAAAACCAAAAAATAAACCTAAAATAAAAACCTAAAACCTAAACCTAAAAAAATAAATAAAAAACTAAACCTAAACATAAAAATAGAAAATTAAACCTACACCTAAATTAAATTTAAAAAAATAGTAAACTAAAAAAAATATAACTAAACCGAAACCTAAACCTAAAAAAGTAACCAAAATAGAAAACCTAAACTAAGATAAACAAACCTAAATTAAATAGGCTAAACTAAATAAAAATAAAAAATAAAGGTAAATAAAAATAAAAATAAAAATAAAATAAACTAAAATAAATAAAAAAATAAACAAGATAAATTAAATAAATTGAAATATAAGAGTCTACTTAATTAAAAAAAAGAACCCTAAACCCTAAAATTAACCATAAACCCTAAACCCTAAATCCAAAAACCTAAACACTAAACACTAAATCTTAAAGCCATAAACCCTAAACCCTAAACCCTAAACCCTAAACCCTAAACCCAAAACCTATGACCTAAACCATAAACCCACAAATCCTAAACCATACCACAAAAACCTAAAAACCTAAAAACCTAAACCTAAACTAAAGAAAAACTAAAAATAAAATAAATATAAAAATATAAACCTAAATAAAATAGGAAAACTAAAATAAAACAAAAACCTTAACTAAAATCTAAACCTAAACCTAAACCTAAACATAAACCTAAAACTAAACATAAAAATAAATTAAAATAAAAAAAATAAAAATTAAACTATAAAAAAATAAATAGAAACTTAAACTATACTAAAAAAATAAAATAAACCTAAAAATAAAAAACCTAAATAAAATAAAAACTAAACATAAAATAAAAATAAAATGAACCTAAAATAAAATAAAATAAAAACTAAATAAAAACCTAAACTTAAAAAATAAACCTAAAAACAAAACCTAAAAATAAATAAAAAATAAAACATAAACCCTAAACAAAAAAACTAAACCTAAAATAAACAAAATAAAATAAACTAAACTAAAATAATTAAATCCTAAACCTAAATAAAAATAAACTAAACTGAAACCTAAACTAAAATAAATTAAAATAAAAATAAACCCAAAGCTAAACTAAAGAATTAAACCTAATAATAATCCTAAAATAAAAATCTAAAATCGAAACCTAATAAAATAAAACAAAAACTTCAACCTAATACTAAACATAAAAAATAAAATGTAAACCTAAAAAATAAAATAAAAATAAAACTAAACTAAAACAATAAGCATAAACCTAAACCTAACAAACAAACTAAAATAAAAACCTAAACTAAAATAAAAAACCTAAAATAAATAAACTAAACCAAATAAAAAAAATAAATAAACATAAATAAATAAAATAAAATAAACTAAAATAAATAAATAATAAACTAAACTGTCGGGTTCACTTTTTTTTTACTCCTAACCCAAAACCCCATCATTACCCTAAACCTAAACCCTAAACTAACCCTACTCTAAACTCTAAACATACAGACTAATATAAACCTACACCCTACCCAACCCAACCCTCCTAAACCCCCAGGCCTAAATCCTGACCTAGGCCACCAAATCTTTAAATACTAAATGCTCCAAATGCTACCCTTAACCCTAATAAGCCTCACCCTAAATAATATACTAAACCTAAACCTAAACCTTAACCCTAAACTGAGCCAACGGACCTAAATAATAAACCACTACCCTAAACCTTAAACCCTAAAACCCTAAACCTAAACACAGAACATAAACCTGGCCAAAAAAGACCTGAAACTAAACCCTAAATCTTAAACACTAAAAATTGAAAAACCTAAACCTAAATTAAATAAAACCAAAAAGAAAAATAAATATAAAAGCTAAAACCTAAATAAAATAAATAAAATAAAATCAAATCAAAACTAAAACAAAAATTGCAATATAATAAGAAATAAAATAAAAATTAAAAATTAAACTAAAATAAATTAAATAAAAACCTAAACTAAACTAAAAAATAAAATTAACCTAAAAATAAAAAAACTAAACAAAATAAAAACTAAACATAAAATAAAAATAAAATTAACCTAAAATAAAATAAAATAAGTGCTTAATAAAAACCTAAACTTAAAAATGAAACTTTAAAATAAATAAAAAATAAAACCTAAATCCTAAACTAAAAAAAAATTTAAACCTAAAATAAAAATAAAATAAACCTAAACCTAAACTAAAAAATTAAAACCTAAACCTATATCTAAACTAAACCAAAACCTTAAATAAATTGAAATAAACTCAAAATAAACATAAACTTTACAAAAAAAAATTTAACCTAAACTTAAAAATATAAAAAAATAAATCATAAACTTATAAAATAAATAAAAACAAAACTACACCAAAAAATAAACATAAACTTAAACCTAAACCTAAAAAATAAACTAAAATAAAAAAACGAAAAATAAATTAAATAAACCTTAAATAAATAATCTAAACTAAATAAAAATTAAAAATAAACCTAAATAAAAATAAAAAATAAAAAAAACTAAAATAAATAAAAATTAAAAAATAAACTCAATAAACCTAAACCAACCAATTTACTTAATTTAAAAAAAATCACTAAACCCTAAACCTTAAACACTAAATCCTAACCCTAAATCCTAAAATTAACTCTAAACCATAAATCTTAAACCAACAACCCTAAACCTTAAACCCTAAAGGCACCCTAAACCCTAAACACTAAACCTAAACACTAAACCCTACCCAACCTGACCACTGGGCCTAATCCAACCCTAACCCAAAATCCTCCCTAAACTAACCCTAAACACTAAACCCTAAAGACACCATAAACCCAAAATTAACCTGTAAACCCTTAACTCACTAAACCCTAAACCCTAAGTCCAAAATTCTATAAACCTCAAACCTGACTAAATAAACCTAATCATAAAATAAATAAGGAAACCTAAATCTAAATAAAATAAAATAAAACCCTAAGCTAAAACTTAAACATAAACCTAAACCTAAACTTAAAAACATGTTAAAATAAAAAAAATAAAAATTAAACTATAATAAAATAAATAAAAACCTAAACTATATTAAAAAAATAAAACAAACCTAAAAATAAAAAACCTAATAAAATAAAAACTAAACTTAAAATTAAATTAAAATAAACCTAAAATAAAATAAAATAAAAACTAAACTAAAAAATCTAAACTAAAATAAATAAAATGTAAACCTAAACTAAAAATAAACTAAACTTAAACCATAAACTAAAATAAAATAAATTAAAAATAAACCTATAACTAAACTAAAAAATTAAACTTAATAGTAATCCTAAAATAAAAATCTAAAGCTGAAACCTAAAAAAAATAAAATAAAACTTCAACCTAAACCTAAACATAAAAAATAAAATGTAAACCTAAAACATAAAATAAAATTAAAACTAAACTAAAAAATAAGCATAAACCTAAACCTAACAAATAAACTAAAATAAAAAATGTAAACTAATATAAAAAACCTAAAATAAATAAACTAAAGTAAATTAAATTAAGAAATAAACATAAATAACAAAAATAAAATGAACTAAAATTAATAAAAAATAAACTAAATATTCCTAAACCTATAAGTTTACTTAATTTTTTTTAAAAAAACCCTAAACCCTAAAACCTAAAACTAACCCTTAAACTCCCAGGCAACTGACCCTGACCTATACTGCCCAACCTACCCTAAACCCCAGACCTCAAACCCTAGGCCTAAACCCAACCCTAAACTCCTAAACTTACAGACCCTACCCTAAAGCCTAAACCCTAAACCCTCCCTAAACCACTGAGCCACTGCCTTAAACATAAAAACCCTAACCTAATACAACTTAAAACTTAGAACGCTAAACACTAAACCTTAAACACCAAAACTTAAACCCTAAACCCTAAACCCTAATCCTTAAATCATAAAAATTGAAAAACTTAAACCTAAACTACATAAAACCAAAAAATAAATAAATACAAAAGCCTAAACTTAACTAAAATAAAATAAAATAAAAACCTAAACTTAAACCAAAATCAAAATGTAATAAGAAAATAAAATTCAAAATTAAAAATTTAACTAAAATAAAATAAATAAAAACCTAAACTAAACTAAAAAATAAAATTACCCTAAAATTTAAAAACCTAAATAAAATAAAAACTAAACATAAAATAAAATAAAATTGATTTAAAATAAAATAAAATAAATACTTAATAAAAAGCTAAACCTAAAAAATAAACTTAAAAATGAAACCTAAAAATACATAATAAATAAAACCTAAACCCCGAACTCAAAAAGAAAACTTAAACCTAAAATAAAAATAAAATAAACCTAAACCTAAAATAAAATAACTAAACTAAAAAAAATAATATCTACACCTATACCTAAAATAAACTAAACTTAAACCTAAACCTAAACCTAAACCCTAAATAAAATGAAATAAACTAAAATAAACCTAATCCAAAAAAAAAATAAAATAAAAATAAAAAATAAAATAAAATAAATAAAAATAAATAAACTAAATTAAATTAAAAAAATAAAACTAAACCTAAATAAAATAAAAAATAAAATAAAATAAACTAAATAAACTAAACATATGATTTACTTAATTTAAAAAGACCATTTAAATCCTAAACCCTAAATAAAACCCAACCCAAATAAACCCTAAAAAACCCTAAACCCCAACACTATACTAAACCCAAAAAAACCCTAAACCCTAAACTAAACCCCAAACCACACAAACTCAATAAACCTAAACAACCCTAAACACTAATCCCAAACCTTAAACCCTAAAACCCTAAACCCTAAACCCTAACTAACTAAATAAGCCCAAAACTCTAAAACTAAAGACTAAACCAAACCTGTAACTCTAAACCTAAACCTTAAACCCTAAACAAACCATAAACCTTTAGCCCTAAAATCCTAAAACCTAAAACCTAAAACTAAATAAAACTAATAATAAAATAAAAAACTTAATCCTAGAAAAAATAAAATAAAAACCTAAACTAAAACCTAAACCTAAACCCAAACCTTAAAATAAAATAAAATGACTAAATAAACTAAAATAAAATAAATAAAAACCTAAACTAAACCAAAAAATAAAATAAACATAAGAATAAAAACTTAAATAAAATAAAAACTAAACATACAATAAAAAAACTAAATAAAAACCTAAACTTAAAAAATAAACTTGAAAAAAATTTAAAAAAACCTAATCCCTAAACTAAAAAAAAAACCTAAATCTAAAATAAAAATAAAATAAACAAAATAAAATAAACCTAAACCTAAACTAAAATAAAATAAACTAAAATAAATAAAACCTAAACCTGAACCTAAAATAAACTAAACCTAAACCTAAACCTAAACTAAATAAAATATAATAAACTAAAATAAACCTAAACCTAAACTAAAAAATAAAACCTAAAAGTAAATCTAAAATAAAAACATAAAACCTAAACCTAAAAAATTAAATAAAAACTAAAACTTAAACCTAAAATAAAACTAAAACCTAAACTAAAAAAAAATTAAAATAAAACTAAACTAAAGTTTGCATTAAAACTCAACCTAAAAAATAAACAAAAATAAAAAATCAAAACTAAAATAAATAAACTAAACAAAATAAAAAAATAAAAAATAAACCTAAATGAAATTAAAAAAATAAAATAAACTAAAATAAATAAAAATAAATTATATAAATTAAATAGACCTAAAACTACTTGTTTACAATATTTTAAAAAAATCCCTAAACCTTAAACCTTAAACCCTAAATCCTAAACCCTAAACACTAAACCCAAAACCCTAAACCCTAAAACTAACCCGTAACCTAAACTTATAACTAAACCTAAACCCCACCCTACTGGACCTAAACTTAAAACCATCACTGACCTAAACCTGGTAACCCCAACCCTAACCTAATCCCTGAGCCCTAAAACCAACCCTAAACCCTAAACTAACCTAAATCTAAACCAAACCTTAAACCAAAAGACAAAACCCTAAAACACTAACTGACCCTGGCTAACCCTATACCATAAACCCCAAATTCTAAACCTAAGCTTTAAAACCTAAAACCTAAACTAAATAAAACCTAATAATAAAAAATTAAAACCTAAACCTGGATAAATAAAATAAAACCTAAACTATATAAACCTAAACCTAAAAATAAAATAAAATAAAAATAAAATTTACTAAAATAAAATAAATAAAAACTAAATAAAAATCTAAACCTAAAAAATAAACCTAAAAAAATAAAAAATAATACCTAATCCCTAAACTAAAGAAAAACTTAAACCAAAAATAAAAATAAAATAAACAAATAAAATAAAGCTAAACCTAAACAAAAATAAACTAAAATAAAATAAATAAAACCTAATGCTAAATCTAACTAAACTAAACCTGCACCTAAACTAAATAAAATAAAATAAACTAAAATAAACCTAAACCTAAATTAAAAAATAAAACATAAAAGTAAACCTAAAATAAAAACACAAAGCCTAAACCTAAAAAAAAACCAAAACTTAAACTTAAAAATAAAACCTAAAACCCAAAACTAAAAAATAAAATAAAAATTAAACTAAACTAAAAAGTTTGCATAAACCTAAACCCAAACTTAAAAAATAAACTAAAATAAATAAACCTAAAATAAATAAACTAAATTAAATATAAATAAATAATAAACCTAAATAAAAGTAAAAGAAAAAATAAAATAAGCTTAATAATTAAATAAACATAAACCTATAGATTTACTTAATTTTAGAAAAAAAAACCTAAACCCTAAACCTTAAACCCTAAATCGTGAACCCTAAAACTAACCCAAAACCCTAAATCATAAACCTACAACCTAAACCGTAAACCCTAAACCTTAAACCCTAAACACTAAACCATAAACCCTAAACCCTAAACTAACCTTAAACCCTATCCCAAATCTTAAACCCTAAACCCTAAACCCTAAAAACCCTACACCCTATAGCCTAAATCCTAAAGCCTAAACTAATATGAAACCCTAAACCCTCAAAACCCTAAACCCTAAAGCCTAAACACTAAACCCTAAATCCCAAACCCTAAATCATAATCCTAAACTCTAAACCTTAAAACCCTAAACCTTAAAACCCTAAACCCTAAACCCTAAACCTTGAAAGCATAAACCCTAAAACTCTAAACCCTAATGCTAAAAGCGTAAACCCTAAACCCTAAACCCAAAATGTAAGCCTAAAGTAACTAAATAAATTTAAAAATAAACTTTAACCCTAAAACATAATGAATGTAAACCTTAAGAATGGGAAGAACCTTGATGGTAGGAATATCACCATCAATCAGGCTCAGTCTAGATCTAGCAGTGGAGGCAAAGGAAGAGGTGGCTGTTATCACAGTGGTGGTGGGGGATATAAAGGTGTTGTTGGATATGGAGGTGGTGGTCGAAGTAGTGGAGGTTACAGCCATAGTTTTGGCAGAGGGAGAGATTGGTGATATGATGGTGGATCCTACTACTTGAGAGGTTGGGGTGGTTCTAATGGGAACTGGAGAAATTGAAGGATGGCTGATCTGATCTGGTACTTATGAAACTATGTCTTTATAGTAAGACGGTTCTAGTTTTCTAGGGTTTTCAATTTTCTCTATGCGTGCTTATTTTTTATCTATTTAGTCACTTGTGACTTTGAAAACTTGGTTTGTTACTTGGTTGATGAAATCAAAAAAGAAGAAATGTTGAATACAAATTTTTTTCTCTATTAAAAAACAACCAAAACCTTAAAACCTAAACTAAAACCTGAACCCTAGACCTAAAACCTAAACCCTAAACCCTAAAAACCCTAAATCGTAAACCTTAAACCCTAAACCCTAAAACCTTAAACCTTAAAGCCTAAAACCTACACCCTAAACACTAAACCCTAAACCTTACACCCTAAACCATAAACCCTAAACCCCAAACCTTAAACTCGAAACCCTCAACTAACCCTAAACCCTAAATCGTAAACCCCAAACCCTAAAAACCTAAAAACCTAATCTTAAACTAAATAAAACTTACAAAATAAAATAAATAAAAAACCTAAACCAAAATAAAATAAAACCTAAACTAAAAAACCTAAACCTAAACCTAAAAGAAAATAAAACTTAAAATAAAATTATACTAAAATAAAATAAAATAAAACTTAAAGTAAACTTAAAATAGAAAACATAAATAAAATAAAACTAAAACTAAAAAATAAAATAAACCTAAAATAAAATAATAAAAAAATAAAACAAAATAAAATCTAAATAAAATAAAATAAAACCTAAACCCTAAACAAAAAAAAACCTTAACCTAAAATAAAAATAAAATAAACCTAAACCTAAACTAAAATAAACTAAATTAAAATAAATAAAACCTAAACTTAAACCTAAAAGAAACTAAACCTAAACCTAAACCCTAAATAAACTAAAATAAACTTAAACAAGCCTAAACTTAAACTAAAAAATAAAACCTAAAAATAAACCTAAAAAAATTTTAAACTTAAACCTAAGAAAATAAAGTCTAAACCTAAACCTAAAAATAAAAAATAAAACTTAAACAAAAAAAAAGTAAAAATAACACTAAACTAAAAAATAAAGCTAAACATAAACTAAAATCTAAAAAATAAATAAATAAACTAAACTAAAATAAATAAACCTAAAATAAATAAACTAAACTAAATAAAAATTAAAATTAAAATTATGTAAAAAACATAAACAATAAACTAAATAAATTTAAACATACGAGCTTACTTAATTTATAAAAAAATTAACAAAAAAACCCCTAACTCTAAAATGTAAACCCCTAAAACCAAAACCTACAACCCAAAACCCTAAACCCTAAACTTTATAATCCTAAATCCTAAACCCTAAACCCTAAACCCTAAACACTAAACCCTAAACACCTAAAACCTACAAACTTAAATGCTAAACCCAAAACCCCAAACCCCAAGCCCTATACCCTAAACCCTAAAAACCTAAAAACCTAAACCTAAACTAAATAAATCTTAAAAATAAAATAAATAAAAAACCTAAACCTAAATAAAATAAAATAGTAAAATAAAATAAAAACCTAACCTAATCCTAAACAAAAAATTAAAATATAATAAAAAATAAAAACTAAATAAAATAAAATAAATAAAATCCTAGCCTAAACATAAAATATATTTAACATAAAATATAAAAACCTAAAAAAAATAGAAACTAGATAATAACCTAAACCTAAAAATAAATTAAAAGTAAAACCTATACCCTAAACAAAAAAAACCCTAAACCTAAAGTAAACAAAATAAATAAAACTTAAACCTAAACCTAAAATAAACTAAACTAAAAAAAACCTAAACCTAAACTAAAAAATAAAACCTAAAATTAAATCTAAAATAAAAACCTAAATCCAAAACCTAAGAAAGTAAAATAAAAACATAAACTTAAACCTAAAAATAAAAAATTAAAACATAAAACTAAAAAATAAAATAAAAATAAAATGAAAGTAAAAATAAGCATAAAGTTAAACCTAAACCTAAAAAACAAACTAAAATAAAAAAACCTAAACTAAAATAAATAAAATAAACTAAATAAAAATAAAAAATAAACCCAAATAAAAATAAAAAATAAAATAAACTAAAATAAATAAAAACTAATAACATACTTATTTACTTAATATAAAAAAAAATCATAATCCCTAAACCATAAATATTAAACCCTAAACCCTAAACCTTATTCCTTAAACCCTAAAACTAACCCTAAACCCTAAACCCTAAACCCTAAAACCCTAAACCCAAAATCTTAAACCAACCCTAAAAACAATAATCCCTAAAGCCTAAACCCTAAACCCTAAACTAACAATAAGCCCTAAGCTAACCCTAAACCCTGAACCCTCAAAACCCCAAACCTTAAAGCCTAAACACTAAACCATAAACCCTAAACCCTTAACCTTAATCCTAAACCCTAAACCCTAAAACCATAAACCCTAAACACTATACCCTAAAAACCTAAAAATTTAAATATAGACTAAATAAAATAAAATAATAAAATAAATAAAAAAACCTAAACCTAAATAAAATAAAATTTAGTAAAATCCTATACTAAAACCTAAACCTAAACTAAAAAATAAAAATAAACAAAAATAAAATAAATAAAAACTTAAATTAAACTAAAAAAAATAAAATAAAACTAAGAATAAAAACCTAAATAGAATAGAAACTAAATGTAAAATAAAAATAAATAAAATAAAATAAACTTAAGTTTTAGGTTTTCTTGGAAATTTGGATTTGAATTAAATTTATGAAGGTGTACATGGATTGGATTTAGGCTACATTATAGGTTATTTTCCTAGGTCCTTAAGGCATGGCCTAATCCTATGATTAACCCTTCTAAGTCTTTAGGCTTAGGTTAAGTATTCACCTAATCACTAAAAGTGTCTTATGACTAGGGAAGTCTTAGTTTCTAGATGACTCCTAAACTAAAATAAACTAAACTTAAATAAATAAACTAAAACCTAAATCTAAACTTAAACCTAAACTAAATAAAATAAATTAAATTAAAAATAAGCCTACACCTAAACTAAAAAAATAAAACCTAAAAAAGAACCTAAAATAAAAACCTATAACCTAAACCTAAAATAAATATAATAAAAACTTAAACCTGAACCTTAAAATAAAAAATAAAACCTAAACATAAAAATTAACATAAAAATAAAAATCAACTAAAAAATAAACTTAAACCTAAACCTAAACCTAAACCTAAACCTAAAATAATAAATTCAAATAAAAAATTAAAACTAAAATAAATAAAACTAAAATAAATAATTTAAACTAAATAAAAATAAAAATAAAGAAATAAACTAAAATAAATAAATAAGACAAAATAAACTAAATAAACCTAAACTTGTTGGTTTACTTAATTTTTAAAAAAAACCTAAAACCTAAACCCTAAATCCTAAACCTTAAATCCTAAACACTAAACCCTAAAACTTACCCTAAACCCTAAACTAACCCTACAACCTTCAATCCTAAATCCTAAACCCTAAACCCTAACCCTAACCCTGAACCCTAAACTCTTAAACTCTAAACCCAAAACCCTAAATAAATCATAAACCCTAAACCCTAAACCCTAAAGGCAAACTTGTGGCTGAGCCTAAAACAGATCCACACAAACCTAACCTTAACCAAACCTAAACTCTAAACCCACAAAACTTTAAACTATAAAGCCTAAACACTAAATCCTAAACCCTAAACCCTAAACCTAACCCTAAACCCTAAAATCATAAATCCTAACAAAAAACTATAAAATAAAAAACAAAACAAACTTAAACCTAAATTAAATAAAACCTAATAATAAAATAAAAAAACCTACACCTAAATAAAAATAAAATAAAATAACATAAATAAAAATAAAAACATAAATTAAAACCTAAACCTAAACTTAAAAATAAAATGAAATTAAAATAAAAATAAACTAAAATAAAATAAATAAAAACCTAAACTAAACAAATAAAATAAAATAAACCTAAGAATAAAAAACCTAAATAAAATAAAAACTAAACGTAAAATAAAAATATGATAAACCTAAAATAATATAAACTAAAAACTAAATAAAAATCTAAACATATAAAATAAACATACAAATAAAACCTAAAAAATAATAATAATAAAACCTAAACCCTAAACTAAAAGAAAAACTTAAACCTAAAATAAAAATAAAATAAAGAAAATAAAATAAACCTAAACCAAAACTAAAATAAACTAAACTAAAATAAATAAAATCTAAAGCTAAACCTAAACCTAAACCTAAAAAAAATAAAACCTAAAACTAAACCTAAAATAAAAACCTAAAACTTAAACCAAAAGTAAAATAAAATAAAAACCAAAACCAAAACCTAAAAATAAAAAGTAAAACCTAAATCTTAAAAAAAATAAAAATAAAACTCAACAAAAATAAAGCTAAACCTAAAAAAATAAACTAAAATAAAAAATGTAAACTAAAATAAATAAACTAAACTAGATAAAAAACTAAATTAAATAATAAAATAAACTCAATCAAAAAAAATAAACTAAATTAACTAAGTAAACCTAAAGCTACCAATAATCATTAATTTATAAAAAAGGCCTTAAACCCTAAAACAAGCCTTAAACCCTAAACCCTAAACCTTAAACCCTAAAACCCTAAACCCTAAATCCTAAACCTTAAAACCCTATAACCCTAAACCTTAAGCCCTAAGCCCTAAACCCTAAATCATAAACCATTAACCCAAAAGCCTACAACACTAAACCCTAAACCCCAAACCCTAAACCCTAAACCATAAATTCTAAACTAACCGTAAACCCTAAAACCTACAACATTAAACCCTAAACCATAAACCCTAAACCCTAAACTAATCAAAAATCCTAAACCCTAAACTAACCATAAACCCTAAACCCTAAACTAGCTCTAAACCCTAAGAATGGGCTCAACCTTCACCACAGGAATATCACCATAAACTAAGCTCAATCCAGATCTGGCGATGGAGGAGAAGGCAGAGGCGGTGGTTACCGTAGATATGGTGAGGGATCTGGAGGTGCTGGTGGATATGGAGGCGGTGGTCAAAGCACTGGTGGTTGTGGAGGTGGGAGAAGAGATGGAGGCTATAGCCATGGTGGTGGCGGTGGGAGAGATCAGAGATATGATGATGAATCTTGCTACACAAGAGGCGAGCATGGTTCTGATGGGAACTGGAGAAACTAAATAATGGTCAATCTGATCTATTGGTTATGGAACTATATTTTTATTGTAGAGATGGTTCAACTTATCTAGGGTTTTTGATTTGCTCTATGGGTGCTCATTTGTGATCTATATCATCACGTGTGTCTTAGAAAATTTAGGGTGCTACTTGGTTGATGAAATCAAAAATAAGAAATATTGAATTTGAATTTGTTCTCTCTTAAAAAATAAAACTAAAACCCTTAACCCTAATCCCTAAACTAAAACTTAAACCTTAAAACCTAAAAACCTAAGCCATAAACTCAAAGCCTAAACCTAAACCTTAAAGCTAAACTCTAAACTAAAGCTAAATAAACCTAAACTAAATAAAATTTAAAAATAAAATAAATAAATAAACCTAAACTAAAATAAAATAAAAAATAAAATAAAATAAAAATATAAACTAAAACCTAAACATAAACCTAAACCTAAACCTCAACCTAAAAAGATAATAAAATAAAAAATAAAATCTAAACTAAAATAAAATAAATAAAAACATAAACTAAATGAAAAATAGAAAACCTTAATAAAATAAAAACTAAACCTAAAATAAAAATAAAATAAACCTAAAATAAAATAAAATAAAAACTAAATAAACCTAGATAATAAACTTAATAAATAATAAATAAAACCTAAACTCTAAACTTAAAAAATAACCTAAACCTAAAATAAAAATAAAATAAACCTAAACCTAAACTAAAATAAGTAAAACCTAAACCTAAACCTAAAATAAATTAAACCTAAACCAAAACTAAATAAAATAAAATAAATTAGAACTAAACCTTAACCTAAACTAAAAAATAAATGACGATAATCAATCAATTCGACTAAACAAATTCCAGAAAGCTTCAAGATATGGAAGAAAGAATGAATAATCTCCAAAGTAAGATGACATAAAGCGAACATACCCAACAACAAAAATTCAAATGGCTTCGCAAGCCTTTCCACAACTAGATCAAAACACATTATTATGGGCATACCTCAAAAGAAAGTCAAAATAAGGTCGAGAGACTCACTAGCGCAATTAGCCTTACCAGCAAGAACATCCTTGAATGATTTCAAATCCAACAATGGATTCATGTCAGAAACTGCCATAGAGCCAAAATCCATAGCAAGAGTAGCCATATTAATAGGATTTCCCCATGGGAAAGAAAAAATTATAGCCATAATTGATGGAGGTGCATGGTTTGAGCAGCTAAATGCCATCGAGCCTGCCCAATTGGAAGCAATAGTTAGATTTGCCACAAAAAAAACCCCAAATGGGATGCACCTCCATAAGGGAAACAAAATTTGCTAGTGCACCAAAATATTAGAGGAGAGACAAGATGCTCGAATGAATAGGTTTTTCCTAAAAGATTGAGTATCTTGCTCCCTAAAATTATATCCCCCAATCAAACTGGTTTTGTTAAAGGGAGATCCATTATTGATAATGTTCTATTAGCCCAAGAGATGATTCATGATTCAAATGCAAAAGTTTGAGGTGGTAACCTGGTTTCTAAGTTTGACATTTCAAAAGCCTACGATAATATTGGTTGGGTTTTCCTTTATAAAATTTTGTCTTTATTTGGGTTTTCTAATCAAGTTATTACTTTAATTAAGAATGGGATTGAGAACTCTTGGTTTTCTATTCTTTTAATGGTGAAGTGAATGGATTTTTCTCCTCCTCTCGTAGGTTAAGGCAAGGTGACCTTATTTCTCCTATACTTTTCTTTATTATTGTGGAGTATCTCTCTAGATGTCTTGAGCATATGTTTAGTAGAATGCCTCACATGTTCTACAGAACCACTGATGGGTTTTCCATTTCTTATCTTAGCTTTGCTGATGATTTTGTTTTATTTTGTAATGTCTCGACTCTTTACATTAAAAAATTATTTAAGTTCTTAAATCACTTTGGTAAGGAGAGTGGATTTAATGTTAATCATGATAAAAGTTGTCTTATTACTAGCTCTTCTCTCTCCTTTATTTGATGAAGTTATTCAAAAAATTAATAAGAAAATCTCTTCTTGGAAATTTCATTTACTCTCCTTTCGTGTTAGAGTTATCCTGATCAAAAGTACCCTTTGCTCTTTGCCTATGTATCTCTTGTCTACTATTGTACATACTCGTTATATTATTTAAAAGATTAACAGACTTTTTAACAAATTGTTTTGGGGGCCTAATAGATCTACCCAAAGATTACATTGGGCTAGCTGGCATAACTGTTGTGGTACTAATAATGAAGGTGTTTTGGGTTGCAAAACCTTGGAGGATTCTATTAATTATTTTTCCTATAAAATGTGATGGAACTTTAGAAATAAAGATAGCTATTAGTCAAAGTTTATGCATGCTAACTATTGTCAGGGAAAACACCTAACTCATTTGTGTTTTCAAATCTGGGGATTCTCCTGCCTGGAGAAAGATTTATAGCATCAAATGGAGTGTTGGGAATTAATTTCCTGGGGTATCAATTCTGGTTTCTCCTTTTTCTGGCAAGGAAACTGGCTTGGTTTGGGCTCTACTGATTACCTTCTAAATACTCATTCTATTAGAGTGCTTAAGGTTCATAAATTACTTATTAATAATAATTGGGATGTGACTCAATTGAATAACCTTGTCCCAAATGTGATCATTGAAAAATTTCTCAAAATTTGCTCTCACCCTAATGAACCCAACCAAAGTCTTTTCAAAATCTCTTCTTTTGGAAATTTTATTTCTAAGGATGTTTGGCAATTTATCAAACTTAAATATCAAGATTTCTTGGATTTTACCAAAATCTGGAATAATAGTGTCCCCAGTTCATTTTAGGTCTTAACTTGATGCATTCTTAAGCATTATATCCTTATGGATGCTACTCTTTTAAAAAAGGATTCCACCTCCCCTCTAAATGTCACTGTTGTTATCACATTGATAGTGTGGATCATGTTTTTTAATACCTTCCATTTTAATGGCTAACTTTCTATTATGCAACTTCTTGAAGCATATTTCTCTCATACTTCTAAGGGTCATGTTAAAATTGTCTTAGCTATTATTATTCTTTGGTATATTTGGATGGATAAAAATGATTCAAAGCACCGTAATATTTCTATGAATTATATTTGTATCATTGCCAGATCCAAATATAAAATTTTGTCTCTTTTTGAAGCCAATCTTCTTACTTCAATTTTAAAGGCTACTAGTCTGAGGCCTTGAAATTTGGGATTAACCTTCATACTTGTAATGTTTCTTCCAACCAAAAAGTTATCCATTGGATTAAACCTAGTCATAATTGCATCAAGGTTAACTCTGATGGCTTGATCTCTAATGGTTGTTATGGTTGTGCTGGGATTTTGAGAGATCATGGTGGCAAGGTAATTTCTACTTTTACTTCCCCTTTAGATCCTTGTTCTATTTTTTTTTTTGAACTTAAAGGCATTCATCATGCCATTTCCATTTATTTACAAAGAGGTTTTTCTAAGTTCTGGGTTGAAGTTGATGCTCTCCTTCTTTTAGATTTACTTAAGTCTGACTTCCATGGCAATGCTAAAGTGTTTTATTTGCTTAATCATACTAGGAGTCTTCTTGCTAATCTAGATTTTTAAATTTCTTGTATCTATAGAGAAGGCAATTCTTGTGCTAATTTTCTGGCCAACTTAGGGGCCAATTCTTCTAATTTGCAAATGTTTTCTAATGAAGATCTTCCTTTTTTTTATTAAGGTGTCTTATTAATCTAGATAAAATTGGGTTGCCTTATCTTAGTAGCTTTTAGCTCTTCCTTCCTTCTTTGTGGTTTTCAATTACTTTGTGTGGATGGTTTTTTTGGTTTTGGATATTTCCTCTGCTAGTTTGGATTTGAGTTTTCTCTTCACCTAAACCTAGTTTTGTTCTCAAGTATGAATTCTTCCTATTTTTTGGATTGGTTGGGGTTATTTTTCATTCCTTTGGTTTTTTGCTATAGTTTTTGGTTTCTAGTTTTTTTTATCTCCATTCCTGGTGAAAGTTGGGTTTGCACTAGGTGGAGGCTATTTACCTATCTTCTGCTTGTTGTGGTTATCTCTTCTTATTTTCTCCTTGTTATGGTGGAATTATGTTATTTTGGTGATGAGCAGGGTTTTCTCCTTGGCTTTATTATTCTCTTGTGTTGTTTTTTCTGTCTTTGGTTATTTAATGGTTGGGTTTTTCTACAGCCTAATTTGTTTGGTTTGGGTTTCTGAGTTGGCAGGTTGTTGGTGAAATCTAGATGTGGGTATTATCCCAACTTGGGTTGTGTTGTTCTTTCTGGATTTGCTATCTACCTTTGGTTTTGGTTCTCTTTTTTGGTGGTTATTTTATTAAGTTTTTCAAGGGTGGTTGCTTTGTGGATGGATGGCCTATCGCCTACTTGTTTCTTACTATTTAGGGTGGTTCTTCCAAGTGCTTTTGGCTACCCCTTTTCTCATAAGTTGATCCCTTCCCCCGTTCTTCAGTTATTTGGGGTGAGCGATTCTTGGGTGGGGATTGCTCATCGGATAGTGGTTTTTGTTAGAAGTGTTTTTATGGCTACTACTTCTACTATTATGATGGGTTGGGTGACTCTGTGAGCTATTTGCTACTTTGCAATAGCTTGGAGAACAAATTTTGGGGCTCGTTTCCCTTACTTTATTTCTTCTTTGGTTAGTTTTGAGGATGGATGTCTCTGGTTTATTGTATCCTCTGGTTATGGGTTGGTCCTCCTCCTATATTATTGAGGTTTTGGTTGTGGGTTTTGTTTTGAAGTGGCTAGCTAATGACTCCTGGTTGGATATTATTTGTCCTTGGGTGATGGTGGTTGTGTTTGGTCACTATTATACTGTTATTTTTCTTAGTTAGCTTGTTTTTTGTACTAGGCTTCTTATTATTCTATCATTGGCTACTGTCTCAAGCTTTATGGATTGGATTTTCCTTTCCTTTGATTGGGATTAGCGGTTGCTATCTGTTTCTATCTCCATAACTATCTCCATTATTTGTGGCTTGATGAATATTGTTGGACTTTATACTGATGGTTCTAGGATTGATGATTTGGATCTTTTACTATTGAGGTGGTTTGTTGAGGCTTTCTTGGCTGGCTGTTTGGATTGGCTGTTCTGGCTGTCTAGACTAGTTGATGGAGTGTTTATTTTGGCAAAATTTTCTTGCTCCTTTGGTGATTGTGCTAGGAAACTACTGCTTATCTTTCTGTGACTCTCTTCTTCTGGTTTCCTCCTTGGCAGCCTTGATGCCCACTCCTCTTGATATTAGAATTATTGTTAGACTGGGTTTTATTATTATTGGCTCTTTGCCTATCCTTTTGATGGAGGATCCTACCTCTTATGTGTTTTTTTTCCTTTGGATTGTCTTTGTTTAGTGGCTTTTCTCATATTATGAGGTTTGCTCCTATTAATTTTGTTATCCATTCTTGGTGGTGGCTTTGGTGGTGCTCCTTTAGGTTTGCTGCTATCCTAAAGTTATACAATGCTAAAATAATTCAAGCTCACAATAAGCTAGTCCATCCTAGAGCTTTTCAAATAGGAGAGCTTATTTTAGTTCTAAGGAGACTAGTTGTTGCCATTGTAAGATAGGATGCAAGTTTGAACCCACTTGGTAAGGTCCTTTTACCATAGAGATGGCCTCCTAAGGAGGATCTTATCTACTTATTAATCATAAGGGAGAGCACCCAATGCTTCCAATCAATAGGCTCTACTTAAAAAATATTATATATCATATTTGAAAATAATTATCATCAATAAAAATTCTATCTTGAATTCAATCTCTTCCATGATAAAAGTATTCTTGCTTCTGAATTCACCATGATGTGTTTAGGGTATGTGTAAGGAACCCGAGCAACATCCTATCCTTCATCGACACAACACAAACATAAATTACACATAAATATATAAAACAAACCCATATCTTTTATCTCAGGCTACTCTGAGTTGAGATAATGCCCCCAGCGGAACTCACTCAGTAGCTGCTCTAAGTCAGGATGATGTGCTACCCTGCCTGTGTGTCACCCTAGTGGTCTTCTTACTTTGGAAGATGCGAGTCTGCTACACTTTCCTTCCTTACTTGGCCACTGTGCATCAATGAGCACTTGTTATTTTGATAGGCCTTACTTGGCTGAAAACCTACCTCATGTTAGCTTTATTTAAGAGGACGTGAGTCTGCTGTACTTTCTTCTTAGATTATCCTTCATGCACTAACTAGGTCAAGTATATTTAAGGTTTAGAATAAGTCCCCTAGTAGCTCCTTCCCTCCTGACTACTTCAAGTCTAGGCCCAGTTCTTCCTCGGAGCTCCCCACTTAGTAGTTTCTCTAGGTTAGATAGCATTTGTCTCACCAATGATAGGCTATCTCTAAGATCAGTTCCACTTGGAAAGTTATAAGCCTAGACGCTTTCTTTCTAGATTGATCATTGCACACCAATGGGCACCTTAGGTTGGTTGGTTCTCACTATGCTGACGGATACACCAGTCTTACTAATGGATACACAACAGGTTGGTTGGTTTTCATACCTTACGATGCACCACTCATGACAAATGTAAGTTTTCTATGCTTTCTCCTTGAGTTAGCCATTATAAACTTATAGGTTTACTTTCTCAGGGCTCAAGATAACTCCCCTGGTAGCTCCTCCCCTGTGGGCACTATATTTGGATCATGTCCTTTACAACCCCATTTATACACTACTCAAGTTATTATCAAATTAGACAGTTCCTCTTTTCTAGTAACCACCCCTATGGTTGGAGAATCTGTCCTGTGGATGTGAAAATTCTCCCTTGGTTCAATAAATCTGAGATAGGTCAAGGCCAACATATCCCTTCTCAGTGTGGTCCCTCGTACACCAACAGGGTCGACATAAACATATAAATAAAATATAAATTCGCTTATGAATTAGGAGGACACACATAGCGGGACCTTTTCCCATGCAAATATCCTATTTTTAGGGCAGTTTCAGCAAAACTCCCAATAGGAATCAATTGACTACTCTTGAGTTGAAATATGTCCCTAGCAACATTCACTCAATAATTGCCCCTAAGTTGGGTTCAATTTGTTGTGCTACCAAAAGGTCACCCCAACGGTTGTTCCCTACTTTAGAAGATGTAATTCTGCCACACCTTCTTCCTAGCACAATCATTGCACACCAAAAAGCAACCCCTTAGGTTGGCTAGCTCTACCCGAGGGCCAATAGTCTATCCCTTTGGATTTATAAATCTGAGATAGGACAAGTACGATATGGACCCTTCTCAGTGGGTCCATCATACACCATCAACAATAAGAACAACAAGCCTTTATCCCACTAAGTGGGGTTGGCTATATGAATCCTTCATCTCCATTATGTCCTACTATATGTCAAATTCTCATTTAATTCAAGTATACTAAGGTCATTTTTTATACATCTTAACCAAGTATTGTTAGGTCTACCTCTACCTTTCTTAAAATAAGGAAAATCTAATGCACATACTCTCCTATCCGGTTCATCGAACAACTGACGCTTTATGTGGCCAAACCATCTAAGGTGACACTCTCTAATCTTATCACCTGAGCTACTCAACTTTTCCCGAACATACTCATTTCACATTTTATCTCTAATAGTAAAGCCACTCATCCACCTGAGCACCCTCATCTTTGTAACACTTAACTTAGTCTTATGCTTCTCTTTTATTGGCCAACATTCTGCACCATAAGTCATTGCAAGTCTTACCACTATCTTATAAAATTTTCCCTTAAGTTTAAGTGGAACTTTTCTATCACACAACAGGCCATATGCATTCCTGCACTTCAACCATCTAACTTGAATTCTACTAATAACATCTCCATCTATTTCATCATCATTTTGAGCAATGGAACCTAAATATTTGAATCACTCACACTTATTAATGACTTGTTCACCTAATGTCACAACACAACCACTAGAACATCTACAACTATAATTACACTCCATATATTTAGTTTTAGATCTACTTAAATGAAAACTTTTAGACTCTAATGTTGACCTCCATAATTCACGTTTCTCTTGGACTCCCTCTCTAGTCTTATTAACAAGAAGAATTTCATCAACAAAATGCATACCCCAAGGTACATCTTCTTGTAAATGCTTAGTAAGAACATCCATAACTAATGCAAAATGATAAGGGCTTAAAGCTGATCCTTGATGTAATCCAATTGAAATGGGAAAATATTTTGTCAATCCTCCTTGTGTTTGGACATAAGTAACAGCTCTAGTATACATATCCTTAATGACTTGAATATAACCAATACTAACTCCTTTCTATTCTAGAACTCTCCAAAGAACATCTCTTGAAACTTTATCATAAACTTTATCTCGCACACCATCATGGTCCATAAATTAAATCTATCAAATTTTATCGAGCTCACATCCCCAGCGGATATGCCGTCAATACAAAATCAAACTAAACTAAACAAACCATATCAAAACACATGAAATTAAGATAAAAGTAATCTTGACTAATTTTGAGTTGACATAAGTCCCATGCGGCATTCATTAAGTAGTCACCCTAAGTCAAGTTTGATTTATTGTGCATCCAACAGGTCACCATAGTGGTTGTTCCTTGCTTTGGAAGATGTAAGTCTGCTACGCCTTCTTCTTAGCCCAATTGTTGCACACTGAAAGGCAACCCCTTAGGTTAGGTAGCTCTACCCTGTAGCTGGTAGACTATCCCTTTGGATTTGTAAACCTTAGGTAGGTCAAGGCTGATATAACCCCTTCTCAGTGGGTCCATCATGCACAGATAGGGTCCATACATTAACTTAGATTAAATTAAACCCAATCTGATTTTCCCTTATGGAGTTAAATCACACCCTTCTCCCCAATGTAGCTCAAAATTATATATAAACAAGTCAAGCAAACAAATCAAATTCAAAACCAACTTCTCCAATGGAGCCAAATTAAACAACTCCCCTAGTAGAGCATAAATCAAAGAAATCCAACCAAACTCTTATCCCTAGTGGATACATCCCCAAACAAATCTATGAATTCAAACTCAAATCCCAATCCCCAACGGATAGCCTGAACATGCTTCCCTAGTGGAAGGTTCATATACCCGATCCCTAGCGAACTCGAGTCCATATCTCTAGCAGATATGCCTCTGCAACAATTAAAGTAAAATAAATTAAAGTTGATTCGATCTTAATCCCTAGTGAATTATAAATTCTTATCCCCAACAGATCTTCTTATCCCTGGCAAATTTTCATCTTCTATTCCCTCAACATAGACCCCTCACATGTCATGTCCAATGCATGTTGGATCCCATAGCAGATCTCCCTCCATATCCTTAACATGGAATTCTCATCAAATCTTATTTCTTATCTTATGCACACCCTTAATACATCAACCCAAAGCCTAACAATGTATTCATTCAAATTACATCATCCTAACTTTATAATCAATATTTTATGATTTTTGATGGTGCAAGATCAAACTAACTATACAATATCATGCTAAACATATTAAAGTGTGAACTAACACGCTATATTATATTATAATATATGGTGTTATATTATAACTTTCAACAATAAAATATATTGTTTAACATTACACCTCTTAGAATCACTTAAAAGGAACAAATTACAAAATTTTCTCAAAATATGAATAATGTTAATTTTTGACATAAAATTATTATTTTTATATTAGAAATGGTACAAAATAGCATAATTTTGGGGTTGCTTCATGGTGTGTGCCATGAATTTGGCCAAATCTTTCCATCTCAACCTTCAAATTAATATTTTTGTGAGTTTTAACCCAATGTATTATAACAAAAGTAAAACATACAAAAATGTACAATAACATTTAGTAACACACCACCAAATTCTCTGTTGGTAAGATAATTCTATTATGTAAAGGACTAAGTCTGTTGATAAGAATATTAGAAATCAGCTTATTGAAGAAGGTGCAAAGGCTAATAGGTCTAAAATCACTCCAATACTCTAGATTATCTTTTTTAGATTTAAGAATAATAGATGTACTAGAAAAATATCTAGGAAAAGGATTACCATTAAAAAAATCAATCACAAACTTAGTCAAATCATTTTTAATTATAAATCAACATTTTTGAAAAATTGAGTAGTGAAACCCTCCAGACCAGCAACATAATCTATGTTCATGCTATTCAAAAATTTAAAAATTTCATCTTCATTAAGCACAATGGTAAGCAAATCATTATCATCATTAGTAATAATAGAAGGAATCAAGTGCAATTAAGAAATAGCTTCTTAAGAGGAATTCAAATTAAGCATATTTCTAAAGTAATTAATAATTGATTTCTTAATAGCATTATTCTCCATAATCCAATCTCCAATATCATTTTTAATTTTTTGAGTATTATTTAAAGCTCTCTTTTTATTAACCAAAGCATGGAAATACTTAGTATTCCTGTCACCATCCATAATATGTTTAATAGCAGCTTTTTGGACCAATAAGTCTCTTCCATATTTTGAAAGTTAACAAGTTTATCTTTCACCTCAGTCAAGTCTATAATCTTAGAAGGATCAGACATAATAGAGACTTCAAGATCACAAACCAATTTTTCCATAAGTTTAATATTAGCTAAAAGGTTTTAAAATAATGCTTATTCTACCAGCCCAAAATTTGTTTAAGTCTTTCAAGTTTAAGCTAAAGTATATTCATCCCCATAATCAAATTATTTGGATGTAAAGGAGCATTCCAATTTTTATCCATAACATTAAAAAAATCAATATGTTGAATCCACATGTTTTGAAATCTAAAAGGATAGAGGTTTTTAAGTCTTTTAGAGTTATCTTTAGTAGAAACTAGAAGAGAAGCATGATTTGACAATGTTCTGCTTAAATGGTCAACAAAAGTAATAGGCCATTGAGTAATCCAATGACTATTAAAAAGAATTTGGTCCAACCTTTGCCAAAGTCTAGAGTTTTGCCAAGTATAATTAGAGCCCTTTAAAGCCAATATCATTTAAATTATAATCAAGGATCATACTGTAGAAATCTTCCATGGAATAAATATTAGGAGAACAACCAACATTTCATTTAGAAGAGAATAAAATGGTGTTGAAATCACCACCAACAAACCAAGGTTTGTTGACAGAGGTAACAAAATTCCTTAAATTATCCTAAAGAAGATTTCTACCAGATCTAAAACAACATGCATAAACAAAAGAGCCCAAAACACAATAATCACCACAAGAGATTTGAGCATTAACAACTTTATGAAAGTCATCAATAATATAGACCTCAACAAAATTATTCCAAAAACACCAAATCTTATTACTAACATTAGAGAAAATTTTAATGAAATCGATCATTCTCGGAACATGGTTAATTTTATTAGTATGAATAAGAGGCTCCAGAATAATAAGAAGAGAAATATTATGAATGTGACAAAGATTTCTAATATGATTATGAATAGAGAGGGTACCGATCCCTCTAACATTTTGAATAAGAAAATTAAACATAACAAAAATAAAAAAGGTGGGTTAAGTAAAGGTTATTAAGAGAGGAGTGAGAGGCCACAACAGATCTAGTGTTTTTGGAAAATTTGGGTGGGAAAGTTTTAATATTTTTTTATTTTTAGCATGATAAGTTTGAAAGCCATTTTCTTTTCCCCTAGAGTCTTCATCCGAGTAAGATTTAGTAACATTTTCATTGATTTAAGAGAAATTTCCAAGTGATTGGAGTGAAGTTCACCTTCTTTCAAATCCATACTTAGTTGAAAAGAAGGTATAACCTGAATATCAAGATTATAAATGAGAGAGGGTGATGATTTGGAATGATTTAAAGCACAAGCAGAAAAATCCAGATCAAAAATGTTTTCAGCATGCTCAACATCATTTAAATCCTCATTAAAAGCTTCATTTTCATTGACCAAAGCTGGCATATACGTAAGAATAGAATTAAAAGAAATAGAATCATCTTCTAATAACTTATAGAATTTATTATTCTCCACATTTGAATTTTATTTTTTATTTATTTTTTACTTTATTTTTTAGGTTTAAGTTTTTATTTAGATTTTATTTTATTTTATTTCAGGTTTACTTTATTTTTATTTTACGTTTAGTTTTTATATTATTTAGGTTTTTTATTCTTAGGTTTATTTTTTTCAGTTTAGTTTAGGATTTTATTTATTTTATTTTAGTTTATTTTTATTATTTTATTTTTAGGTTTACATTTAGGTTTTATTTTAGGTTTTTATTTTTTTTTATTTTTAGATTTTATTTACTTTAGTTTTAGGTTTTTCAGTTTTTAGGGTTTAGGGTTTAGGGTTTATCATTTAGGGTTAGGGTTTAGGGTTTAAGGTTTAAGGTTTAGTGTATAGTCTTTAGGGTTTAGGGATTTTAGGGTTTATGGTTTAGGGTTTAGGGTTTAAGGATAACTTAGGGTTTAGAATTTTTAGGGTTTTGGGTTTATGGTTTAGGGTTAGTTTATGATTTAAGGTTTAGGGTTTTAGAGTTTAGGTTTTAGGGTTTAGGGTTTAGGGTTAGGGTTAGGGTTTAGCATTTAGGGTTTAGGGTTTAGGGTTTAGGGTTAGTTTAGGGTTTAGGGTTTAGGTTTAGGGTTTAGTGTAAGTTATCTGAGTTTTAGCATAGTTTTAAGATTTTTGGTTTAGAGTTTAAGGTTTAGGATTTACGATTTTGGGTTTAGGGTTCTTTTTTTTTTAAAAATAAAAAATTAGATAAACTGGTAGGTTTAAGTTTTTTTAATTTATTTATTTAATTTTTTATTTATTTTAGTTTATTTTATTTTTATTTTTATTTTTGTTTAGGTTTATTTTTTATTTTGATTTAGTTTATTTTCTTTATTTTAGGTTTATTAATTTTAGTTATGGTTTTCAGTTGAAGTATATTTTTTATGTTTCGATTTAGGTTTACGATTACTTTTAGTTTACTTTTATTTTTAATTTATTTTTTAGGTTTTAGTTTTATTTTTTATTTTTATGTTTAGGTTTAGGTTTTTATTATATTTTTTTAGGTTTATTTTTTTGGTTTTATTTTTAGTTTAGGTTCATGTTAATTTATATTTTATTTTATTTTATTTGTTTAGGTTTTATGTTTACTTTATTTTATGTTTAGGTTTAGGTTTCATTTATTTTAGTTTAGTTTATTTTAGTCTTGGTTTAGGTTTATTTTATATCATTTATTTCAGGTTTAGGTTTTTTTAGTTTAATGTTTAGGTTTTAATTTTTATTTGTTTTTAGGTTTTATTTTTATGTTCCTATTTTATGTTTAGGTTTTTATTTAGTTTTTATTTTATTTTATTTTAGGTTTATATTATTTTATTTTTAGTTTAGTTTTTTTATTTTATTTAGGTTTTTTATCTTTAGGTTTATTTTAATTTTTAGTTTAGTTTCAATTTTTATTTATTTTATGTTAGTTATTTTTTATTTTTTATTTTATTTTATTATTCAGCTTTAATTTTAGGTTTAGGTTTAGGTTTAGGTTTTTATTTTATTTTATTAATTTATTTTATTTCAGTTTATGTTTTTTAATTTATTTTATCTTTAGGTTTAATTTCATTTAGGATTAGGTTTTTTGGTTTTTAGGGTTTAAGGATTAGGGTTTAGGGTTTAGTTTTTAGGGTTTAGGGTTCAAAGTTTAGGGATTAGGGTTGTAGGTTTTTGGGTTTAGGGTTTAGGGTTTAGGGTTTAGGGTTTTAGGATTTCAGGTTAATGGTTAGTGTTTCTTTTAAATTTTTTTTATTTTTATTTTTAGGGTTTAGGGTTCAAATTTTAGTTCAGGGTTTATGGTTTTTATTTATTTTTAAACATAGAACAAATTCAGATTCAACATTTCAACTTTTTGATTTCATCAACTTAGTAAAACACTAAGTTTTCTATAACCCAAGCGATGACATAAACAAAAAATGAGCATGCATAGAGCAAATCAAAAACCCTAGATAATTAGAACCGTCTCTATTATAAAGACATAGTTCCATAAGAAATATATCAGATTGCCTGTTCTTCAGTTTCTCTAGTTCCCATCAGAACCACCCCGGCATCTCGAGTAGCGGGATCTACCATCATATCCCTAATCTTTCCCTCTGCCACCACCACTAATGTAACCTCCGTCGCTCCTCCCATCTCGAGTAGCAAGTTTAAGTTTATTTTATTTTTATTTATTTTATTTTTATTTTAGGTTTAGTTTTCTTTTTATTTAGGGTTTAGGTTTTATTTTGTATATATATTTTAGGTTTTATTTTAAAATTTATTTTTAGGTTTAGGTTTTTATTTAGCTTTTCTTTTATTTTATTTTAGGTTTATTTTATTTTTATTTTACGTTTAGTTTTTATTTTATTATTTAGTTTAGTATATGTTTTTATTTATTCTGTTTTAGTTTATTTTTATTAGTTTATTTTATTTTATTTTTTAGGATTAGGTTTAGGTTCTAATTTAGGTTTCTATTTTATTTTATTATTTTATTTTATTTATGTTTAGGTCTTTATTTCATTATTTTATTTTTAAGTTTTATTTAGTTTAGGTTTTTAGGGTTTAGGGTTTAAGGTTTAGGGTTTAGGGTTTAGATTTTTAGGGTTTATGGTTTTAGGAGTTAGGGTTTTGCATTAGGGTTTAGGGTTTAGGATTTAGTGTTTAGGCTTTAGGGTTTAGGCTTTTTAGGATTTAGGGTTTAAGGTTAGCTTAGGGTTTAGGGTTTAGTTGACCAATTGAAGATAATTGTAGGCTTTGGTTTCAATTAATTTAGATTTAGTTTTGATTTAGGCCAACTTGAGCCTTTAGGTCAATTTGGGCTAAGTAGGTCAATTGGGTTCAATTGGGTTCAATAATGGCTTTGGTCATGTTCAATAATCAATTTGGAATGAACTCGAGCCATTAGTTGCAATCAATTTGATTTATATTTTGATTTGAACCAATTTGATCTTTTAGGTCAATTTGGGTCAACTTGGGTCAAAAAGGCCAAATGGGTTTGGTTTGACTCAATTGAAGGTCAGGTCATATTCAAATATTGATTTTGACTTGGTATGAATCATTGGTTTCAAAGGATTTAGCTTAGGTTGTAATTTAGTTAGTTTGGGTTCATATGGGTTAAGGGGTTGACTTGGTCAAATGATTAAGTTGACTTGGTTTGACCCAATTTGTGACAATTGATCAACCTAAGGTGATCAACAATCATGATGGGAGATTTTGATGGGCTTGGTTGAATCCAATTTGGGTAAGTTTAGAACTTGGCTCAAATTGGTCAAATTGTCCACTTTGGGTCAAGTGGACCAATTGGGTTTAGTTGGCTTGATTTTGGTTTGACTTTGATTTAGTTGAGTTTATATATGGATTTGGGATTGATATATAAATTCAATTTTGCAATTGGCTTGGGTTCAAATGGGTTTTGGTTCATTTGAACATTTCAAGTCAAAAGGGTTAAGTTGGGTTTAACTTGGGTTTATATTGGTTAGGCTTGATTATTGTAGATTTCATTTATATTTGTGAATATGATTGAATGTATGATTGATTCATAGGAAAATCAATTGAATTTGGGTTTTGGAATGAAGGATTTTGGCTAAGTCCATGGAGTTGGGTCATGTGGTTTATGTTTGGATTTTGATTTGGTTTGATTTAGTTTTGATGATTTAAAGGTATATTTCATTTAAATTTGTGAAAATGATTGAAAGTATGATTGATTTGTGAGAAAATCAATTGCGTTTGACTTGATTTGGATTAATATTTGGCTAAGTCCATGGGATACGTCATATGGCTTAGGAAGGGTTTTGATTTATTTGATTTAGTTTGATTTGGTTTTGATCATTTGAATGTAGATTTGATTTTTATTTAGAAATATGATTGAATATATAAATTGATTATGAGAAAATGAATTGATTTTAGATTGATTTGGATTAATATTTGGCTAAGTCCATGGGATAGGTCATACGGCTTAGGAAAGGTTTCAAGTTTGGATTTAATCATGGGCTTCAAACATTAGGTTTTAGAATTTGGCTTTGGATTTGGATTTGAATTTAATGTTTGAATTGAACTTGAGGTTTGGTTTAAGAAGGTGAATAGGGATTGGATTTAGGTTGTAAGGTAGGTGGATTATCCTAATCCCTAAGGCATAACCTAATCCTATGGTTAACCCTTCTAAGTCTTTAGGCTTGGGTTAAGTGTTTACCTAATTGTTAGAAGTTCTTATGATTAGGAAAGTCTTAGTGTCTAGAAGACTCTTAAGTTTAAGATGGGAAGATTGAATCTGCACTCCAAAAGTGAGGATAATAGGCCTTAGGCTCCATAGTGTTTCCCTTGGAGATACATGATTGGAAGACTAAAGCCAAGTTTCACAAATATAGACTCAGATACATCTTTCAAAGCTTTGCTTGGGAGACCATGGATACATGAGAACAACATATTTTCATCCTCTCTACATCAGTGTATAAAGTTTGTGAGAGGTGGGAGCATCTACTATGTCAAAGGAAATCTCCCTCAAAATCAACAAGCCTATTCTCACAAACTTAGGCAAAGTTTAAAAATAAAAACAAAAGAAAAAGAAAAAGAAAGAGAAAAAGAAAATGGAAAAGAAAATAAAAGGGAGCGAAAATAGACTTGGAGGAGGAAGTGGAGCATGACATTAGATTCCACCCATAGTTTGTCACTCTATTCGAACATATGGGTAGGACGATTTGATCTCCACCAAGCAGAGGAATAGGCTAGTTCAAGGGCAGTCCCAGGGGTGAAAAACCTCATTATTGTCCACCCAATAGAAGATATGTCCCAACTTCAAGGAGTACACCTGCATCCATATAGACTTAGAATCTAGTTCATAGGATGAGTCTTATATGGTTTGCACACTAGCCAGCTCTTCTAGGTAGTAGATTTTCTTAGAGGTGACACTTGAGCTAAATAGCGATGAAGACTCATAGGTTCTTTCTGGGAGCATGATCTTCAAGTCATGAAGTTGATGTAAAACTTGAGGATGATTCATATAAAGATTTAATAAAATTACTTTTTGATTGGTACTTTCCTTGTGTTCATAATTTAGCAAAGAAAGGGATAATCCCACATAATTAGTCAAAGCACAAGTCAGACTGCTTTGAAATAATATGGAAGAACAAATGCAAAAGCTCTCATTCAAGACAAGGATTAGGATTCAGAATAGTGGATCAAGTCGATGATGACGATTACTGCTTAGTCATCACCAATGATTTGGAATCTGATAGGTTCTTTTGAAATCACATTAGATCATATGAGGAGCTATTCTTAGAAACTTTAGATGATCCAGATGATTTTGAAGTTAAAGATGCAATGCTTGAGTTCGAAGAATAGATCAAGTCAACCGTCAATGAGCTCAAGGAAATTAACTTAGGAACTGAAGAAGATCCATGCCCTACATACATTAGTTTTTTGTTGAATGAAATTGAAACTAATGACTTAGTTATGCTATTTTCTAAGTTTGAGGACTCCTTTACATGGAGTTCTAAAAAGATCTCAAGATTGGCTCCTAACGTAGCGGTCCATAAACTAGCAATAGAGCTTACTGCTGACCTTATCAAGCAAGCTCCTAGATTAAATATTGAACAACATGTTATTTTTGAAGTCAAGAAATTGATCAATACTGGCTTCATCCAGGAAGAAAAATACCCTACCTGGTTAGCCAGCATCATCCCAGTTAAGAAAACAAATTTCCAAATTTCCATATGCATCGATTTTAAGTATTTAAATAAGGCATGCACAAAATATGATGTTCCACTACCAATCTTGGAGCTCCTGGTGGACATTGCCTCATCTCTTGCAGTATTCTCTTTAATGGATGACTCATATGGATATAATCATATAAAGATGGCCCTAAAAATGAAAGAAACACTGCTTTTAGAACCCTGATCGAAATCTATTAATATAAAGTAATGCCTTCTAGCCATATAAATGCTAGTGCACATACCAGTAGGCTATAACTCGAATCTTTGAGGAACTCATTCATCATCAAGTTGAGTGCTATGTTGATGATCTCGTGCTCAAAAGTAGAGAAAAGGAAGACTATCTCTTTGACTTGAGAGTAGTTTTCAAATAGTTATAATAATTTAATCTCAAAATGAATCCCATGAAGTGTGCATTCAGAATAGCTTCAGTGAAATTCCTTGGGTTTGTTGTCCGACACCAAAGAATCAAAATCGATCTAGAGAAGATCAAGGCGATATTAAAAATGCCACCCCTTAAAAGTTTGACTCAATTCTGATCATTCTAAGGGTGGTTTGCATATCTAACAAGCTTTATATCCAACCTATCGGGAAGATATTAGTCGTTCTCAACACTTGTCAAAAAGGATGTCATGTTTAAGTAGGATAACAAGTATGAGCATGTCTTTGAAGACATCAAGCATTACCTGATGACACTGCTAGTTCTAGTAGCCCCTATTCCGGTCAAGCCGCTCATACTTTACACTATTGTGTTAGACAACTCCCTTTGTGCTTTATTAGCCCAAGAAAATGATGAAGGGAAGGAAAATGCACTCTACTACCTTATCCATCATCTAATCCCTACTGAGGCTAATTGTCCACCCATTAAGCAGCATTTTCTAGCTTTAATCTTTGCATCCCAAAAGCTACACCACTACATTCTTCCTCATAAGGTGAACTTAATCTCTAGGATCAATCCACTACAGTATCTCATGATATGGTCCACGCTATCTAGATGGCTGAAATGTTGGTCCATGATCCTCTCGGAGTTTGACATTACCTTCATACCCCTCCATGCGATGAAATGACAAGTCTAATATATTTCTTAGCAGCACACCCACTTCCTGTTGACTCTTTTCTTAGTGATGATCTCCCCGATGAACAAATCATGAACTTAGGGGATACTAGCATTCAATGTTAGGAGGTGTACTTTGATGGTGCGGCTACCTCTCAAAGAGGAGAAGAACCATAATCTATTATTCAATGAAAGGAAGGGGTAGGAATAGTTTTCTAAACTCCATACTGCGATGTGATGAGATTCTAATATCATCTGTCCAATCTTTGAACCAACAATGAAGCCGAATATGAGGCTCTAATTACTGGACTAGAGTTAGCCATTACTCTAAGCATCCAGAACATGAACATCTTCAGGGATTCTCAGCTAGTTATCAACCAAATCATTGGGTCCTATAATGTTATGAAGCCAAGCTCCATCACTACCATAAGTATACCATAGAGTTATTGCCCCAAATTTTAGAGGTTTCAATTTATATGATTCCTTGAAGAGAGAACGTCATAGCGTATGCTTTAGCCAAGCTTGGCAAGGAGTTGGCATGTTCGAAGGATGAGTCGATATCAATAAAGGTCCAATATAGACAAGTCTTATCCCTTATTGATATTGAACTCATCAAGAAGTACTATCTTGAAGGGGAGGTTTCCATTCCAAAGAAGGACGAGGAGTTAGATTAGAGGCAACCATTCATGTATTAACTAAATAAAGGCAAACTACCTAAAGAGAAGCCCCAAGCCTATCAGATGAAATAGAGAGCACTTTCTTACACTCTTGTGGATGGTGTCTTATACCGGTGGTCTTTTGATCATATGTGGTTAAGTTATTTAGACAAGCACGAAGCCTATTAAGATCATGACCAAGGTACACTCAGGATTATATTGAGCCAACCAAGTTAGTCCAAAGATGAAAGCCAAGATCAAGAGATTAGCATACCACTGGTCATCGATGATCAAAGATTGCATGGATACAGCTAGGCGATGCCACCAATATCAAATACATGATGTGGTCCTTCACTAACGACCCAACATTCTACATCCTGCATTGGCCTCATGGTCATTCGAGTGTTGAGGTACTAACATAGTGGGTCTGATTGATTCTCCTTCTTCCAAGGGTCATCGGTTCATCTTAGCTACTACTGACTACTTTTCTAAATAGGCAAAGGCGATTCAGCATAGAGAGGTCACATCTGAGCATGTGCTCCAGGTTTTTAGGAATCATATCATATATAGGTTAGGAGTGCCTCTTCAAATTATATCTAATAATGGTACTCATTCAAGAGCAACAAGATCAACAACTTTTCTTAGAAACACAACATAGAGTGGAGATATTCTACCATCAACTATGTGAGGGAAAATAGCTTAGCAGAAGCCATCAATAAAACTCTCATCAAAATACTAAAGAAGACACTCGACAATAAAAAGCGATAGTGGCATGAAAAGTTAGTTGAAGCCTTGTGGGCTTACCACACCACATATAGAACTCCAATGAAGTCTACTCATTTTGAAGCTGTTTTACCATCATAAATCCAACTCCCATCACTAAGGATGGCTGTGGGTAAGAAGATTATAATAGAGCAGAACACCAAGCTGCGGTTAGAAGAGCTCGAAGGTTTGGAGGAGAGATGCTTGCGGTCATGCTAAAAGCTCAAGTTGTGCAAATCTAAAATGATTCAAGCTGACAATAAGTTGGTCCGTGCTAGAGCTTTTCAAGTAGGAGCACTTATTTTAGTTATGAGGAGATCAATTGTTGGCCGTCATAAGATGGGAGGCACATTTGAACACACTTGGGAAGGCTCTTTTTCCATAGAGAAGACCTACCAAGGAGGATCTTATGAGCTTATTAATTATAAGGGAGAGCATACAATGCTTCCAATCAATCGGCTCAACTTAAAAAAATATTATAAATCATGTTTGAAAATAATTATCATCAATGAAAATTATATTTCAAATCAATCTTTCCATGTTGAAAGTATTCTTGTTTGTGAATCTGCCATGATGTGTTTATGGTAGGTCTAAAGACCCCAAATGGTGTCTTATCCTTCATCAACATAAGACAAACACAAACTACACACAAACATATAAAATAAACACATATCTTTTATCTCGGGCTACTCTGAGTTGAGATATTGCCCCTAGTGGCACCCACTCAGTAGTTGCTCTAGGTCTGGCTGACGTGCTACCCAGTTAGTGTGTCACCCCAGTGGCCTTCTTACTTTGGAGGATGTAAGTCTACTATGCTTTCCTTCCTTACTTGGCCACTACACACTGACGAGCGCCTTCTTTGTGTGGTAGGCCTTACTGTGTGGTTGGTAAGCTACCTCATGTTGGGTTCATTTAAGAGGAAGTGAGTCTGCTACACTTTGTTCTTGGATTAGACTTCATGCACTGACTGGGTTGAGTATATTTGACATTTAGGATAAGTCCCCTAGTGGCTCCTTCCCTCTTGACTACTTCAAGTTTAGGTCCAGTCATTTCTCGGGGCTCCCCACTTAGTAGTGGCTCTATATTAGATAGCATCTGTTATGACAATGATAAACTATTTCAATGATCGATTTTGCTTGGGAAGTTGTAAGCCTAAATGTTTTCTTTTCAAATTGTTTGTTGCACTCTGATTGACACCTTAGGTTAGTTGGTTCTCACTATGCTAATGGATACACCACTAATATTGACAGATATACCTTAGGTTGGTTATTTTTGCACCTTAGGATACACCACTCATGGTTGATATAAGTATATTATGCTTTTTCCTTGAGCTAGCCACCATACACCTATAAGCTTTCCTTTATAGGGCTTAGGATAATGCTCCAAGCAACACCTCCCCTATTGGCACTATATTTAGATGACATCCCATTTAGACACTACTTAGATTACTATCAGATTGGCTAGTTCCCCTTTCCTAGTAACCACTCCTATCATTGGAGAATCTATTATATGGATATGTAGATTCTTCCTTGGTCTAATAAATATGTGATATGTCAAGGCCGACATAACCCAATCTCAGTGTGGTCTCTCGCACACCAATAGGGTCCACATAAACATATAAACAAAAACTATATTCACTTATGGATTAGGAGGACACCCCTAGCGATACCTTTTCCCAAGTAGGTATCCTATCTTTAGGGCAATGTCAGCAAAACTCCCCATAAGAATCGCCTTACTACTCTTGAGTTGATATAAGTCTCTAGTAGAATTCACTCAGTAGTCACCTCTAAGTCAGGTTCAATTTGTTGTGCTACCAATAGGTCACCCTAGCAGTTGTTCCCTACATTAGTAGATGTAAGTCTGCTACGCCTTCTTCTTATCACAGTCATTGCACACTGAAAGACAACCCCTTAGGTTGGCTAGCTCTACCCCATGGGTAGTATACTAACCCTTTGGATTTGTAAATCTAAGATAGGAAAAGTCTGATATAGCCCCTTCTTAGTGGTTCCATCGCACAATGACATGGTCTATAAATTAAATCCATCAAATTTGATCAAGCTCACATCCCTAGCAGATATACCCTCAATTCAAAAATGAACTAAACCAAACAAACTATTTGAAATCACATAAAATTAAGATAAAATTAATCCTGACTACTTTTGAGTTGACAAAAGTCCTGAGTGGCATTCACTTAGTAGTCACTCTAAGTCAGGTTTGATTTAATGTGCATCCACAAGTCACCCTAGTGATTTTTCCTCACTTTGGAAGATGTAAGTTTGCTATGCCTTCTTTTTAGCATAGCCATTGCACACCAAAAGGAAACCCTTTAGGTTGGTTAGCTCTACCCTACAACCGATAGACTATCTTTTTGGATTTGTAAACTTGAGGTAGGTCATGGCTGATATATCCTCTTCTCAGTGTGTCCATAACACATCGATAAGATCCATACATTAACTCAGATTAAATTAAACCCAATATGATTTCCCCAGTAGAGTTAAATAACACCCTTGTCCCTAGTGGATCCCCAAATCATATATAAATAACTCATGCAAATAACTGTAATTCAAAACCAACCTCCCTTGTGGAGCCAAAATAAACCAACTCCCCTAGTAGAATCTAAATCAAAGAAATCCAACCAAACTCTTATCCTTAGTGGATACATCCCCAAATAAATCTATGAAATCAAACTCAAATCCCAATCCCCAATAAATGGCCAAAACATGCTTCCGTAGTGAAAGCTTCATATACTTGATCCCCAATAGACTCGAGCCACATCTCTAGCAGATATGCCTCCACATCAATTAAAATAAAACAAATTAAAGTTGATTCAATCTTAATCCTTGGTGGATTATAGATTCTTATCCCCAACAGATCTTCTTTGGAAAATCATATAATCAAATTAAATTCAAACCTTATCCCTAGTGGATTTTCTTCTTCAATTCCCTTCATCATAGACCCCTCACATGTAATGTCCAATGCATGTGTGATCCCCTAGCGGATCTCCCTCCATGCCCTTGACATGGTATTCTCTTCAAATCTTATTTCTTCTCTTATGTACACCTTTAATACTTCAACCAAAAGCCTAATAATGTATTCATTCAAATTACATCATCTTAACATTGTAATTAACATTTTATGATTTTTGATGGTGCGAGCTCAAACTAAATAATCAATATCATGCTAAACATATTATAGTGTGAATTAACACACTATATTATATTACAATATATGATTTTATAATATAATTTTCTATAATATAATATTTTGTCTAACTTTACACCTCATTATAATCACTTAAAAGGAACAAATAACAAAACTTTCTTAAAATATGAATAATGTTCATTTTGGATGTAAAATTGTTATTTCTCTATTAGAAATGCTACAAAAATAGCTTAATTTTGGTGTTTCTTCTTGGTGTATTCTGTGAATTTGGCCAAATTCTTCCATCTCAGCCTTCAAATTAGCATTTTTATGAGTTTTGACCCAACATATTATAACAAAAGTAAAACATACTAAAATGTACAATAAAATTTAGTAACACACCACCACATTCATATATATGTAAAGTTATATTGTTATGTACATTATATTTTAATATGCTTTGATATAATATATTATCTTACATTACACCTTAAAATAAACCACTTTAAGCAAAATATTTATCAAATTTGGTTAAAAAATGAACATTTATTTTGGATGCAAAATTTCATTCTTTTGATAAAATGACACAACATAGCACACCCCTAATGATGTTCCCTAAAGCTTACCTTAAATTTGGCCAAATCCCATCATCTCATCCTATAAATCAGTATCTTTATGAATTATACTAGTACAAACTATACTACATCATATTATAGCAAATAAAATATGCTAAATAACAAGTAGTAATACACAATAGTATGCTATAATGCATGATGCTACACAATGTTATGGCATCCTATATTATAATACACTATAACATATTATATTATATTATATTACATATCACATCAAAATTGATTGCTTAAGATAAAAAATCATAAAATTAGTCTAAATAATAAAAAACTATATATTTTAGTCATATCACTTACATATTTTAAAGTGAAACAAAATATTATGATGCCATGCTCCACAATTTATAAAGTATAAATCAACATTTTTATAAATAATGCTAGTGTAGCCTCGATTGCATGATTGTAAAATACTAAAAGAATTTAAAGTCTGGAAAATAATATATTATAATATATGATGTTATACTATGCTACAACATATAATATTTATTTTGAACATAAAAACTTACTTTTTAGATTACAAGTGGCGTAGCACACCTTTAGTACTACAACCTAATTCCCACTTCAAATTTAACAAATTTCATCATCATATTTATTAAAATAATATTTTTATGATTGATATTAATATAGACTATAGGACACAATACCATAATATACTAAAACATTTCAAACCATCTTATAACATCCAAAACACAACATTACATGCTATAGGATATGATGCTACATTGTACTATAATATATGATATTATATTATGATTTAGGGTTAGGGTTTAGGGTATTCAAATCTTTAATAGTCAAGGGAAAGTCTCCTGAAGACATTTTCTTTAGCTACCATAACTATGTTAGGATTAGGTCATTCTTTAGATCTACTCCTAATGACATCTTTATTCAAGGTTTAGAGTTTAGGGTTTAGGGTTAGGTTTTAAGGTTAGTTTAGGTTTTAGGGTTTAGGGTTAATTTAGGGTTTTGGGTTTATGGTTTGGGCTTAGGATTTAGGGTTATAGGTTTTAGGGTTTAAAGTTTATGGTTAAGATTTTAGGGTTTAAGGATCTAGGGTTTATGGTTTAGGGTTTAGGGTTTAAGGTTTAGTGTTTGTAGGGTTTAAGGTTTAGGATTTAGGGTTTAGGGTAAAGGGTTTTGATTTGAAGTTTAGGGTTTAAGTTTTAGTTTAGGGTTTAGGGTTTTTTCAATTGAGAATAAATTCATATTCAATGTATATTCTTTTCATTTTCATCAACCAAGTAGCGCCCTAAGTTTTCTATGACGCAGGAAATGACAAAGATAAAAAATGAGCACCCATAGAGAAAATCAAAAACCTTAGATAAGTAGAACTTTCTCTACTATCAAGTCACAGTTCCATAGATAGTAGATTAGATCGGTTGTTCTTTAATTTCTCTAGTTACCATCAGAACCACCACCACCTCTCGAGTAATGGGATCCACCATCATATCCCCAATCTCTCCCTCCACCACCACCATGGTTGTAACCTTTGTCGCTCCTCCTGCCTCCATAACCACCACTACTCTGACTGCCACCTCCATATCCACTAGCACCTCTAGATCCGCCACCACCACTATCGTAACTACCACCTCTGCCTTCGCCTCCACCGCCAGATTTAGACTGAGCCTAGTTGACAGTGATGTTCCTACTATCAAAGTTCTACCCATTCTTAAGGTTTAGGCTTATTTTATAGTTTAGGGTTAGTTTAGGGTTCAGTATTTAGGGTTTAGTGTTTGAGGTTTATGGTTTAGGGTTATAGGTTTTAGGGTTTAAGGTTTAGGGTTGTGGATTTAAGGTTTAGGGTTTTAGGGTTTAGGGTTTAGGGTTTAGGGTTTAGGGTTTAGGGTCTAGGGTTTAGGTTTTAGGGTTTAGGGTTTCAGGGTTTAGGGTTGTAGGTTTATGGTTGTAGGTTTTGAGTTTGGGGTTTAGGGTATTTTTTAAAAAAAAATTAAGTAATTCAGTAGGTTTAGGTTAATTTAGTTTATTTTTTATTTATCTAAATTTATATTATATTATATTTTTTTAGGTTCATCTTTTATCTTTATTTACTTTAGTTTATTTATTTTAGGTTTATTTATTTTAGTTTAGGATTTTTTTAGTTTATTTTTTATGTTTAGGCTTTTTTTGGTTGAGTTTTAATTTTATTTTCATTTTTAGATTTAGGTTTTTTTTTTTAGGTTTATGTTTAGGTTTTTATTTTATTTTATTTGGTTTAGGTTTTAAGTTTTTATTTCAGGTTTATTTTTAGGTTTTATGTTTTAGTATAGGTTTAGGTTTATTTTTAGTTTATTTTATTTTACTTATTATGGGTTTAGGTTTAGGTTTAGGTTTAGATCTTCTTAATTTTAGTTTAGTTTATTTTAGTTTACGTTTAGGTTTATTTTATTTTTATTTTTGGTTTTATTTTTCTTTTATTTTTATGTTTATTTTTTAGGTTTTTATTTAGTTGTTATTTTATTTTATTTAGGTTTTTTATACTTAGGTTTATTTTATTTTTATTTTAGTTTAGGTTTTATTTATTTTATTTTATTTTATTTATTTTTTTATTTTATTTTATTTGGTTTAGGTTTTTAGAAGTTTTATTTATTTTATAATATTTAGGTTTAGATTTATTTATTTATGTTTTATTTTTAGGTTTTAAAGTTTTTAGGGTTTAGAGTTTAGGGTTTAGGGTTTAGGGTTTTAGGGTTTATGGTTTACTATTAGGGTTTAGGGTTTAGGGTTCAGGATTTAGTGTTTATGCTTTAGGGTTTATGGTTTTTCGGGTTTGGGGTTTAGTTTTTAGGTTTTAAGGTTTAGGGTTAGCTTTGGGTTTAGGGTTATTTTAGGGTTTAGGGTTTAGGGTTTAGGGTAGGTTTAGTTAGGGTGAGGGTTTAGGTTTAGGTTATTTAGGGTTTAGGGTTAGGTTTAGGGTTTAGTGTTTAGTTTATTGTTTAATTTTAGGGTTTTATGTGGGCATTAAGATTTATTTTGGATTTAGGATTTAAGATTTAGGGTTTTTTTTAAACCTGTAGTTTTTATTTTATTTAGTTTAATTCATTTTTATTTTAGTTTTTTTTATTTTTTATTTTTATTTAGGTTTATTTTTTATTTTCATTTAGTTTGGTTTATTTATTTTGGGTTTATTAATTTTAGTTTAGATTTTTTATTTTAGTTTATTTTTTAGGTTTAGGTTTAGGTTTATTTTTTTTAAACATTAGTTTTAGTTTTACTTGATTTTTTAGGCTTAAGTCTTAGGTTTAATTTTAGTTTTTTATTTTTTAGTTTAGGTTTATGTTTATTTTTAGTTTATTTTATTTTATTAAATTTTAGGTTAAGTTTTTTTTTAGTTTAGGTTTAGGTTTTATTTATTTTAGTTTAGTTTATTTTAGTTTAGGTTTAGGTTTATTTTATTTTGTTTAGGTTTTAGGTTTTATTTTTTATTTATTTTTATGTTTATTTTTTAGGTTTACATTTTTATTTTATTTTATTTTATGTTTATTTTATTTTTATTTTAGGGTTTGGGGTTTATGGTTTATAGTTTAGGGTTGTAGGTTTTAGGGTTTATGGTTTAGGGTTTAGGTTTTAGAGTTTTAGGGTTTAGTGTATAGGGTTTAGGGTTTTATGGGTTAGGGTTTAGGGTTTATGGTTGTATGTTTAGGCTTTTGGGTTTAAGATTTAGAAATTTTTTATTTTTTTTATTTTTTTTAATTTTTTTGATTTTTTTAAATTAGGTAAACTAGTAGGTTTAGGTTTATTTAGTTTATTTTTTATTTATTTTAGTTATTTTTTATTTTTATTTGGGTTTATTTTTATTTTTATTTAGTTTAGTTTTTTTTTGGTTTATTTATTTTAGTTTATTTTTAGGTTTAGGTTTAAGTTTAAGATTATTTTTTAGTTTAGTTTTCTTTTTATTTTAGGTTTTAGGTTTAAGTTTTATTTTTTTATTTTTAGGTTTAGGTTTAGATTTTTATTTTATTTTTCTTAGGTTTAGATTTTAGGATTTTATTTTCGGTTTATTTTTAGGTATTATTTTTTAGTTGTGGTTTAGGTTTATTTTTAGTTTATTTTATTTTATTTAGGGTTTTGGTTTAGGTTTAGGTTTAGTTTATTTTAGGATTAGGTTTATGTTTTATTTATTTTTGTTTAGTTTATTTTAGTTTAGGTTTAGGTTTATTTTATTATTATTTTAGGTTTACGTTTTTATTTTTAGTTTATGATTTAGGTTTTATTTTTTATTTATTTTTAGGTTTATTTTTTAGCTTTAGGTTTTTATTTAGTGATTCTTTTATTTTACTTTATGTTTATTTTATTATTAGTTTAGGTTTAATTTTTATTTTGTTTAGGTTTATTATTTTTTAGTTTACTTTAGGTTTTTATTTATTTTATTTTTGTTTAGTTTATAATTAATATTTTATTTTCTTTTTTAAGTTTAGGTTTAAGTTTAGGTTTACTTTTTAGTTTTAGTTTAGGCTGTTATTTTATTTTATTATTTTACTTTTTTTATTATTTAAGTTTTTTTATTTATTTTTATTTTTAGGTTTTATTTAGTTTAGGTTTAGGTTTTTAGCTTTTTAGGGTTAGTTGAGGGTTTAGTGTTTAGCATTTAAGATTTGGGATTTAGGGTTTGTGTTTAAGGTTTATGGTAGTATGGTAGGGTTGGGTTTTAGTGTTTAGGTTTTTTAGGTGGGTTTAGGTTTTGTGGGTAGTTTGGGGTTTAGGGTAGGGTCAGTGGTGTTGGGTGAGGTAGTTTTAGGGTTTAGTGTTTAGGGTTTAAGGTTTAGGACTTATAGTTTAAGGATTTAGGGTGGTTATTTTTTAAACCGTTTTATTTAGTTTATTTATTTTTTATTTTAGTTTATTTTACTTTTTATTTTTCTTTAGGTTTTATTTTTATTTTTATTTAGTTTGGTTAATTTATTTTAGATTTATTTATTTTAGTTTAGGTTTTTTATTTTAGTTTATTTTTTAGTTTTAGGTTTTGGTTTAGGTTTATGTTTTTTTTTAAAGTTTAGTTTTATTTTTTATTTTTAGGTTTAGGTTTAGGTTTCTATTTTAGTTTTTTAGGTTTAGGTTTTAGGTTTTTATTTTAGGGCTATTTTTAGGTTTTACTTTTTAATTTAGGTTTTGGTTAATTTTCATTTCATTTTATTTTATTTAGTTTAGGGTTTAGGTTTAGTTTATTTTAGGTTTAGATTTAGGTTTTATTTATTTAAGTTTAGTTTATTTTAGTTTAGGTTTATATTTATTTTATTTTGTTTATTTTAGGTTTTGGTTTTTTTTAAGTTTAGGGTTTAGATTTTATTTTCTATTTTTTTGGTTTAAGTTTTTATTTAGTTTTTATTTGATTTTATTTTAGATTTTTTTTATTTTGCCTTTATTTTTTATTTATTTAGGTTTTTTATTTTTTAGCTTTATTCTATTTTTTAGTTTAGTTTATGTTCTTATTTATTTTATTTTAGTTTAGTTTTTAATTTATTTTATTTTTATGTTTAGGTTTAGGTTTTATTTATTTTAGTTTAGATTATTTTAGTTTAGGTTTATCTTTATTTTATTTTGTTTATTTTAGGTTTGGTTTTTTTTTAAAAGTTTAGGGTTTAGATTTTATTTTTGAATTATTTTTAAGTTTATTTTTTCAGTTTTGGATTTTATTTGTTTTTTATTTTATTTTATTTTAGATTTATTTTATTTTTATTTTACATTTAGTTTTTATTTTAGTTAAGTTTTTTAATTTTTTTAGTTTTATTGTATTTTTTTAGTTTAGTTTAGGTTCTTATTTATTTTATTTTAGTTTAGTTTTCATTTTTTATTTTATTTTATTTTTAGGTTTAGGTTTAGGGTTGAGGTTTTTATTTTATTTTATTTTATTAGTTTATTTAAGTTTAAGATTTATTATTTAGTTTATTTTTACATTTTATTTAGTTTAGGTTTAGGTTTTTAGGTTTTTAGGTTTTTAGGGCTTAGGGTTTAGGATTTAGGGAATATGATTTAGTTTTTGTGGCTTAGGGTTCAGGGTTTGGGGTTTTAAGGTTTAGTGTTTAGGTTTTAGGTTTTATGGCTTAGGGTTTAAGGTTTAGGCTTTAGGATTTAGTGATTTTATTACTTAATTTTAATTCTTTTAATTTTAGTATTTTTAAAAAATTAGCTTTAGGTTTATTTAGTTTATTTAGTGTATTTTTATTTATTTTTGTTATTTTTTATTTTTTATTTTTATTTATGTTTATTTTTATATTTTTTTAGTTTAGTTTATTTATTTTAGGTCTATTTATTTTAGTTTATTTTCTTAGAAATTATTTTTTAGTTTATTTTTCTTTTATATATTTTAGGTTTAAGTATTATTTTTTTTATGTTTAGGTTTAGGTTTTTATTTAATTTTTCTTATTTTTAGTTTTTAGGATTTTATTTTAGGTTTATTTTAGGTATTATTTTTTAGTTTATGTTTAGGTTTATTTTTAGTTTATTTTATTTTATTTAGGGTTTAGGTTTAGTTTTAAGTTTATATTTTAATTATTTTTGTTTAGTTTATTTTAGTTTAGGTTTAGGTTTATTTTATTTTTATTTTAAGTTTAGGTTTTTCCTTTTAGTTTAGGGTTTAGGTTTTATTTTTTATATATTTTTAGGTTTTATTTGTAGGTTTATTTTTTAGGTTTAGGTTTTTATTTGGTTTTTATTTTAAGTTTATTATATTGTTTTTTTTTGTTTAGTTTTTATTTTATTTAGGATTTTTTATTTTTAGTTAAGTTTAGGTTTTTATTTATTTTATTTTATTTTATTTTTTCGGTTTAGGTTTAAGTTTAGGTTTAGGTTTTGGTTTTAGTTTAGGTTTTTTTTTTATTTTATTTTTTTGCTATATTTTGGTTTAAGTTTTTTATTTATTTTATTTTTAGGTTTTATTTAGTTTAGGTGTAGGTTTTTTGCTTTTTAGGGTTTAGGGTTTTAGGTTTAGGGTTTATGATTTAGGGTTTGGGGTTTAGGGATTAGCGTTTAGGGTTTATGGCTGTAGATTTAGGGTTGTAGGTTTTGGATTTATCATTTAGGGTTAGTTTTAGGGTTTAGTGTTTAGGGTTTTGGGTTTAGGGTTTAGGAGTTAAATTTTAGGTCTAAGGTTTAGGTTTAAGTTTAGAGTTTAGGGTTTTTGGTTTTTTTTTAAGGGAGAACAAATTTAAATTCAACATTTATTCTTTTTGATTCCATTAACCAAGTACCACACCAAGTTTTGTGAGACACAAGCAACGACATAGATAAAAAATGAGCTTGCAGAGAGTAAATAAAAAACCCTTGATAACTAGAACCATCTATACTATAAATACAGTTTCATAAGCAACAGATCGTGTTAGCCATTCTTCAATTTCTCCAGTTCCCATTAGAACCACTCCGATCTCGTGAGATCCACCATCATATCGGATCTCCCTCTCACCACCACTATGTAACCTTCGCCGCTTCATAACATTTGGCCTCAGGCCTCCATATCCACCGACCTCCGGATCACCCTCCGATCGTATCCTGATCCAACCCCTACTTTTCTCCTTGTATGGGTCCAAGTTATTCTGCAATTAGAAGTCCAACTCTCATCATAAAAAGATGATGTGGGTAACGAGATCACAAGCTTAGGGAAGATCACAATAGAGCCATTCTGCCATTATATATTTTAGATTATTTTATTTTTTATTTAGGTTTATTTTTTATTTTTATCTAGTTATGCTTATTTATTTTAGTTTAGGTTTCTTGTTTTAGTTTATTTTCTAAGTTTAGGCTTAGGTTTATGCTTATTTTTTAGTTTAGTTTTATTTTTATTTTATTTTTTAAGTTTAGGTTTTATTATTTATTTTTAGGTTTAAGTTTAGGTTTTTATTTTATTTTTTTAGGTTTAAGTTTTAGGTTTATTTTTAGGTTTTATTTTTTAGTTTAGGTCTAGGTTTTTTTTAGTTTATTTTATTTATTTAATTTAGGGTTTAGGTTTTGTTTATTTTATATTTAGATTTAGGTTTTTTTATATTTTAGTTTATTTTATTTTATAGGTTTAGGTTTATTTTATTTTGTTTATTTTAGGTTTAGGTTTATTTTAGTTTAGGGTTTAGGTTTTATTTTTATTTATTTTTTAATTTTTTTTGTTTAGGAGTTTTATTTATTTTATTTTAGGTTTATTTTATTTTTATTTTATGTTTAGTTTTATTTTATTTTAGTTTTATTTTAGGTTTATTTTATTTTAGTTTAGTTTTTTTATTTATTTTATTTTAATTTAGTTTTAATTTTTTTTTACTTTATTTTTATGTTTATGTTTATGTTTAGACTTTAGATTAAGTTTTTATTTTATTTTTTTAATTTAGGTTTATTTTTATTTATTTATTTATTTATATATTTTTTAGTTTTGCTTTAAGTTTTTAGTTTTTTAGGGTTTACAATTTATGGATTAGGGTTTGGGGTTTAGTGTTTAGAGTTTAGGGTTATAAGTTTTAGGGTTTAGGGTTTAGGGTTTAGGGTTTTAGGTTTTAGGGTTTAGGGTTTAGGGTTTAAGGTTTAGGTTGTGGTTTAACGCCAGGGTCCAGTAGGTTTAGGGTAAGTTTAGGGTTTAAGGTAGGGTTAAGGTTTTATATATTTTATATATTTTTTAATTAAGTAAACTAGGTTTAAGTTTATTTAATTTTATTATTATTTTATTTATTTTATATTTTTATTTCTATTTAGGTTTATTTTATTTTATTTAATTTGGTTTATTTATTTTTTTGGTTATTTTAGTTTACATTTTTGTTTTAGTCTAATTTTTACTTTTAGGTTTTCTTTAGTTTAGTTCTATTTTATTTTATTTTTATGTTCAAGTTTTATTTTTTTATTTTTTAGGTTTAGGTTTAGTTTTTATTTTATTTTTTTTTAGTTTTATGATTTTATTTTATGTTTATTTTTAGGTTTTATTTTTTAGTTTAGATTTAGGTTTATTTTTAGTTTATTTTATTATATTTATGGGTTAGGTTTGGTTTATTTTAGATTTATGTTTAGGTTTTATTTATTTTTGGTTTAGTCTGTTTTAGTTTAGGTTTAGGTTTATTTTATTTTTATTTTAGGTTTAAGTTTTTTTTAGTTTAGGGTTTAGGTTTAATTTTTTATTTATTTTGTAGATTTATTTTTTAAGTTTAGGTTTTTATTTAATATTCTTTTATTTTTTATGTTTATTTTATTTTGATTTTAGGTTTAGTTTTTATTTTATTTAGGTTTTTAATTTTTTAATTTAGTTTAGGTTTTTATTTATTTTATTTTAGTTTAGTTTTATTTTATTTTATTTTCTTGGGTTTAGGTTTTTTTTTAGGTTTATTTTAGGTTTACGTTTAGGTTTTATTTTATTTATTTATTATATTATGGTTTAAGTTTTTTAATTATTTTATTTTTAGGTTTTATTTAGTTTAGGCTTAGATTTTTACCTTTTATGTGTTTAGGGTGTAGGGTTTTTGGGTTTGGGGTATTTAGTATAGGATTTAGGGTTTAGGTTTTGGAGGTTTTAGGTTTAGGGTTATAGGGTTAGGGTTTGGGTTTAGAGTTTAGGGTGTAGGTTTGGGTATGGGGTTCAAGTTAGTTCAAGGTTTAGGGTTTTGCTTTTTTTTTATGAGAACAAATTAAAGTTAACATTTCTTCTTTTTGATTTCATCAATCAAAGGACACACCAAGTTTTTTAAGACACAAGTGATGACATAGATAAAAAATGAGCATGCAGAGCAAATTAAACCCTAGATAACTAGAATTCTACCGGACACAATTCCATAAGCAGATCGGATTTTCTTCTCTAATTCTAACCAGTCTCGAGTAGTGTGATCCACCATCATATCCTCGATCTATCCCTCCACCACCACCATGGCTATAACCTCCGTCCCTCCTCACGCCTCCATAACCACCACAACTCTGACCACCACCTCAATATCCACCAACACCTCCATATCTGCCACCACCACTATGATAATCGCCACCTGTGTCTTCACCTCCACCGCCTTATCTAGATTGACCCTGGTTGGCGGTGATGTTCCTGCCATCAATGTTCTACCCATTCTTAGGGTTTAGATTTATTAGGTTTTATTATTTAAGTTTATTTTTTAATTTATTTAATTACTTTAGGTTTAGCTTTATTGTTTTGGGTTTAGGGATAGGGTCTAGGGTTTAGGGTTTAGGGTTATGGTTAAGGATTTTAGGGTATAGGGTTTAGTGTTTTGGCTTTAAGATTTAGGGTTTTGAGGGTTTAGGGTTTAGGGTTTAAGGTTTAAGGTTTAGGGTATATGTTTTTTTAAGGTTTATGTTTTAGTATTTAGGATTGTAGGTTTTGGGTTATCGTTAAGGATTTAGGGTTTAAGGTTAGTTTTAGGGTTTAGGGTTTAAGATATTTTTTAAAATTAAGTAAACTAGTAGGTTTAGGTTTATTTAGTTTATTTAGTTTATTTTTATTTATTTTAGTTTATTTTGTTTTTTATTTTTATTTAGGTTTATTTTTTTTAGATTATGTTTTATTTTAGTTTAGTTTTGTTTTAGGTTTATGCTTTATTTATATAGTTTTATTTTTTTTATTTTATTTTAATGTTTAGGTTTTATTTTTTATTTTAGGTTTAGGTTTAAATTTTTTATTTTATTTTATGTTTAGGTTTAAGGATTTTATTTTGATTTATTTTTAGGTTATATTTTTAGTTTAGAAGATTATTGATACTAAGATTATCAATGTTATAAGTGTCTATGCTCCTCAAGTAGGTTTGGAGGTAAGCACAAAAGAAAATTTTTGGAATGAATTAGAGGGATTAATACAAAAGAAGAAAAAATATTTATTGGAGGAGATTTAAATGGACATGTTGGTAGAATTGTAGAAGATTTTAAAAGTATTCATGGTGGTTATGGATTTAGAGTGACTAATGAAGAAGGTAGGACTATATTATATTTTTCTTTAGCTTATGATTTTGTAGTTGCTAACACTTTATTTAAGAAAAGAGATGAACATATTATTAATTATAAAAATGGATCTAGTAAAACACAGATTGATTATTTTCTAATAAGAAAAATAGATCGTTTAGATTGTAAAGATCGTGTGATCATTCCAAGTGAAAATCTATGTACCCAACATCGATTGTTAGTTTTAGATTTTAAGTTGAAAGGTTGTAAGAGAAAAAATAAACTAAATTATTGTCCTAGAATTAGATGGGAACACCTAAAGAACACAAATAAAAATATTTTTAAGAGCAAGCTACAAGAGATTAGAATTTGGGATGTTCAAGAGGAAGCTAACATTATGTGGGAAAAAATACCAAGTGAAATTATGCAAGTTGCTAAACATGTGCTTGGAGAATCAAAATGAAAAACTTCTTTTGATAAGAATAGTTGGAGGTGGAGTCAGAGTGTGCAAGAAAAGATAAAAAGTAAGAAGTATTGTTATAAAACTTGGTTTAGATGTAAAAACTCAGAGAATTGAGAAAGATATAATGTGGCCTGTAGAGATTCTAAGAATGCGGTATATGATGCAAAATTAGCTTTATATAATAGATTAGATACCGAAGGTGAAAGATGTATGTATAAGTTAGCCAACCAAAGAAATAGGAGAAGTAAAGACATAGTTCAAGTGAGGTGTATTAAAGATGAAAATAATAAAATGCTTTTTTTTATAGAAAAGGATATTGAAAATAGGTGGATGAGGTATTTTGATAAACTTTTCAATGAAGGATCTGAAAGTATGATTGATTTTATCAACCTTAATACTCTAAACAAAAATAGAGAATTTCATTTTTATCATCATATTAGTAAATCAGAAGTTAGTGAAGCTTTAAAGAAAATGAAATGTGGAAAGCAAGAGGATCGGATAATATTCCAATAGAAGTGTGGAAATGTTTAGGAGATCAAGGAATTTCTTGGCTTACAAATCTTTTAATGTCATTTTAAAGACTAGAAAGATGATGAGTGGAGAAAGAGTTTGTTGGTTCTATATTTAAGAATAAAGGTGATGCACAAGAGTGCAAATTATAGAGGAATTAAGTTAATGTGCCATACATTAAAATTATGGGAGAGAGTAATTGAGCATAGGCTACGATGTGATACAAAAGTTTCTCATAATCAGTTTGGTTTCTTGCCAGGTAGATCTATTATGGATGCTATATATTTGTTAAGGGGTTTGATGGAGATGCATAGAGAATGTAAGGAGGATCTACATATGATATTTATTTATTTAGAGAGAGCTTATGATAAAGTTTCAAGAGATGTTCTTTGGAGAGTTCTAGAACATAAAGGAGTTAATATTGGTTATATTCAAGTCATTAAGGATATGTATACTAGAGTTGTTACTTGTGTCCAAACACAAGGAGGATTGACAAAATATTTTCCTATTTCAGTTGGATTACATCAAGAATTAGCTTTAAGCCCTTAGCTTTTTTACTTTGGTTTTAGATGTTCTTATTAGGCATTTACAAGAAGATGTACCATGGTGTATGCTTTTTGCTAATGACATTCTTCTTGTTGATAAGACTAGAGAGGGAGTCCAATAGAAACTTGAATTATGGAGGTCAACTTTAGAGTCTAAAGGTTTTCATTTCAGTAGATCTAAAATAGAATATATGGAGTGTAATTTTAGTTGTAAAAGTTATAGTGGTAGTGTTGTGACATTAGGTGAACAAGTCATTAATAAGAGTGAGCATTTCAGATATTTGGGCTCTATTGTTCAAAATGATGGTGAAATAGATAAAGATGTTATTAGTAGAATTCAAGTTGGATGGTTGAAGTGGAGGAATGCATCTGGCCTATTATGTGATAGAAAAGTTCCACTTAAACTTAAGGGAAAACTTTATAAGATGGTGGTAACCTTCAATTCCTTATGATGCAGAATGTTGGCCAATAAAAGAGAAGCATAAGACTAAGGTAAGTGTTACAAAGATGAGAATGCTTAGGCGGATGAGTGGCTTTACTCTTAGAGATAGAATGCAAAATGAGTATATTAGGGAAAAAGTTGAGTAGGGTAGATAAGATTAGGGAGAGTTTAGATGGTTTGGCCACATAAAGCTTCGACTGTCCGATGACCCAATTAAGAGAGTAGATGTATTAGATTTTCCTTATGTTAAGAAAGGTAGAGGTAGTCCTAAAAAGACTTGGTTAAGATGTATAAAAAATGTTCTTAGTATACTTGATTTAAATGAGAATTTGACACATAATATGACATAATGGAGATGAAGGATTCATGTAGCCGACCCCACCTAGTGAGATTAAGGCTTGTTGTTATTATTGTTGTTTAGGTTTATTTAAGTTTATTTATTTATTTATTTTATTTTTTTGGTTTAGGTTTAGGTTTAGTTTTTTTATTTAATTTTATGATTTTATTTTATTTTGTTTAGGGTTTTTAGGTTTTATTTAGTTTAGATTTAAGTTTTATCTTTTAGAGTTTAGGGTTTAGGGTTTAGGGTTTGGATTTTTGGGTAGTTTACGTAGGAGAGTTTAGAGTTTAGGGTTTAAGGTTAGGGTTAGGGTTTAAGGTTTAGGGTTTAGGGTTTAGGGATTAGGGTTTAGGGTTTAGGGTTTAATGTTTAGGGTTCTTAGGATTTACAATTTAGGCTTTATGGTTTAGGTTTTAGGTCTAGGGTTTAGGCCTTTGTTTAAGGTTTATGGTTTTTTTAATAGAGAACAAATTCAGATTGAACATTTCTTTTTTTCAATTTCATCAACAAAGTAACACACAAAGTTTTCTAAGACACAAGAGATAACACATCAAAAATGAGCATGTATAGAGCAAATCAAAAACCCTAGATAACTAGAATCGAATCTACTGTAAATACATAGTTCCATAAGTAGTAGATCAGATCGCTCATTCTTTAGTTTCTCTAGTTCCCATCAAAATGAACTCGACCACTTGAGTAGTGGGATCCACCATCATATCCTCGATCTCTCCCACCGCCACCACCATGGCTATAACCGCTATTGCTTCTTCTACTTCCATAACCACCACTACTCCAACCACCACCTTCATATCTAACAACACCTCCAGATCCCCCACCACCACTACGATGACTGCCATCTCTGCCTTCACCTCCACCGCTAGATATATACTAAGACTGGTTGACAGTGATGTTCATGCCGTCAAGGTTCTGGCCATTCTTATTATTTTGGTTTAGGTTTAGGTTTAGGTTTAGGTTTATTAGGTTATAGGGTTTAAGTTTATTTTTTTAATTTATTTAGTTACATTTGGTTTAGGTTTTAGGGTTTAGTTTTAGGGTTTAGGGTATAGGGTTTAAGGTTTAAGGTTTAGGGTGTAGGGTTTAGAGTTTAGAGTTTAGGGTTTTAGGGTTTATGCTTTTAGGGTTTAAGGTTTAGGATTATGGTATAGGGTTTAAGATTTAGGGGTTTAGGGTTTAGAGTTTAGGTTTTAGGTATAGTGTTCAGGTTTTAGTTTAGGGTTTCGGGTTTTTGTTTTTTTTTAATAGAGAAAAAATTCATATCCAACATTTCATCTTTTCGATTTTATCAACCAAGTAACACACCAAGTTTTGTAGGAAATAAGCAATGACATAGATAAAAAATGAGCACGCATAGAGCAAATCAAAAATCCTGAATAACTAAAACCTTCTCTACTATAAAGACATAGTTTCATATGCAGCAGATCAGATTGATCATTTTTCAGTTTCTCTAGTTCCCATCAAAACCACCTCATCCTCTTGAGTAGTAGGATCCACCATCATATCCTCAATCTCTCCCTTCGCCACCACCACGGCTGTAACCTCTGTCGCTCCTCCTGCCTCCAGAACCACACTGCTCTACCAACCACCTCCATATCCACCAGCACCTCCAGATCTCCCACCACCACTACGATAATCGCCGCCTCCACCTTCACCTCCACCGCCAGATCTAGACTGAGCCTTATTGATGGTCATGTTCCTACTATCAAGGTTTTACCCATTCTTAAGGTTTAGGTTTAGGTTTTTCTTTATTAGATTTTAGGGTTTAAGTTTACTTTTAAATTTATTTAATTACTTTTGGTTTAGGTTTAGGGTTTGAGATTTAGGGTTTAGGGTTAGGGTTGTAGGTTTAGGCTGTAAGGTTTAGGGTTTAGGATTTAGGGTTTAGGGTTTTAGGGTTTATGCTTTTAAGGTTTAGGGTTGTAGGTTTAAGTTTGTAGGTTTAGTGCTAGTTTTAGGGTTTAGGGATTATGGCTTAGGATTTAGGGTTTAGCGGGTTTAAGTTTACTTTTAAATTTATTTAGTTACTTTTTTGGTTTAGGTTTAGGTTTGGGGTTTAGGGTTTAGGGTTAGGGTTTTAGGTTTATAGGTTTAGGGTTTAGGGTTTAGGGTTTTAGGGTTTATGCTTTTAGGGTTTAGGGTTAGGTTAGTTTAGGTTTAGTGTTGGTTTTAGGGTTTAGGATTAGGGTTTTTAGGGTTTAGTTTTATTATTTAGGTAGGTTTAGGTTGATTTATTTCAATTTTATTTATTTTATTTTATTTTAATTAATGAATTTTTATTTACGTTTAGGTTTATTAAATTTAGTTTATTAAATTTAGTTTAGGTTTTCTATTTTAGTTTATTTTTTAGGTTTAGGTTTTGGTTTAGGTTTATTTTTTAGTTGAGTTTTATTTTATTTTTTTTTAGGTTTAGGTTTATTTTATTTTAGGTTTTGGTTTGGTTTTATTTTATTTTTTTTTTGGGTTTAGGTTTTATTTATTTTAGGTTTTAGGTTTATTTTTTAATTTGGTTTAGGTTACTTTTTATATTTTATTTAGTTTGGTTTAGGTTTTTTTTTTAGGTTTAGGTTTAATTATTTTAGTTTAGTTTATTTTATTTAATTTATGCATTTTATTTTTTAGTTTATTTTTTATTTTAGTTTTAGGTTTTATTTTAGTTTAGGTTTATTTTATTTTTTATTTATTTATGTGTTTTATTTTTTAGGTTTATTTTAGGTTTAGGTTTAATTTAGTTTTATTTTATTTTTTTAGTTTATTTTATTTTTATTTTATGTTTAGTTTATATTTTATTATGGATTTTAATTCTTATCTTTATTTTATTTTAGTTATTTTTATTTTTTATTTTTAGGTTTAGGTTTAAGTTTTAGTTTAGGTTTTTATTTTAGTTTATTTTTTATTTAGCTTTAGGTTTTATTATTTATTTTAGGTTTTTTATTTTTTAGTTATTTTTTAGGTTTAGGTTTAGGTTTAGGGTTTAGGTTTATGGTTTTAGGTTTAGGGTTTAGGGTTAGGTTTTATTAGGGTTTAGGGTTTAGTGTTTAGGTTTAGGTTTTATTTTAGGTTTAGTTTAGTTTATGGTTAGCTTATTTTATAAGTTTAGAGTTTATTTAGTTTTTTAGTTTTAGTTTTTAGTTTAGTTTAGGGTTTATTTTATTTATGGTTTAGTTTTAGGGTTTAGTGTTTATTTTAGGTTTAGACTTTTTATTTTAGGGTTTAGGTTTTATGGTTTAGGTTAGTTTAGGGTTATTTTAGTTTTAGGGTTTTTTAGGTTTAGGTTTATTTATTTAGGTTATTTTAGGTTAGGTTTTTAGGTTTAGGGTTTAGGATTTAGGATTTATTAGGGTTTAGGGTTTATTTAGATTTTTTTTAAATAAATTTATAGGTTTATTTATTTTTATTTTTTATTTATTTTATTTTATTTATTTTATTTTTATTTTTTTATTTTAGTTTGTTTTAGGTTTAGGTTTAGGTTTATGTTAATTTTTAGTTTTTATTATTTTTTATTTTTTTTTGGTTTTTTATTTTTTATTTTTTATTTTTTTAGTTTAGGTTTTATTTTAATTTAGGTTTATTTTATTTTATTTTTTAGTTTTTTACTTTATTTAGGTTTTTTATTTTTTTTTTAGTTTAGTTAGGTTTTTTATTTAATTTTATTTTTTTTAGTTTTAATTTTTTTAATTTTATTTTTAGGTTTAAGTTTAGGTTTAGGTTTAAGTTTATGTTTATATTTTATTTTATTTTTCATTTTATTTTTGGTTTGGTTTTATTTATTTATTTTATTTTTAGGTTTAATTTTGTTTAGGTTTAGGGTTTTAGCTTTTTAGGATTTAGGGTTTAGGGTTTTTGTTTTAGGTTTTGATTTTAGGTTTATTTTTAGGTTTTATATTTTAGTTTAGGTTTAGGTTTATTTAGTTATTTTATTTAGTAGAGGTTTATGTTTTTATTTAGGTTTATGTTTAGGTTTTATTTATTTTAGTTTATTTTAGTTTAGTTAGATTATTTTGTTATTTTAATTTTATTTAGTTTATGGTATGGGTTATATTTTTATTTAGGTTTAATTTTATGTTTATTTTATTTAGTTTTATTTTATTTTAATTTATTTTATTTTATTTTAAGTTTAGGTTTAGGTTTTAGTTTAGATTTTTATTTTATTTGGTCATTTTATTTTATTTAAGTTCACGTTTTATTTATTTATTTTATTTTTAGGTTTTATTTAGTTTAGGTTTAGGTTTTTAAGTTTTTAGGGTTTAGGGTTTAGGGTTTAGGTTAGGGTTTAGGGTTTTAGGTTTAGGTTTATAGTTTAGGTTTAGGGTTTTGTGTTTAGGCTTTTGGGTTTAGGGTGTTTAGGGTTTAAGGTTTAGGGTTTAGGATTTATGGTTTAGCATTTTTATGGTTTAGGATTCAGGGTTAGTTTAGGGTTTAAGTTTAGGGTTAGGTATATTTTAGTTTATTTAGAGTTTTTAGAGTTTAGGTTTAGGTTTAGGTTTAGAGTTTAGTGTTTATTAGGTTTAGGTTTATTTAGGTTTAGAGTTAGTTTTAGTTTAGTTTAGGGTTTTATTTTAAATTAAGTAAATTTAGATTAGTTTATTTAGTTTATTTTTTATTTATTTTAGTTTATTTTATTTTTTATTTTATTTTTTATTTTATTTAGTTTAGTTTATTTATTTTGTGTTTATTTATTTTAGTTTTAGTTTTTTTTATTTTAGTTTATTATTTAGGTTTAGGTTTAGGTTTAGGTTTATATTTAGTTTTATCTTTATTTTATTTTTTAGGTTTAGGATTTATTTTTTATTTTTAGGTATATGTTTAGGTTTTTATTTTATTTTTATTTTTTTGGTTTAGGTTTTAGGTTTCTATTTTAGATTTATTTTTAGGTTTTTTTTAGTTTAGGTTTAGGTTTATTTTTAGTTTATTTTATTTTATTTATTTTATGGTTTATGTTTATTTTATTTTAGGTTTAGGTTTAATTTTTATTTATTTTAGTTTAGTTTATTATAAATTAGGTTTATGTTTATGTTTATTTTGTTTATTTTAGGTTTAAGTTTTTTATTTTTGTTTAGGATTTAGGTTTTATTTTTTATTTATTTTTAGGTTTTACTTTTAGGTTTTTTTTTTAGGTTTAGATTTTTATTTAGTATTTATTTTATTAGGGTTTTGTGCCACCATCCTTCAAGATCTTTGATGCCATTGGGAATATGATAACACATTAGGTTTGGAGGACTTTTTAAAAGGATGGTTTGGTGAAGACTTTTGTTGGAGACCTCTTCATCAAGAGGTTTTTGAGTAGAGATTTAGGTGACATCAGTGTAGAGAAGTAGAAACTCAACGAGTTCCATGTTGATTATATTTTTAGGAGGCATAACTTGAGCATTAAATGCGAACCACATCTGTTTGAACAGCATGCCATTGAGATTTTTCTCAAGAATATCCATGCCCAAGTCACCTTCATGCCTAAGGTCTTTACCATGAAAACATTTGAGAACTTAATCAACAAGGCGGTTAGCCTATAAGAGAAAGCCAAACCTTTCCCAACCAATCATGCCAAACCTTTCCCAACCAATCATCTAGGCCCAAGTTGCATAAGGTGTTTGAGAAGAAGCTAAATTTGTGTGGATGGATGAGAGAAGCAAGAGTTTAGTATGAGAGACTATGAGCTCAGCAGCCTCTTTTTCCACTTTCTCTTGCACCACCTCGGTCATCATACCACCACACCACTACCATTTCCACTATGTAGACTACCCAACAACGGTATTCATATCCATCACACACTTTCCACCTACTCTTATCGATAGACTGAATAAGCCATATTCTAGGATAATCTTTAAGAATCTCTTAAAGAAACTTGTCTTTCAGTTACCAAAGCCTAAGCGGCCGGAGGATTGTATCACTTTTAAGGACTAGCTTGAGCGTAGCTACGATTTGAGAGCCACAATTATCCCTAAAGAATACTTATTAAAATAACCATCCAATTCTGTTAGAGTAATCCTTAGGGATACTTGCGATCCTCTTAAGATCAAAGAAGATTAGTATATCTCCCTATCCCGAACCTCTAAGAAGATTATTTCTAAGATCAAGAAGCTTTCCTTGCAAGTGCTTGAAGTAGCTCAAACATCCAATACCGAGGATGTTTTGGGAAGGTGACAGCCCAGCAACAGCTCACCATACTTGCCCAAGATAGTCCAATAACGCAACCACTGTCTGAGTCCAGTACTCCCTCCACCATTATAACTACAACCACTTCTTCTAGCTCCTCTTCTATTGGCAGAAGCGTTGTATTTGTGGATAAGGGCACTAAATCCCTAACTCCACTTACTTTATTTGATTTCCAACATGTACCTCCAGCCAAAAAGAAATTAATGAAGAAAGTCAATTCTACATATATATTATTTACTTTTGATGCTCTTGATTTTATTCCTATTGTAACCTCTCCGAGTCTAAATAAAAATAATAGATCTAGTAGTTCTGATACTTTCCTTTCTGATTTAGAGTCAAACTATCCTTCTGTGAGTCAATCAAGTTCACCTCTTAAGATTGACTTGGAGACAATTAACTCTGAGGATCCAATAGGAGAAGCTGTAGGTATGCCTGATGAGAAGGTAGAACTTTCCATAAGCTCATCATTCCAAGAAGTCACTGAAGTCAACCTATAATTGGCAAAGTTCTACCTCCTAGGGTAGCACCTCAGGATAAAGGTAAGCAAGTCATTGGTTTCAATGAGTAGATAGCCCTTACATAAGATGCTCCACCCATGGATATGCTTGTGGAGGACCAAGCCAGAGTTGATTATAATGTCCTAGCTCACCTTAAGTTTAAGTTAGCAAGCTATTGATGCCCTTGTTTTATCCAAAGAGATGAGGGAATTGCTAATCAAGGACTGACTTGATCTAGAGATATGCTTAGCTTATCTGCACTAAGGCATGTCACTCGAAGGACATCTTAGAGTTACATTCATGATGAAGACTTACTGGGATGACCGCAAAACCTCTTTACATTATAGTGGATGTTGGTAGACATAGGCTATCTCATGTTTTGGTTGACCCAGGTGTATCAATCAACATTATGAGTTTAAGAACCCTTGCCTACTTGAGTATCAACCTCTCCAAACTCCAAAAAGAAAGGATAATGAGAGGATTCAATGAACAAGGCGAGAGGGCCCTGTGGTGTTTATTTTTGGATTTATGTGTGAGGGGGGGACACCATGAGATCATATGGGGTGAGGTGATTGGGTACAACATTAAGGTTTGATGTGCTATCTCAAAGATAGATAGACATCACCCTATAATGGACCTAATCATGTAATAAAGACTCCTAAGGCATAATGGGTCAATGAATGTATGAGAGATTTTTACCCTACTTTACTTGGATGAATTAAGCTGGGTTTATATTAAACCAGATTCTTAAGTTCCCTATGGAGGCAAGCCTCCATAATTAATTACATTTTAGGAAATGAAACTTCCTAAGAATACTCTCGATTAAAGAAGATAATTATCATCTCCAAAGATTTCAAGGTTAAACTATTAAAGGATTGGTTGTATTTGGAAAATCAATTAGGAAAGTTCAAGGAGAAGACTAATTTTTGGAACCCAAATGAAATGAGTAGGAAATTCTCATGATACTAGGAAGCCTAGTGAGCATTACAATCTATCCTATGGTTGAGCTTTATAATTTTGAAGTTGAGGAGATTTATATGTTTTGAGTTGAAATTAATTAGATTATAAGTGCTTATAATGCACCAACACAAGGTTGTGAGAATGCCTAAGAGGTGAGGATTTATGCTTGTAGCTTGAAGGAAATAGCTACCTTGGATCCTAAATCTAGGAAGCTTTAGTATGAGCTAAAATAGGACCTAAATCTAAGTGACCTTTATCGTGCAAGGACGGATATCCTTCATGTTCAAGAGAAAATGATTGTGCATGCATGATGTGAAACATACAACCATATAGCAAAGGGGTTGCTAAATCTTTTAATTATCTTATTTATATCTTAGACTTTATGATGAGGTTATGAGTTGTTTAAAATTTATTTATGAGTGATTAGTTGGGTAGAAAAGTTATTTTTATCCTAAGAGCTTAATCATATCCAAGCCACACATTAAATCATAAATCATTTAAGAAACTATAAAAAGCATGTTGTCCTAATGCACAATGTAAACATAACATCAAACATTTATATAAATGATCGTAAAAGAATAAATGGTCGGTGTGGTTGGGTACCACCATACAACCTGAAGGGAGAAAATATGATTAGCCGAGCTCTACCCTTATATAATCTCGAATATGAAAGAATAATTATATTTGTATTAAATGCTATGGGGCACTTCTTTCTTCATATCTCCATTTTTGATTTGGTTCCTTCTTTTATTTGGATGGTACTTGCTTCAAAGGCATCACAGGGCACCCCAAGACAAAGCCTTCTGGCCACTACTCATCCTAATCCCCCATAGCACTAATCCTAATTTTTATTGCAAAAATTACAGTTATATGGGAAAAGTAAATCTAATTACACCTGTAAAATAGAGGTTAGTTAAATATTAATATAATCCTAAGTAGTTGTATTTATAATTTGGACTTAGCACCCTACACATGGGTAACTAAAATATCTAACTTGGATTATGCTTAAGGATTTAATCAACTTGCAAAAAGAGCATTCACATTTATTTTTAAGCATTTCGTAAGCATAATCTCCAATAGAAAACATGATTAAGCTAATATTGACCAATCATTCAGTCTACGAAGCATACACCCTAACATCCAATCTGAAATAATACATCATAAAACAAAACATACATCACATCATACGCCATCCTAACTTAGAGCTAGAAGTGGTGACTTAATTCTAATGTGTGTATTAAAGCTTGTGTTGTATGTCTTGTTAAGAATTAGTGTAACATTTTCTAAGAGTAGAAGGATTCAATTTAACATGAAAGGTTGATTTCACTTAAACTAGTTTAATTGATTTATGAATTTTAATTTGTGTTTTCTTTTGTTTCATTTGATTACACTTAGCAACTAAGTGTTATAAAGAGAGAAAAAGAGGATTTCCCTCTTTCATCCATACCTTAAGTCACTTTCTACAGTATATTAATTTGATTTAGTTCTCTTTAGTGAATGTCATATTAAATGATTTAATTAATCCTATATTTTGGTTCACTTTAAATAATCCTATTCAAAATGAAAGGCATCTTAAGATTAATTTAATTCAATTACTACCACATGACATATATTAAATCATTCCTTTCGATCACAAGTAACATGCATATGATTTAATCCTAAGTGTATCTATACATGAAACATATTTTAGCACACTTAAATGATGAATGCATGTTTATGTTTAGAATTTATATTTTATTTGATTGAATCATTTAAAATTATTAATTTAAAACTTTATCCAAAATCTTATGCAAAAATGACATATGAATGAAATTAAATGGGCATGTGCATTTATTAAACCATGGAAATGATGTAATCAAATGACCTCTTTGAAGCTAGCTAAAGCCTCATATTCTCGGGATGTTTAGACTATATACCCATTTACATTCAAACATATGTAAATTCATATACATGAACATAAGAAGCAAGCTATAAATCATATGGCTAATTAATTCAACCACTTAGTCAATTATGAATGCATGCAATTTTAATGTCAAATGTGATTTTCATTCACTAATCACATATACATATACATCTACAAAGATATAGGCAAGTACATGTCATTATTAAACCAAAGAGGTGAGGTAATCAAATGACCTCCTTGGCGCTAACTAATGCCTCGTATTCCCAGGATGTCCAGATTACATGCTTCTGGACACACATGGATGTATACATATAAATGGAAAGAAAACCATGCAAAGATTGTATATTTTTTTGATTGAATCATTTTTATATATGAATTAAAGCTCTATCCAAATTCTAATGTTGAAATACATAAGATTGAAATCAAATGGGTATGTGCTCTTGTTGAACCAAGGAAATGAGGTAATCAAATGGCCTCCTTGGGGCTAGCTAAAGCTTCATGTTCCTGAGATGTCCAAACTATATACCCATTACCATTCAATCTTATATAAATCAACACGTGAATAGATGAAAGAGAACTCAAAATTCATACACTTAATCTATAAGCACATAATTTTCTTATGCATTTATAATTATCATCATAACACATATTATTATTAATTTATAAGCTTTTAAAAAATACATTTAGATTTAATAGTGATAATGCATATATTAAATTAAATCAACACATGGAAGCTTACATAAAGGAAATCCATTTTATTTTACTTGATTTTGAAAGATGGATGCATGAATTCAAATGACATACCAAATTTAACTTGATTGGAAAGAGGACAATCAAATATAAGCATGTGATTCATTCAACCAAACTAGTTCTTAAGGATATCAAATCAAATAAGATTATTTAAAGCAAAGAAAAGCTCCTTTATTAATTAATTTTTGGATTTGATTTGATTTGATTTAAAGAGGAGAAGAGAAATCATCACTTATTGTTTTAAACCCATTTCCACAATAGTGATTTAATTTAAGGAAATGTAATTAAGTTGATTTTATGTGTTAATTCAGTTGAACCCTTAATTAGAGAATTAATTACCTATGCCTTAAAGTAATTAACTAAATAATTATGAGCCAACATGATATGCATGGAAAGTAAACTTGCAATGATCCTAGGAAATAAAAGGGGCCTAATGCAATTGACATATGATTAATAATTAATTAGATTAAGGACTTAATTAATTACTCTTATGATTTTCCCACACATATGGACTAACCATAATTTCATTAAACTCCTTTAGGTTATTAAACACCAAAAGATCTACCCCATGATTTAATTAATTAAGGTCTGATGTGATTATGATTTTAATTTGATTAAGTGATTTAATTAATTAGTTAAATCTTAATTAATTTCATTTTTAAAAAGGGTGAAATGAACTTAGGGAAAGGGGTCCAAACCCTATTCCTTAGTTCACTTAAAGTTGGACAATGATTAATAAACTTAATTAACCAATTTGTTATAATTCATGAGATTAATTAATCATTAATTAATTTAAAAGAGTAGTTAAAGTTTAATTAGTCAAATTTTCTAATTAAGTGAGTAATAAGTCTGAAGAAAATCAAGCATGGTAGAGGTCATCCTATTAAATTATCCCACTAAATTTGGCATTAATTACTTAAGTAATTAAACTAATAAATTTTGTAATTAAACCTTAATTAAATTTTAATTTATTAATTATATTTAAGATCATTTTTAATTAATTCTCCTCTAAAATATCTTTAAAATATGTATTTATTTACATTTTTTATTTCTCTATGATTTTTATTATTTTTAGGAGTTTCAGCCATTAAAAATGATTAATTAAGCCTAGTTAAAGCCTAATCCTATTGGTTCCACATGGCGTGCTGACGTGGTGCACATTTCACATGGCGCCGTAGGATTGGCTACTTAAAACTTATTTGACACAGTGCTTACGTGGCAGTGGTGGATGCACTTTCTTGTTCGCCATCCGATCTAAGGTCAGATGGTTACAATTCATCCCACAACTTAATAAGATTAAATTAGATGGATCTAGTGGATTTAATCACGACCATCTATTTTGATCAAGCATAACAGACAGTGCATGATTTAACGTCACATAAGTGAGGGAGAATGGAGTTCGTTCGCCATTGCTCACTTGATCCAAGCTTACCTCAGCTTAGATAAACTCCAAAAAGATCCCACACCTTCACAACATCAATCAGTGGGGATCCAACAGTTAATATCACATGAGATGGAAGTTTTCTTCAAAATGCTCCAACCCATTTTTTTCCTAAGGATCCATTTTGGAAGAAAACCTCAATGGAGCTCAAGATTGGTCGTTCAAATGATTGAGGAAGCTTCATTTAGTTGAGATGAAGCCCTGTTGATCATTAATTGGATGAATTCCTTAATGTTTGCTCGGAAGGCCATGAATTGATGATTTGGAGCTTGGCTTTGATGGAAGTCCCACCTTTGGTGATCGAGAAGCTTGGGAGATGATTTATTCTTGTTGGACAAGGCATAAGAAAGGATTGTGCAAAGTTAATTTGAGTTTGAAGGATAAATAGGGAAGTTATGTTAGAAATGGGAGTATCCTAATTTGGGAAGGATGGGAATTTCATTTTTTGATCAACGAGTGAGCTTGGGAGCTTAAGGAATGGCTGTAGTAGCTAGTCTTGGGTAGCTAGCGCTATGAGTAATGATTTTTGTCTGTGTTTGAGTGGAAATAAGGGGGTTTGTACCCCCTTTATCTTGATCGGATGGTGGGTTCCAGTTTGGCTTCTAACGACCATTCGACCATCTCAAAGAGATGTGGGTGGTAGGGAGAAGGTGAGTTGGCTCGGCATGGTTGGTTAAAAGTGTGGAGGTGGCTGCCAAGGAGGAATCATGGGTGTGTTATGGGTTTCAAATGCTTCACTGGGAGGGTGAAGTGATTTCACCTCCCATGGGTCAGCCAACCAACCACCCCTTGGGTTAGGTTAGGTGCTTAGGTGGACCATTGGAGAGTACCAAGTGGCCAAGGAATGGAAATGACACTTACATGGGTGATTTGTCTCATGTGATGCCAAGGGTAGAATGATTATTTGGCATTTGAATTTGATTTGGGGTGAAATGAGCCAAAGGTGGGTTAGCTCAAATTTCAAGTCAAGGAGTTGATTTGGTTTAGGTTTGGCTCAATTTGACTCATTTAAGTCAAATTGGGTTAGGTGGGTCAAGTTTACCAATTGGTCAAATTAGGTCAAACCAAAGGTTGGGTCAAGTTCATATGATCATTTGGGATATTTTGGTTTAATTGGTTTGGTTTAGTTTGGCTTAGATTTGATCTCATCATTTGAATTCATTTGGGTCAAATGGGTTGACCAATTTGACAAAATTGGCCTTGTTTGGTTTGGTTGTTTGGATTGACCAATTGTAGGATTTGGTTTCAATTAATTTGGATTTGGTTTTGCCCAACTTGAACCTTTAGGTCAATTTGGGCTAAGTTAGAATTTCCAAATCATGGCTTTGGTCAAGTTCAATCAATTTGGAGTAAACTTGAGTCATTGGTTGCAATCAAATTGGTTTATATTTTGATTTGATAATTTGATCTTTAGGTTAATTTAGGTCAACTTGTCAAGAGGGCCAATTTTTTTTCAATTGAAGGTGAAGTCATATTCAAAATTGATTTTTATTTGGTATGGTCAGAATTTGAAAATTTGGTAGATTTTAATTTGACTTTAATTTGGACAATTATCAATAATAATTTGGGAGGTTTTGATGGGTGGTTCAATCTAATTTGGGTAGTAAAACTAACAAATTTAGGTCAAACCAATTGGGTTGGACCTGATTTGGGTTGGGGATTTAGTTGAGTTTATATATGGATTAATATGTAAATTCAATTTACTGACTTCAAATGGGTTTTGGTTCATTTGAACATTCAAGTCAAAAGGGTTAAGTTGGGTTTGACATGGGCAGATTTTGGTTTGGCTTGATGATTGTAGATTTCATTTATATTTGTGAATATGATTGATGGTATGATTGATTCATGAGAAAATTAATTGAATTTGGGATTTGGAATGAAGGTATTTAGCTAAGTCCATAGAGTTGGGTCAAGTGGCTTAAGTTTGGATTTTGATTTAGTTTGATTTAGTTTTGATGATTTAAATGTACATTTTATTTAAATTTGTAAAGTTGATTGAAAATATGATTTAAATTAATTGAGTTTGATTTGATTTGGATTAATATTTGGCTGCTAAGTCCATGGGATAGGTCATATGGCTTAGGAAGGGTTTTGATTTAATTTGATTTAGTTTGATTTAATTTTGATCATTTGAATGTAGATTTGATTTATATTTTGGAAGATGATTGAAGATATAAATTGATTATGAGAAAATCAATTAATTTTGGATTGATTTGAATTATTATTTGACTAAGTCCAGGCTTAGGAAGGGTTTCAAGTTTGGATTTAATCATGGTCTTCAATCATTTGGTTTCAAAATTTGGGCTTGGATTTGGATTTGAATTTGATGTTTAAATTGAACTTGAGGTTTGGTTTGAGAAGGTGAATATGGATTAGATTTGGGTTATAGGGTAGGTGGATTATCCTAATCCCTAAGTCATAACCTAATCCTATGGTTAACCCTTCTAATTCTTTAGGCTTAGGTTAAGTGTTTAACTAATTGTTAGAAGTGTCTTATGACTAGGGAAGTTTAGGTGTCTAGAAGACTCCTAAGTCTAAGATGGGAAGATTGAATCTGTGCTTCAAAATTGAGGTCAATTGACCTTAGGCTCCATAGTGTTGCCATTGGATATAGATGATTGGAAGACCGAAGCTAAGTTTCACATTGTAGACTCAGATACATCTTTCAATACTTTGCTTGAGAAACCATGGATACATGAGAACAACATAGTTCCATCCTCTCTACATCAGTGTATGAAGTTCGTGAGAGATGGGATCGTTTACTGTGTCAAAGGAGATCTCAAGCCATTTATAGTTCACGAGGTCAGCATATATGTGGATGCAGCTTACTTCCACCCTCAAAATCAACAAGTCTATTCTTATAAACTTGGCTGAAGTTTAAAAATAAAAGAAAAAATAGAAAGAAAAAAGGAAATAGAAAAAGTAAAAGAAAAGAAAAGAGAAAATGTAAAAGAAAATAAAAGGGAGCAGAAATAGACTTGGAGGAGGAAGTTCAGCCTGACATTTAATTACACCCACAGTTTGTTACTCCATTCGAACATATGGATAGGATGACCAGACCTCCACTTGGTAGAGGAAGAGGCCAGTTTAGAGGCAGTCCTAGGGTGAAAAACCTCTTTCAAAGCCACCTAATTGAAGATCTATCCCAGCTACCAGGAGTACACCTCCTATTCATATAGACTTTAAATCTAGTTCATACGATGAGTCTTATATGGTTAGCACACCAGCCAGCTCTTCTCAGTAGTAGATTCCTTTAGAGGTGACACTTAAGCCATATAGCGATGAACTCTGGGCTCCAAAGCAAAGCATAAGTGTATCCAAGTCTATATGTGAAATAGTTAGGCAATAGTTGGGAACCTTAGCTCTAACCCAACTTCCCTCTCAAAAAGCTAAGGGTTTGGTAGTTAAGGAAGCCCCTAAGTCATCCACAAGTGTGAAGACTTGGAGGTTCTTTCTAGGAGCATCATGCTCAAGTCAAGAAGTTGATGTAGAACTTGAGGATGATTCATATAAAGATTTAATAGATTTACCTTTTGATTGGTACTTATCTTGTGTTCATAATTTAGCAAAGAAAGAGTTAATCCCACATACTTGGTCAAAGCATAGGTGAGAATACATAAAAAAATATGGAAGAACAAATGCAAAAGCTCTCTATCAAGACTAGGACTAGGATTCAATATAGTGGGTCCAATTGATGATGATTACTGCTTAGTCATCAGCAATCATTTAGAGTATGATAGGTTCTTTTCAATCACATTAAATGATATGAGGAGCTGTGGTTAGAAACTTTACATGATTCAGATGATTTTGAAGTCAAAGATGCATCGCTAGAGTTTAAAGAAGAGATCAAGTAAACCATCGACAAGCCAACTTAAGAACTGAACAAGATCCATGCTCGACATACATCAGTTCTTTGATGAATGAAATTGAAACTAGTGACTTAGTTATGCTATTGATTGAGTTTAAGGACTGCTTTACATGGAGTTATGAAGAGATGCTTGGATTGGCTCCTAACATAGCAATCCATTAATTAGCAAAAGAGCTACTGCTAACCTTATCAAGCAAGCTCCTAGACACATGCAATTAGACATAAAATAATAGGTCATTTATGAAGTCAAGAAACTGATCAATGCTGGCTTCATCTCGAAAGAAAGATACCCTTCATGATTAGCCAGCAGTGTCCTAGTTAAGAAAAAGGATGGCCAAATTCACATATACTTCGATTTTATGGATTTATATAAGGCATGTCCAAATGATGAATTTTACTACCAATGTTGGAGCTGATGGTGGACATTTCCTCATCTCATGCAATTTTCTCCTTCATGGATGGCTCATCTGGATATAAATAAATAAAGAAGGCCACTGAAGATGAAAGAAACACTACTTTTAGAATCCATGATCAAAATCTATTATTATAAGGTCATGCCTTTTAGCCTTAAAATTGTCAGTGCTACATACCAATGGGCTATGAATTGAATCTTTAACAAACCCATTTATCATCAGGTCGAGTGTTATGTCGATGATCTCTTGATCAAAAGTAGAGAAAAGGAAGACCATCTCTTTAACTTGAGAGTAGTTTTGGAATAGTTAAGATAATTTAACCTCAAAATGAATCCCCTGAAGTGTGCATTTGGAGTAGCTTTAGGAAAATTCCTTGGGTTTGTTGTCCAACACCATGAAATTGAAATTGATTCTGAGAAGATTAAGGCGATATTAGAAATGCCACCTCATAAAACTTTAACTCAACTTAGATCATTCCATGGGAAATTGGCATATCTAAGATTCTTTATATCCAACCTTTTAGGAAGATGTCAACCATTCTTAGCACTTGTCAGAAAGGATGCCAAGTTCAAGTGGGATGGCAAGTGTAAGCATGCCTTCAAAGACATCAAGCATTATCTGATGACGCCTCTAGTTCTAGCAGCCCCTATCCCAAGCAAGCCACTTATACTTTACATTGCTGCATTAGATGACTCCCTTGGTGCTTTGTTGGCCCAAGCTAATGATGAAGGGAAGGAAAATGCACTCAACTACCTCAGCCATGTTCTAATCCATGCTGAGGCTAATTATCCACTCATTGAGAAGCATTGCCTAGCATTAATCTTTGTATCCCAAAAGCTATAGCACTACATGCTTCCTCATAAGATGAACATAATCTCTAGGATCAATCCACTATAGTATCTCATGACACAACCAATGCTATCTAGATAGTTGGCACAACGGTCCATGATCCTCTCACAGTTTGACATTACCTTCATACTTTTCCATGCAGTGAAAGGGAAAATATTAGTAGATTTCTTAGGAGCACATCCACTTCTTGCTGTCTCTCCGCTTAGTGATGATCTCCCTGATGAAAAAATCATGAACTTAGGGGGTACTAGCATTCACTACTGGGAGATGTACTTTGATGGTGCGGCTTCCTCTCAAAGAGGTGAAGAACCACAATCTACTTTTCTAGGAAAGGCAGGGGAAGGAATATATATCTTAACTCTAGACTGTAATCTTATGAGATTCTCATATCATCTATCCAATCCTTGCACCAACAACGAAGCCAAATATGAGGCTCTTATTGATAGTCTAGAGTTAGCTGTTACTCTGAGCATCCATAACATCAACATCTTTGAGGATTCTGAGCTAGTTATCAACCAAATTGCTGATTCCTATAAAGTTATAAAGCACAAGATCCATCACTGCCATAAGTACACAATGGATTTATTGACCCAAATCCTAGAGGTTACCATTTGTAAGATTCTTCGAGGAGAGAATGTCGTAGTGTATGCTTTACACATGCTTATAAGGAGTTGGCTTGTCCAGAGGATGAGTTAATATATAGACAAGTCTTATCACTTATTGATATTGAACTCATCAAAAAGTACTCTCTTGAAGGGGAGGTTGCCATTGCCAAGAAGGATGAGGAGTTAGATTGGAGGTAACCATTCATGGATTACTTAAATAAAGGCAAATTACCATAAGAGAAGTCCCAAGCCAATCAGATGAAGCCGAAAGCACTTTCATATGCTGTTGTGGATGGTGTCTTGTACTGATGGTCTTTCGATCATATGTGGTTATGTTGTTTAGACAAGCAAGAAGCCCATAAAATCATGATTGTGGTACACTTATAATTATGTGGAGCTAACCAATCTAATCTAAAGATAAAAACCAAGATCAAGGGACTAGGATACTACTGGCCATTGATGATCAAAGATTGCATGGATATAACTAGGAGATGCCACCAATGTCAAATACACAGTGTGGTCCTACACCAACCACCCAACATTCTATATCATACATTGGCCTCATGGCCATTCGAGTGTTGGGGTACCGACATAGTGGGTAAAACTAATCCTACTTCTTCCAAGGGTAATCAATTCATCTTAGCTGCTACTGAGTACTTTTACAAATGGGAAAATGTAATTTTTCTCAAAGAAGTTATAGCTCAGTATGTTCTCCAGGTTTTTAGGAATCATATCGTATATAGGTTCAGAGTTTCTCGATGAATTATATCTAATAATGGCACTACATTCAAGAGCACCGAGATCAACAACTTTTCCTGAAGACATAACAACTTTGCCCAACATCAATAACTTTGCCTCGATGAATTATATTCTACCATCAACTACCGAAGGGAAAATAGCTTAGTAGAAGCCTTCAACTAAACTCTCATCCAAATACTAAAGAAGACACTGAACAATAACAAGCGACAGTGGTATGAGAAATTTAGCCTTGTGGGCTCTTGCCACATATAGAACTCCAACTCAGTCTACTCCTTTTTCCTTAGTGTATGGGTCCAAAGCCGTTCTACCATTAGAAGTCCAACTCCCATCACTAACAATTATTATGCGTAACAAGATCATAATAGAGTAGAATGCAAAGTGTAGTTAGAAGAACTTGAAGGTTCGTAGGAGAGATGGCTGTGAGCATGCCAAAACCTTGAGTTGTACAAAGCTAAAATGATTTAAGATCACAATAAATTGCTCTTTCCTAGAACCTTTTAGGTAGGAGAGCCTATTTTAGTTCTAAGGAGACTGATTTTTGTTCATCATAAGATGGGAGGAAAGTTTGAATCCACTTGGGAAGGCCCTTTTGCCATAGAGAAGGCCTACTAGGGAGGATCTTATTAGCTTATTAATCATAATGGAGAGTTCCCAATGCTTCTAATAAATGAGCTATACTTAAAGAAATATTATAAATCATGTTTGAAAATAATTACCATCAATGAAAATTCCATTTTGAATTCAATCTCTTCCATGTTGAAAGTATTCTTTTTTGGGAATCTGCCACGATCTGTTTAGGGTAGATGTAAGAACCTGAGCAGTGTCCTATCCTTCATCGACATAACACGAACATAAACTACACACAAACATATAAAATAAACACATATATATTTTATCTCAGTATACTCTGAGTTGAGATAATGTGCAAAATGGTACTCACTCAATAGTTGCTCTAGGTCGTGCTAACATGCTACTTTGCTAGTGTGTCATCTCAATGGTTTTCTTACTTTCGAAGATGTAAGTCTGCTAAGTTTTCCTTCCTTACATGGCCACTACAAACTGATGAGAGCCTTGTTAGTTTGGTAGGCCTTAATGTGTGGCTAGTAAGCTACCTCATGTTGGCTTCATTTAGGATGATGTGAGTCTACTATGCTTTCTTCTTAGATTAACCTTCGTGCACTGACTAGGTGACTGGGTCAAGTATATTTTAGGTTTATGATAAGTCCTCTAGCGGCTCCTTCTATCTTGACTACTTCAAGCCTGGGTCCAGTCATTCCTCGGGGCTCCCCGCTTAGTAGTCTCTCTAGGTTAGTAGTAAGCCTACATGCTTTCTTTCCAGATTGATAGTTAGACACCAATGTGCACCTTAAGTTGGTTGGTTCTCACTATGCTAATGGATACACCACTCATGCTGATAGATACACCTTAGGTTGGTTGGTTCTTGCACCTTAGGATACACCACTCATGGAAGATGTAAGTCTGCTACACTTTCTCCTTATGTTGGCCACAATACACCTATAAGCTTCCTTTTTTAGGGCTCAATATAACACCCTCAGCAGCACCTCCCCTGTGGGCATTATATTTAGATCACGTCCTTTGCGACCCCATTTAGACACTTCCTGGGTTACTATTGGATTGGACAGTTCCCCTTTCCTAGAAAACACTCCTGTGATTGGAGAATCCATCCTGTGGATGTGCAAATTCTCTCTTGGTCTAGTAAATTTAAGATAGGTCAAGACTGATATAGCCCCTTCTTAGTGTGGTTCCTCACACACAGGTCTATATATATATATATATATATATATATATATATATATATATATATATATATATATATATATATATATATATATATATATATATATATATATATATATATGCACTTGGATTAGGAGGACACCACTAACGGTACCTTTTCCCAAGCAGTCATCCAATCTTAAGGGTTGTGTCAGCAAAACTCCCTATAAGAAATGTGTGACTACTCTTAAGTTGATATAAGTCCTTAGCGTCATTCATTTAATAGTCGCCCTAAGTCAGGTTTGATTTATTGTGCTACCAACAAGTCATTGCAGCAGTTGTTCCTTGCTTTGGAAAATGTAAGTCTACTATGTCTTCTGCATAGCATAGTCATTGCACACCGAAAGGAAACCCCTTAGGTTGGCTAGCTCTACCCCATAGCTTGTAGACTATTCATTTGGATTTATAAATTTGAGATAGGACAAGTCTGATATAGCCCCTTCCCAATGGGTCCATTGCACACTAACAAGGTCCATAAATTAAATCTATCAAATTTGATTGAGCTCACATCCCCAGCAAACAATCCCTCAATTTGAAAGCAAACTAAACCAAACAAACCATATCAAATCACATAAAACTAAAATAAAATTAACCATGACTACTTTTGAGCTGACATAAGTTCCTAGCGGCATTCACTTAGCAGTCGCCCTTGGTTAGTTGTGATTTGTTGTTCATCCAATGGGTAATCCCAATGGTTATTCCTGGCTTTAAAAGATTTAAGTCTGTTATGCCTTTTCCTTGCACAGCCAGTGTACACTGAAAGGAAACTCTTTAGGTTGGCTAGCTCTACCCCACAGTCGATAGACTATTCCTTTGGATTTATAAACCTGGGGTAAGTTAAGGCTGATATAACACTTTCTCAGTGGGTCCATCGCACACCGACAGGGTCCATAAATTAACTCAGATTAAATTAAACCCAATCTGATTTTTCCCAGTGGAGTTAAATCACACCCTTCTCCTCATTGGAGCCCCAAATCATATATAACCATGTCAAGCAAACAAATCAAATTCAAAACAAACCTCCTAGTGGAGCCAAATTAAACCAACTCCCCCCAATAGAGTCTAAATCATAGAAATCCAACCAAACTCTTATTCTAAGCGTATACATCCCCAAACAAATTTATGAAATCAAACTCAAATCCTAATCCCAAATGGATAGCCTGAACTTGCTTCGCTAGTGGAAGGTTCATATATCTAATCCCCAGCAGACTAGAGCCATATCTCTAGAAGATATGCCTCCACATCAATTAAAATAAAACATATTAAAGTCGATTCGATCTTAATCTTTGGTGGATTATAAATTTTTATACCTAGCGGATCTTCTTTCCACAAATCATATAATTAAATCAAATTCAAACCTTATCCTTAGCAAATTTTCTTCATCTATGCCCTTAACATAGACCCTTCATATGTCATGTCCAATGTAAGTGTGATCCCCTAGCGAATCTCCCTCCAGGTACTTGACATGGAATTCTCATCAAATCTTATTTCTTCTCTTATGCACACCTTTAATAATTCATCCAAAAGCCTAATAATGTATTCATTCAAATTACATCATCTTAACATTATAATCAACATTTTATGATTTATGATGGTAGCTCAAACTAACTATACAATATCATGCTAAACATATTATAGTGTGAATTAACATGCTATATTATATTACAATATATGATTTTATATTATAATTTGCTATAATATAATATATTGTCTAACATTACACCTCAATAGAATCACTTCAAAGGAACAAATAACAAAATTTTCTTGAAATATGAATAATGTTCATTTTGGATGTAAAATTGTTATTTTTCTATTAGAAATGCTACAAAATAGCATAATTTTGGTGTTGCTTCTTGGTGTGTGCCATGAATTTGGCAAAATTCTTCCATCACAACCTTGAAATTAATATTTTTGTGAGTTTTGTCTAAACGTATTATAACAAAAGTAAAACATACTAAAATATACAATAACATTTAGTAACACACTACCACATTCATATAAATGTGAAGTTATATTATTATTTGCATTATATTTTAATACACATTCATATTATATATTATCTTACCATACACCTTAAAATAAATCACTTTAAGCAAAACATTTATAAAATTTGTTTGAAAAATGAACATTTATTTTGGATGGAAAATTCCATTCTTTTGATTAAATGACACAACATAGCACACCCCCAATGATGTTCCCTAAAGCTTACCTTAATTAATTTGACTAAATCCCATCATCTCAACCTATAAATCAATATTTTATAAATTATACCAATACATTCTCTACTACATCATACTATAACAAACTAAAATATGCTAAACAATAAGTAGTAATACACAATAGTATGTTATAATGCATGATGCTACACTCGTTATATCACTATATTATAATACACTATAACATATTATATTATATTATATTGCATCACATCACAAGGGATTGCTTAAGATAAAAAAATCTTTAATAATAAAAAAAATTATATATTTTAGTTGTATCACTTACATATTTTAAATTGATATAATACATTATGATGTCAAGCTCTACCTATTATGAATTTGGCCAAAGTTCACCATTTTAAAGTCTAAATTCACATTTTTATATTAACATTTTTATAAATAATGCTAGTGTAGGCTTGACTGCATGATTGTATAACACTAAAATAATTTATAATGCATAGAATAATATATTATTATATATGATGTCATACTATGCTACAACATATAATATTTATTTTTAACATAAAATCTTACTTTTTAGACTACAAGTGGCATAGCACACCTTTGGTACTACAACCTAATTCCCACTTCAAATTTAATACTTTTCATCATCTAATTTATTAAATCAATATTTTTATGATTTATATTAATATAGACTATAGGGCACAATACCATAATATACTAAAACATTTCAAAACATCTTATAATAGCCGTAAAAACATCACTATGTGTTCAAATATATGATGCTACATTATACTATAATATATGGTATTATAATATGATTTAGGGTTAGGGTTTAAGGTATTCAAGTCTCTAATAGTCAAGTGATAGTCTTTTGAAGGCATTTTCTTTATCTACCATAACTATGTTAGGATTAGATCATTCTTTAGATCTACTCCTAATGACATCTTCATTTAAGGTTTATGGTTTGAGTTAGAGTTTAGGGTTAGTTTAGAGTTTAGGGTTTATGGTTTAGGGTTCATTTAGGGTTTAAGGTTTAAGGTTTAACATTTAGAGTTTGGGTTTTAGGGTTGCAGGTTTAGGGTTGTAGGTTTTAGGATTTAAGTTTTACAGTTTTAGGGTTTAGAGATTTATTATTTAGGGTTTAGCATTTAGGGTTTAGGGTTTTTAAATTTTAGGGTTTAGGGTTTATGATTGAGGTTTTAGGTTTATGGTTTATGTTTTAGTTCAGGGTTTAGGGTTTATGATTTAAGGTATTTTTTTAAACAGAGAAAAATGCATATTCAACATTTATACTTTTGATTTTATCAACCAAGTAGCACACCGTTATTTTTGAGACATAAGCGATGACATAAATAAAAAATGAGCACACCTAGAACCATCTCTATTATAAAGACACAATTTCATAAGTAGTAGATCGGATCAGCTGTTCTTCAATTTTTCTAGTTCTCATCAGAACCTCCTCGGTCACTCGAGTAGAAGGATCCACCATCATATCCCTAATCTCTCCCTCCGCCACCACCACGGCTGTAAATTTTGTCACTCCTCCCGCCTCTATCACCCTCACTACTCCAACCACCACCTCCATATCCACTAGTACCTCCAGATCCCCCACCACCACTATGATAACTGCCACCTCTGCCATCTCCTCCATGCTAGATTTAGACTGAGCCTAGTTGACAGTGATATTCCTGCTATCAAGGTTTTGCACATTTTCATGGTTTAGTGTTTAGGGTTAGTAATGGGTTTAGGGTTAGTTTAGGATTTAAGTTTTGGGTTTAGTGTTTAGGGTTGTAAGTTTTAGGGCTTATGGTTTATTATTTAGGGTTTTAGGGTTTATGGTTTAGGGTTTAGCATTTAGGATTTTAGGGTTTAAGGTTTAGGGTTTAGGGTTTAGGGCTTAGGGTTTAGGGTTTTAGTGTTTATGGTTTACGATTTAGGGTTTAGGATTTATGATTTAAAGTTTAAGGTTTTTTTTAAATTAAGTAAATCGGTAGGTTTAGGTTTATTTAGTTTATTTTTTATTTGTTTAGGCTTTTTTATTTAGGTTTTTTTTAAAAAAGTTTATTTAGTTCAGTTTATTTATTTTAGGTTTTTTATTTTAGTTTATTTTTTAGGTTTAGGTTTATTTTTTAGTTGAATTTTATTATTTTATTTTTTAGGTTTATGTTTTATTTTTTATTTTTAAATTTAGCTTTAAGTTTTTATTTTATTATTTTAGGTTTTTATTTTATGTTTACTTTAAGGTTTTATTTTTTAGTTTATGTTGAGGTATATTTTAAGTTTATTTTATTTTATTTAGTTTAGGTTTAATTTATTTTAGGTTTAGGTTTAGGTTTAATTTAATTTAGTATAGTTTATTTTAGTTTAGGTTTAGGTTTAGATTTGTTTATTTCTTTTGTTTATTTTATTTTTATTTTAAGTTTAGGATTTTTTTAGTTTAGGGTTTAGGTTTTATATTTTTATTTATTTTTAAGTTTTATTTTTATATTTATTTTTTAAGTTTAGGTTTTTATTTAGTTTTTACTTTATTTTATTTTAGGTTTATTTTATTTTTATTTTAGGTTTATTTTATTTTATTTTAGGTTTATCTTATTTTTACTTTCTTTTTAGGTTTAGTTTAGGTTTAGGTTTTATCTTATATTTTTATTTTAATATATTTTTCATTTTATTTTGGCTTAGGTTTATTTATTTATTTTATTTTTAAGTTTTATTTTATTTAGGTTTAGCTTTTTAACTTTTTTGGGTTTAGGGTTAATTTAGGGTTTAGGGTTTAAGGTTTAGGGTTTGGGGTTTAGGGTTTAGGGTTTAGGGTTTATGGTTTAGGTTTTAGGTTTAGGTTTAAGTTTTAGTTTAGGGTTTAGTGTTTAAGGTTTTTTTTAACAGGGAACAAGTTCTGATTCAACATTTCTTCTTTTCAATTTCATCAACCAAGTAGCACTCTAAGTTTTCTAAGACACAAGCGATGACATAAATCAAGAATGAACACCCACTGAGAAAATCAAATACCTAGATAAGTAGAGCTTTCTCTACTGTAAAGACACAGTTCCATAAGTAGCATATCATTGGTCGTTCTTTAATTTCTCTAGTTTGCCTCAGAACCACCCCTGCCTCTCAAGTAGCAGGATCCACCATCGTATCACCGATCTCTCACTTCGCCACCACCATGGCTATAATCTTCATCACTCCTCCCGCCTTAATAACCACCATTGCTTCAACAAACACATCCATATACACCAGCACCTTGAGATCCCCCACCATCACTGTGATAACAACTACCTCCGCCTTAGCCTCCATTACTAGATCAAGACTGAGCGTTATTGATGGTGATGTTCCTCTCATCAAGGTTATGCTCATTCATAAGGTTTAGGGTTAGTTTAGGGTTTAGGGCTTATTTAGATATTAGGGTTTGGCATTTAGGGTTTAGGGTTGTAGGTTTCAGTGTTTAGGGTTTAGGGTATTATAATTTAGGGTTTAGGGTTTATGGTTTAGGGTTTAGGATTGTAGGGGTAGGGTTTAGGGTTGTATGTCTAGGGTTTAGGGTTTTGGGTTTAGGATTTAGGGTTTAAGGCTTTTTTTATAAAATTAAGTAAACCAATAGGTTTAGGTTTATTTAGTTTATTTAGTATTTTTATTTATTTGAGTTTATTTTATTTTTATTTATATTTAGGTTTATTTTTTATTTTTATTTAGTTTAGTTTATTTACTTTAGGTTTATTTTATTTTTATTTTAGGTTTGGTTTTTTATTTTAGGGTTTAGGTTTTATTTTCTTAGTTATTTTTAGGATTTATTTTTGGGTTTTTTCTAGGTTTAGGTTTTTATTTTGTTTTTACTTTATTTTATTTTAGGTTTATTTTATTTTTATTTTAATTTTAGTTTTTCTTATTTAGGTTTTTTTATTTTTTAGTTTAGTTTAGGTTTTTATTTATTTTATTTTAGTTTAATTTTTATTTTTTATTTTATTTTCTTTTAGGTTTAGGTTTAGGTTAAAGTCTATGTTTTTATTTTATTTTGGTTTAGGTTTTCTTATTTATTTTATTTTTAGGTTGTATTTAGTTTAGGTTTAGGTTTTTAGCTTTTATGGTTTAGGGTTTAGGATTACCAGTGGGTTTAGGGTTTAGGGTTTAGGGTTTGGGGTTTAGGGTTTAGGGTTTAAGGTTTAGGGTTTAGGGTTTAGATTTTAGGATGTACAGTTTAGGGTTTAGGGTTTAGGGTTTAGGGATTTTAGGGATTAGGGATTAGGTTTTAGGGATATCATTGTTTAGTAGTTATGGTTTAGGGTTTAGGTTTTAGGTCTAGGGTTCATGTTTTATGGTTTTTGTTTTTTTATAATAGAGATCCAATTAAGATTCAATATTTCTTCTTTTTAATTTCATCAACCAAGTAACACACCAAGTTCTCTAAGACATAAGTAATGACATAGATCAAAAATCAGCATGCATAGAGTAAATCAAAAACCCTAGTAAACTAGAACCTTCTCTACTGTAAAGGCAAAGTTCCATAAGCGGTTCAGTCCATTCTTGATTTCTCTTCCCATGAACCACCCGACCTCTCAGTAGCGGATCATATCATTTTGTCTCTCGCCACCACCACGGTTAACCTCCATCGCCTCCCTCCATAACTTCTTCGACAATCACCTCAATATCCACCAGCACCTTTAGATCCCCCACTGCCACAACGATAACAACCGCCTTCGCCTTCGCCTCCTTGGCCATATCTAGACTGAGCCTAGTTGACCGTGATGTTCCTTCCATCAAGGTTTTGCCTATTCTTAGGGTTTAGGTTTAGGTTTAGGTTTATAAGGTTTTTGGGTTTATGCTTACTTTTTAATTTAGTTAGTTACTTTAGTTTTAGGTTTAGGGTTTGGGGTTTAAAGTTTAGGGTTTAGGGTTTAAGGTTCAAGCTTTTAGGGTTTATGGTTTAGGGTTTAGTGTTTAGGGTTGTAGGTTTAGGGTTTAGGGTTAGTTTTTGGGTTTAAGCTTTTTTTTTTTGTAAATTAAGTAAACCAGTAAGTTTTGGTTTATTTAGTTTATAATTTCATTTTAGTTTGTTTTATTTTAAATTTTTATTTAGGTTTATTTTTATTTTTATTTAGTATAGGATTTTAATTTTAGTTTACTTTTAGGTTTAGGTTTAGGTTTAGGTTTAAGTTTATTTTTTAGTTTAGTTTTAGTTTTATTTTTTAATTTTTATTTGAGTTTTATGTTTAGGTTTTTATAATTATTTTCTAGGTTTAGGTTTTAGGTTTTTATTTAAGGTTTATTTTTAGGATTTATTTTTTAGTTTAGGTTTAGGTTTATTTTTAGTTCATTTTATTTGATTTAGTTTAGCTTTAGTTTATTTTTGGTTTAGGTTTAGGTTTTATTTATTTTAGTTTAGTTCAGTTTAATTTAAGTTTATGCTTATTTAATTTTATTTATATTTTAGGTTTAGGTTTTTTTTAAGTTTAGGGTTTAAGATTTATTTTTTATTTATTTTTAAGTTTTATTTTTAGGTTTATTTTTTTAGGTTTAGGTTTTTACTATATTTTATTTTAGGCTTATTTTATTTTTATTTTATGTTTAGTTTTTATTTTATTAAGGTATTTTATTCTTAGGTTTATTTTATTTTATAATTTAGTTGAGCTTTTTCTTTATTTTATCTTAGTTTATTTTTACTTTTTTATTTTATTTTTAGGTTTAGGTTTAGGTTTTAGTTTAGGTTTTTGTTTAATTTTAATTTTTAATTTATTTAGGTTTAGGTTTATTTAGTTTAAGTTTAGGGTTTAGGTTTATAGGGTTTAGGGTTTAGAGTTTAGGGTTCTAGGTTTATGGTTTTATGGTTTAGGGTTTAGGGTTAGGCTTTAGGGTTTAGGGTTAGTGTTTAAGCTTTATGGTTTAGGGTTTTTACGGTTTAGGAATTAGGGTTTAGGCTTAGTTTAGGGTTTAGGCTTTAGGGTTTAGGGTTTTTAGGGTTTAATGTTTAGGATTTAGGGTTTAGGCTTTAGGGTTTTAGGGTTTAGGGATTAGGGTTTAGGGATTACGATTTGGGGATTAGGGTTAGGGTTTAGGATTTAGGGTTTAGGTTTAAAGTTAGTTTCGGGTTTAGGGTCTAGGATTTATAGTTTTTTAAGGTTTTGGGTTTAGGGTTAGTTTTAGGGTTAAGGGTTTAGGGTTTAGGGTTTAGGATTTAGGGTAAATGGTTTAGGGTTTAGGGTTTTTTTAAAAAAACTTAAGTAAATAGGTAGGTTTAAATTTATTTAGTTCATTTTTTTTATTTTTTTATTTAGGTTTATTTTTTATTTTTAATTAGTTCAATTTATTTATTTTAGGTTTATTTATTTTAGTTTAAGTTTTTTATTTTAATTTATTTTTTAGGTTTAGGCATAGGTTTATATTTATTTTTGTGTTTAGTTTTATTTTTATTTTATTTTGGGCTTTATTTTTTATTTTGAGGTTTAGGTTTAGGTTTTTATTTTATTTTTTTATTTTTAGGTTTTAGGTTTTTATTTTAGGTTTATTTTTAGGTTTTATTTTTTTTGTTTAGGTTTAGGTTTATTTTTAGTTTATTTAATTTGGGTTTAGGTTTAGTATATATTAGGTTTAAGTTTATGTTTTATTTATTTTAGTTTACTTTATTTTAGCTTAGGTTTATGTTTATTTTATTTTATTTATTTTATTTTTATTTTAGGTTTAGTTTTTATTTTTAGTATATGATTTGGGTTTTTTTTATTTATTTTTATGTATAGGTTTTTATTTAGTTTATATTTTATTTTTATTTTACATTTATTTTTAATTTATTTAGGTTTATTTTATTTTATAGTTTAGTTTAGGTTTTTTAAATATTTTATTTTAGTTTAGTTTTTACTTTTTATTTTATTTTATTTTTAGGTTTAGGTATAGGTTTAGGTTTATGTTTAGGTTTTAGTTTAGCATTTTATTTTATTTAAATTTTTTTATTTATTTAGGTTTATGTTTATTTATTTATTTTATTTATAGGTTGTATTATGTTTAAGTTTAGATTTTTAGGGGTTTAGGGTTTAGGGTTTAGTGTTTAGCATTTAGGGTTTAGGGTTTTGGATTTAGTTTTTAGGGTTTAAGGTTGTAGATTTTAAGAATTAGGGTTTACGGTTTAGGGTATAGGGTTTAGAGTTTAGGGTTTGGGGTTTAGGTTTTAGGGTTTAGGGTTGTAGATTTTAGGGTTTAGGGTTTAGGGTTTAGGGTTTAGGGTATAAAGTTTTTTTATTTTTTTATTTTTTTTAAATTATTATATTTTTTAAAATTAAGTAAACTTATAAGTTTTTCTTTATTTTTTTATTTATCATTTATTTTGGTTTATTTTATTTTTTATTTTTATTTATGTTTATTTTTTATTTAATTTAGTTTATTTATTTTAGGTTTATTTATTTTAGTTTATTTTTTAGGTTCAAGTTTACTTTTTTGTTAAGTTATATTTTTCTTTTATTTTTTAGGTTATTATTTTATTTTGTTATTTTAGGTTTATTTTTAATATTTATTTCTTAGTTTAGGTTTAGGTTCAGTTTTATTTTATTTTACTTTATTTATTTTAGGATTTAGGTTTAGTTTATTCTAAGTTTAAGTTTAGGTTTTAATTTTTAAGTTTAATATAGTTTAGTTTAGGTTTAGGTTTATTTTATTTTATTTATCTTATTTATATTTAGGTTTAGTTTATATTTTTATTTTAGGGTTTGGGTTTTATTTTTATTTATTTCTAGATTTTAATTTTAGGTTTTTTTTTTGGGTTTAAGTTTTTATTTATTTTTTATTTTGTATTATTTTAGGTTTATTTAATTTTTATTTTATGTTTAGTTTTTATTTTATTTAGATTTTTTAATCTTTGGCTTATTTTATATTTTTTTTAGTTTAGTTTAGGTTTTTATTTATTTTATTTTAGTTTTTATTTTTTATTTTATTTTATTTTTAGGTTTAAGTTAGGTGTTAGTTTTTGTTTTTTTTATTTTATTATTTTATTTTATTTATATTTTTATTTTTATGTTTATTTTCTTTTTAGGTTTTATTTACTTTAGCTTTAGGTTTTTAGGGTTTTAGGGTTAGGGTTTAGGGCTTTTAGGGTTTAGCATTTTAAGGTTTAGGGTTTTAGATTTCAGAGTTTTAGCTTAGGGTTTAGGGTTTAGGGTTTAGGGTTTAGGATTAAGTGTTTAGGCTTTAGGGTTTTGGGTTTTAGGTTAGGGTTAGCTTAGGTTTTGGTTAGTTTAGGTTTAGGGTTTTATAGGGTTTAGGATTTTTGGGTTTAGGATTATGCTTTAGGGTTTGGGGTTTGGGTTTAGGGTTTTTTAGGGTTTATGGTCTAAGTTTTAAGGTTTTAGGTTGTAGGTTTAGTGTTGTAGCTTTAGGGTTTAGCATTTTGGGTTAGTTTTATGGTTTAGGGTTAGGGTTTAGTGTTTTTGATTTAGGGTTTAGGGTTTAATGTTTAGGGGTTTTTTTAAAATTAAGTAAACCGGTAGGTTTAGGTTTTTTTTTAGTTTATTTTTTATTTTAGTTTATTTGATTTTTTATTTTGTTTAGGTTTATTTTTTATATTTATTTATTTTAGTTTAGGTTTTTTTGTTTTGGTTTAATTTTAAGATTTAGGTTTAGGTTTATATTTATTTGTTTTTTAGTTTTATTTTTATTTTAATTTTCAGGTTTAGGTTTCATTTTTTATTTTTTGGTTTAAGTTTAAGTTTCTATTTTATTTTCTTACGTTTAGTTTTAGGTTATTATTTTAGGTTTATTTTTAGGTTTGGTTTTTAGTATATGTTTAGGTTTATTATTAGTTTATTTATTTTATTTACTTTAAGGTTTAGGTTTAGTTTATTTTGGATTTAGGTTTAGGTTTTATTAATTTTAGTTTAAGTTTACATTTATCTTATTTTGTTTATTTTATTTTTATTTTAGGTTTAGTTTTTATTTTTAGTTTAGGATTTAGGTTTTATCTATTATTTATTTTTAGGTTTAGGTTTTTATTTAGTTTTTATTTTATTTTATTTTATTTTTAATTTATTTTATTTTTATTTTACATTTATTTTTATTTTATTTAGTTCTATATTTTTAGGTTTATTTAATTTAATAGTTTGGTTAAGGTTTTTATTTTATTTTATTTTATTTTAGTTTAGTTTTTATTTTTTATTTTATTTTATTTTTAGGTTTAGGTTTAAGTTTATGTTTAAGTTTTAGTTTAGGTTTTTATTTTATTTTATTTTTTCATTTCACTTTGGTTTATGTTCTTTTATTCATTTTCTTTTTAGGTTTTATTTAGTTGAGATTTAGGTTTTTAGGTTTTTAGGGTTTAGGTTTTGGATTTAAGTTTTAGGGTTTAGGGTTGTAGATTTTAGGATTTAGTGTTTAGGATTTAGGGATTAGGGTTTGGGGTTTAGGTTTTATGGTTTAGGGTTGTAGATTTTAGGGTTTATTATTTAAGGTTTTGGGTTTAGGGTTTTATTTAAATTTTTTTTTTTAAAATTTATTTCTTTATTTTAAATAAATTAAACTCTTAGGTTTAGGTTTATTTAGTTTATTTTTTGTTATAATTTAGGTTTATTTTTATTTTTATTTAGTTTTGGTTATTTATTTTATGTTTATTTATTTTAGCTTATTTTGTAGGTTTGGGTTTATTTTAAGTTCAATTTTATTTTTATTTTATTTTTTAGGTTTAGGTTTCATTTTTTATTTTTAGGTTTAGGTTTAGACTTTTTTTTTAGGTTTAGGTTTTACGTTTTTATTTTAGTTTTATTTTTAGGTATTATTTTTTAGTTTATGTTTAGCTTTATTTTTACTTTATTTTATTTTATTTAGTTTAGGTTTTGTTTTAGGTTTAGGTTTAGTTTATTTTAGGTTTAGATTTGAGGTTTTATTTATTTTAGTGTAGTTTTTCTTAGTTTAGGTTTAGGTTTATATTATTATTATGTTAGTTTTAATTTTTTTTTAGTTTAGGGTTTACGTTTTGTTTTTTTATTTAATTTTAGATTTTATTTTTGGGATTATTTTTTAGGTTTAGGTTTTTATTTAATTTTCATTTTATTTTATTTTAGATTTATTTTATTTTTATTTTAGGTTTAGTTTTTATATTTTAAATTGGTTTAGTTTAGGTTTTTATTTATTTTATTTTACTTTAGATTTTATTTTTAATTTTATTTTCTTTTTAGGTTTAAGTTTAGGTTTTTAGCTTTTTAGGGTTTATGGTTTAGGGTTTAGGTTTTAGGTTTTTATTTTAGGTTTATTTTTAAGTTTAATTTATTAGTTTAGGTTTAAGTTTACTTTTAGTTTCTTTTATTTTATTTAGTTTAGGATTTAGGTTTAGTTTATTTCAAGTTTTGGTTTGCTTTGAGCTTATTTTAATTTTACTTATTTTAGTTTAGTTTATCTTAGTTTAGCTTTAGTGTTATATTATTATTATTTTAGGTTTAGTTTTTTTTAGTTTAGGGTATAGGTTTTATTATTTATTTATTTCTAGGTTTTTTTTTTATGTTTGGGTTTTTATTTAGTTTTTATTGTATTTTATTTTAAGTTTATTTTTTTATTTTGGGTTTAGTTTTTATTTTATTTAGGTTTTTTATTATTTTAATTTAGTTTAGGTTTTTATTTATTATATTTTATTATCTTTTTAGGTTTAGGTTTTAGTTTATGTTTTTACCATATTTTATTTTTTCATTTTATTTTTGATTTGGTTTTTTTTTAATTTTAATATTAAGTTTTATTTAGTTTCTGTTTAGGTTTTTAGCTTTTAAGGGTTTAGAGTTTAGGTCTTAGGTTTTTATTTTAGGTTTATTTTAAGGTTTTTCTTTTAGTTTAGGTTTATGTTTACTTTTAGTTTATTTTATTTTATTTAGTTTATGATTTAGGTTTAGTTTATTTTAGGTTTAAGTGTAGATTTAAATTATATTAGTTTAGCTTTAGTTTTATTTTATCTCTTTCTAGGTTTAGTTTTTAATTTTAGTGTAGTGCTGTTTTATTTTTTTCTTTATTTTTAGGTTTATTTTTTAGGTTTGGCTTTTATTTAGTTTTTATTTCAGGATTATTTTACTTTTATTTTTAATTTTAGTTTTTTTTTTTATTTTTTTTTATTTTAGTTTAGGTTTTTATTTATTTTATTTTAGTTTATTTTTATTTTTATATATTATTTTTATTTTAGGTTTAGGTTTAAGCTCTTGTTTAGGTTTTAATTTAATTTAATGTTTTCATTCTATTTATGTTTTAGTTTTTCTATTTATTTTATTTTTAGGGTTTATTTTCTTTAAGTTTAGGTTTTTTGGTTTTTACGATTTAGGATTTAGCGTTTGGAATTTGGGGTCTAAGGTTTAAGGTTTTAAGGTTTAGGATTTAGTGTTAAGGTTTGGGGTTTGAGGTTTAGGGTTTAGGGCTTAGGATTTCGTGTTTAGGCTTTAGGGTTTAAGGTTTTAAGGGTTAGCTTAGGGTTTAGAGTTAGTATAGAGTTTAGGGTTTGGGGTTTTAAGGTTTAGGGTTTATGGTTTAGGGTTAATTTAAGATTTAGGGTTTAGGGGTTTTTAGGTTTAAGGTTTAAGGGTTAATTTAGGGTTTAGGGTTTAGGGTTTAGGGTTATAGGTTTAGGGTTTTAGCTTTACGGTTTAGGGTTTAGGGTCAATTTTAGGGTTTGAGGTTAAGGTTTAGGGTTTTGGATTTCAAGGCTATGGTTTAGTTTTTTTTTTAAATTAAGTTTATTTAGTTTATTTATTTTAGTTAATTTAATTTTTTATTTTTCTTTAAGTTATTTTTTATATTTATTTTAGTTTAGGTTTTTTAATTTAGTTTAATTTTTAGGTTTAGGTTTAGGCTTATATTTATATTTTAATTTAGTTTTATTTTTATTTTATTTTTTAAGTTTAAGTTTTATTTTTTACTTTTAAATTCATGTTTAAGTTTATATTTTATTTTTTTAGGTTTAAGTTTTAGGTCAATATTTTAGGTTTATTTTTAGGTTATATTTTTTAGTTTAGGTTTAGGTTTATTTTATTTTTATTTACTTTAGGTTGAGGTTTAGTTTATTTTAGGTTTAGGTTAGGTTTTATTTATTTTAGTTTAGTTTATTTTTATTTAGGTTTAGGTTTATTTTATTTTGTTTATTTTAGGTTTAGGTTTTTTTTTGTTTAAGGTTTAGGTTTAATTTTTTATTTATTTTTATGTTTTATTTTGAGGTTTATTTTTTAGGTTTGAGTTTTTATTTAATATTTATTTTATTTTATTTTAGGTTTATTTTATTTTTATTTTTTATTAGTATTTATTTTGTTTAGCTTTTTTTTACTTTTAGGTTCATTTTATTTTTTTGAGATTAGTTGAGGTTTTTATTTATTTTATTTTAGTTTAGTTTTTGGTTTTTATTTTATTTAATTTTTAGGTTTAGATTTATGTTTAAGTTTAGGTTTAGATTTAAGTTTTAGAGTTGGTTATTATTTTATTTTAATTTTTTATTTTATTTAGGTTTTGGTATTTTTATTTATTTTATTTTTAGGTTTTTGTTTAGTTTAGGTTTAGTTTTTCAGGTTTTTATGGTTTACAGTTTAGGGTTTAGGGTTTGGGGTTTAGTGTTTCAGGGTTTAGTATTTAGGGTTTAGGGTTTAGGGTTTAGGGTTTAGGGTTTAGTGTTTAGGGTTAGTTTAAGTATTTAGGGTTTAGGCTTAGTGATTTTTTTTAAAATTTTTTATTTTTTTTATTTTTAGGGTTTATAGTTTAGGGTTTTAGGTTTATTATTTATTTTTTAGGTTTAGGGTTCAGGTTTAGTTTAGGGTTTAGGATTTTTGGTTTTTTTTTTTAACAGAGAACAAATTCAGATTCAACATTTCTTCTTTTCAATTTCATCAATCAAGTAACCTACCAAGTTCTTTTAGGATTTAGAGTTTTGGGTTTAGGGTTAAGGATTTTGGGTTTACGATTTAGGGTTTAGAGTTTAGGGTTTTTATTTAATTAGGTATACCATTAAGTTTAGGTTTATTTAGTTTTTATTTATTTATTTTAGTTTATTTTATTTTTTATTTTTAATTATTTTAGTTTATCTATTTTAGGTTTATGTTTTTTTTAGGCTTTTTAGTTTAGTTTATTTTCTAAGTTTAAGTTTAGGTTTATCTTTATTTATTTAGTTTAGTTTAATTTTTATTCTATTTTTAGGTTTAAGCCTTATTTTTTTATTTTTAGGCTTAGGTTTATGTTTTTATTTTATTTTTTTAGGTTTAGGTTTTATTTTTTTATTTTAGGTTTATTTTTAGCTTTATTTTTTTTAGTTTAGGTTCAGGTTTACTTTTACTTTATTTTATTTTATTTAGTTTAGGATTTAGGATTAATTTATTTAGTTACTATAAAACACAGTTCTATAAGCAGCAGTTCATATCAGCCACTCTTTAATTTCTCCAATTCCCATCAAAACCACCCTGACCTATTGAGTAGCGGGATCCACCATCATATTCATTTCTTCCACCACTTTGTAACCTCTTCTCTCCCTTCTCCCACCACTATTTTTGACCACCACCTCTATATTAACCTCCGGATCTCCCACCATTTATATAGCTGCCTCGCCTTCACCTCCATCGCCAGATCTAGACTAAGCATGGTTGACGGTGATGTTCTAGCCGTCAATCTTCTTCCCATTCTTAAGGTTTTAGTTTAGGTTTAAATTTATTAGGTTTTAGGGTTTAGGTTTATTTTTTAATTTATTTAGTTACTTTAGGTTTAGGTTTAAGGATTGGGGTTTGGGGTTTAAGATTTTTTTTAAACTCAAATGATTTCATAATAAATAAGAAATTACCAAAACATTCAAGACATTATCCTCTAACAACTAATAAAATACAATAAAATAAAATGTAATTCAAAAATTCACAAAAATAGTATTTCACAAAATAATTTAACTCCTAGGGACAATAAAATTTTATTTGAAAGAAGGCCAACAAAGCTTTGTCAAATAAGCTGAATCTCGTATCATCATCAGATTCCACAACAAGCTCTTCGTTCTTCTCTTCCACTGCAGTAGCCAGAGCAGCAGCAGCAACAATAAGAGTACTAGAAGCATCAGGCGCAGTAGCCACATCAAATTAACTAAGATCCTTTAAATACCGCTTAACCTTCTTGGCTTACAGGTATGTGCAATCAGTGGTAATCATGATGGCAAGGACATTCTTCTAAGAGTTGATGAACATGTGGGGTGCTGCAGCAAGTTTGGGATAAGAGAGCGCCAGTGAGAGAGAAGTAATCATTGAAAGGCATACCAAAAAATTCTCGATGAGATCATGTTTAGTGAGGTTAAGTACCTTAGGACTGAACATCGATCCATCATCATACATAGATTGGATGACAAGGCCATAAGAGAATGGCTAATCCCAGCAGTGAGAATGCGACCTCGAGGATCCCACCTCATCGCCTTTTTAATTAGCAATGGTGATAAATTCAACAGTACACTTGTTGATATTAGTTGGGATATTGAGAACCTAGAAGAAAGAAGTTTGTGAAGGATCCAGGCCAATGTTGCTTGGAGGAACCACAACATCAATAGGTGAAATAAGACCAACATGGGCAGGAGCACCAACTTTGTATTTCACAACCGCTTCACTCACTTCTTTAAGAATTCCTTTCATAAAAATCAGCTCAACCGAGGTTTAGGGTTAATTATTTTAGGGTTTAGGGTTTAGGGTTTAGGGTTTAGGGTTTAGGGTTTATGGTTTAAAGTTTAGGGTTTAGGGTTCAATGTTTTTTAGGCTTTAGGGTTTAAGGTTTTTAGGCTTTAGGGTTAGGGGGTTAGTTTTAGGGTTTAGGATTTAGGGTTTAGGGTTTTTTTAAAAAAAAATTAAGTAAACGGTAGGTTTAGGATTATTTAGTTTATTTATTATTTATTTTAGTTTGTTTTATTTTTTCTTTTTATTTATGTTTTTTTTATTTATATTTAGTTTCGTTTATTTATTTTAGGTTTCTTTATTTTAGTTAAGGTTTTTTTTTGTTTTTTGTTTATTTTAGGTTTAGGTTTAGGTTTAGGTTTATTTTTTAGTTGAGTTTTATTATTTTATTTTAGTTTAGGTTTTATTTTTTATTTTTAGGTTGATTAGGTTTTATTTTATTTTTTAGGTTTAGGTTTAAGTTTTTATTTCAGGTTTGTTTTTATATTTAATTTTTTAGTTTAGGTTTAGGTTTATTTTTAGTTTAGTTTATTTTATTTAGGGTTAGGTTTAGGTTTAGTTTTTTTTAGGTTTAAGTTTTTTTTTTATTTATTTTAGTTTAGCTTATTTTAGTTTGAGTTTAAGTTTATTTTACTTTGTTTATTTTATTTTTATTTTAGGTTTAGTTTCTTTTTTAGTTTTGGGTTTTGGATTTATTTATTATCTATTTTTAGATATATTTTTTATGTTTAGATTTTTATTTTATTTTATTTTAGGTTTGTTTTATTTTTATTTTACATTTAGTTTTATTTTATTTATGATTTTTTTAAGTTTATTTTATTTTTTAATTTAGTTTTGGTTTTTATTTATTTTATTGTTGTTTATTTTTATTTTTTATTTTATTTTATTTTTAGGTTTAGGTTTTATCTTAGATTTTTATTTTAATTAATTAATTTATTTTATTTTTAGGTTTAGGTTTTATCTTTGTTTTTTATTTTTATTTTTAGGTTTAGGTTTAGGTTTTTTATTTATTTTATTTTTAGGTTTTATTTAGTTTAGCATTAGGTTTTTAGGTTTTTAGGGTTTAGGGTTTAGGGTTTAGCATTTTAGGGTTTAAGGTTTTGGGGTTTAGGGTTTAGGGTTTAGGGATTAGTGTTTAGGCTTTAGGGTTTAGGGTTTTTAGGGTTTAAGGTTTATGGTTTAGGGTTTAGAGTTTTAATTAAAAGGAATTTATTGCTCAGAAAAATAAGTACAAGAAGACCATATTAGAGACTAAACTCAAGAAAAAAGAAACTATTGCTCAAATGCAGAATAGGAGAATCCTAAAGTGTTTAGTCCCTAAACTAGTAAATCAAAGAGCAATAAAGAAAAAAAAATAAAGATAATACTAAGAAAGCCAAGCAAAAGGCAAAAAAGGGGAAGAATCCACGGAGCTCCAAAAGAAGCTTGAAAGAGATGAAGATCTATTAAAAATGGATACCTGCAACCTGTAACTGAAAATAACTCCATCCATCTAAGAAAAAAGAGACCATTAGTAAGACCACAACACCCTCCAAGAAGAAGAAAATACCAACTGAAAAAGAGAACCTACAACCTGCAAGAAATCTCAGCCAGAAGGAGATCAAAAAACATAAAGAGAAAAAAACTCAAGTTGAGATATGACAAAAGAAGGATAATCACAATAATGAGGGGGCATCAAATACTAAGTGTATCCAAATTCAAAGAAGGGTTACAAATAGGAAAAGTCACCAGCCACAAAAATATCAAGAAAAAAATCCATCATATCATCATAGCCATCCCAACCAAATAAAAATATAGACCTATCATAATAGCCACCCAGCCAAACAAAAATTGAAGCTAAGAAAACAGAAAGAGAGAGGAGACCAACAGATAAAATTTACATAAGGCAATCCCAATAAAACAAAATATGAACACCACTTAAAAAAGTGGGAGAAAAGAAGATCACAACAAAAAAAAAGAGCCTTCAAAGACAAAGCCAACATAGTCCACAACAATACCAATCTAAAGCTAGAAAGGCACCAAGCCAACAAAGCCCATAAGAACACCAATCCAAAGCCACCAAGGTACCAACCAAAGGAAAGGAAATAACCAATAGAGCAGCCACACAATAGAGCACCCAAGAATAATAGCTCAAGAAAGAGCAAGTGGACCAAACCAACCAATATAATAAAAAGAAGAAGGCTAGCAATAGATAAAATAAATAGCTAGAGAAACAACTAGCTAATAGACAAACCACATGCTATGGACAAAAGGCCCAGCCTACCACCAACAAAGAGAGAAAAAGAACCAACTAAAGAAAGTCAAGCCAATAGGAACAAAGCCACTAGCGCAAAACCAACCAGTCAAAGAGCACCAAAAAAACTCGACACAAGAAAGAAATCCCAAGCTAAAAGGAAAATTAGAAGCCAATACTCAGTTAGCAAGAAAACACACAACAAAAGCTCAGCCAATAGAGAAAAAACTAGCCAAAGGCAAAAACCTCCCAAGGATAGGAGAGATTATTTCCAAGAAGCTTTAAAATGAGTTAACCTCAGTAAAGAAGGGGCATAAATTTGAACACTTTTTCTTCTTATAAATTGTTTTATAATCATGTCCTTTCTCCAAAAAATCCTCATCCAAAAATGAATCATTATTGTTACAAAAGGCATGGGGATCAGCATAAGCTATCGATTTCAAATAAGAGCATTCAGAATCATCCACAACATTAGACAAACGAAAATCAGAAATAGTATGCATTTTAGAATTAGAAGTGAAAGAAAGAGCAAAAATAGATTTATTTAAAAGACAATTATCAATATTTTTACCTTCCAACAAAATCTAAAGTGCATCCTCCTTGTCTTCATTCATAAAAGAGGCAAGAGAAGCAGAATCCAAATTTTTAGTATAATCTTCCTGTAAGGGATTAAAATAAGATTCAATTTTCTTAGAAACATATAGCATATTACCAAAATTCTGAACAAAATTACCAGCCATAGAAAAACCACCATTTTGAACTGAAATAGAACTATTCACAATGAGAGAATTATCACAGGTATCTAAATCATATTTTTTAAAATAAAGATCACTAATATTAAAATGATTGTCAGGACCAGAAGTGTAAATATCAAAAATAAGAACTTTCTTTTCACCGCCATTCTTAATCAAAGAAGGAAAACAAATAGCCTCTTTCCCATGATCTAAAGTAGACATAGGAGAAAGAGAAACAACATCCAACTGATTGGAAGAAATTGTGTCAGCATCAATAATGTTTGATCCATCATCATGAAAAGACTTATGCATAACATCCAAACCATTATAATCATTAACCATAGCCTCTAAAGTCTTCCCTTTAACAAAATCATCTAAAGTAACACATAGAGTATGATTATTAGTTAAAAATGTTTCTGAAACATCAAAATTACCTTTTACATTAGACAAATCATTAATAGATAAATCTTTTTCAGAAGATTCATAAATCTGTTTTTGCAAAACATCATAATTTTGAAAAGCATATTTTCTAAAATCCAACTTGAGAGAATCATTAGTTTTTTCAACAATTGCATTCTTAATGGCGATTTTCTTCCTAAGAGAGGTAGGAGCAATAAAACATTCAGAAATTTCATGCCCATGAATCTTATAATGATTAAAAAAATGGGTAAGTTCTTAAAAATAAAATTTTGAAAGTAATCACATTTCTCTGAACCCAACCAAAATTTTTTTTTTTGAATATTTTTTAGTAATATCAATCTCTACAAGAATTATAGTAATAGATGATCTAGAAGAAGAAATTATTGCTTGATCAACTTGCAAAGGCTAACCAAAAATCAACCCAATTGCATAAAGAAATTGATAATTAAATAGATGAGTCCTTAAGTTAGATAAATAAATCTAAATGGGAACATAGGAGGCTCTTCATTAACATCAAACATAGGCGTCCAATTCAGAATATGCATTTGACAATTAAAAACATAGTAAGAACGCCAAAAAAAAATTATTCTATAATCAAGGTCATTAGAATGTTTAATTAGAACATGACTTGCATCAATCATCCCAATAGAAAAAGAACCAGATAAATTTAAGCAATCAAAAAAAGAATGAATATTTTCCATCTTTGGCCATTTAAATGAAAACTTTCCAATCAAAGAAAAAGCAAAAGGCTCAGTTAATCTTTCAATATCCCCATTTGAAATCATAATTCTCGGAGTACCTTTAAAAGTCTTATGAACCAAATTCAAAAAAGGCTCGATGGAGGAATTCTTACAAGCTAAAGCCTCTTTGAAAGATTTAGTAACAATAGGTAATTTGGAGGTAGGGCTACCCCAAAAATTTGATGCCCTAGCAGGATCCATCGACATAAGGGATTTACCCCATGGATTTCAAGAAGCCGATGCCATGAGTCATGGTGCCATGATGAGAACAGGTCGAGATCGGCCCAAGGCCAACAATTTATAAGAAATCCAAGAGAGAAAGAACTCAAAAACTCATCAAGAATGTGAGGGATCTCAAAATTGCTCAATATGAGGGTTTAGTTTAGTTTTAGGGTTTAGGTTTTAGGTTTAGTGTTCATTAGTTATTATTAGGTTTTATTAGTTTTTTGTTCTTATTAGTTTATTATTAGTTTTATGTTTAGTTTAGTTAGTTTAGTTTTAGTTAGGTTATTAGTTTAGTTTTAGTTATTATTATTTTAGGTTAGTTTAGTTGGTTTATGTTTAGTTTATTAGTTTATTTAGTTTGTTTATTTCTTATGGTTTACTTTATTTTAGTTTATTTATTACTTATTATTAGATTATTAGTTAGTTAGTTATTTATTTAGTTTAGTTAGTTATTATTATTTGTTTATGGTTTTATTATTATTTTATGTTTTAGTTAGTTTTAGTTAGTGGTTTAGTTTTATTAGTTTTGTTTTGTTAGTTTATTTATTAGTTTATTAATTTATTTGTGGGTTTAGGTTTATTAATTTATTATTATTAGTTTTTTAGTTTAGTTTATGGTTTAATGTTTTATTAGTTATTATTAGTTATTTATTATTTATTATTATTTTTAGTTTAGTTAGTTGGTTTATTATTAATTTTATTTTAGATTATTATTTTTATTTTATTATTATTATTAATTTATGTTTAATATTATTAGTTTTATTATTATTATTATTTAATTTATTTATTTAGTTAGGGTTTAGGGTTTAGTTATTTAGTAATTTATTTGTTAGTTTTTTATTATTTTTATTATTATTTGTTTAGTTAGTTAGTTATTAGTTATTATTATTATTAGTTTTTATTAGTTTAGTTATTGTTAGTTAGTTTTTTTTATTATTATTAGTTATTATTATGTTTATTTATTAGTTAGTTTTTATTGTTTATTAGTTTAGGTTTAAGGTTTAGTTTTAGTTAGTAATTTAATTATTTTTTATTAGTTATTATTATTAGTTTATTAGTTTAGTTTTAGTGTTTATTATTTATTAAGGTTTTGGTTTATTTATTAATTATCTAGTTTTATTGGCTAGTTTTTTTAGTTAGTTTTTTTATTAGTTTATTAGTTTATTAGTTAGTTAGTAATTTGGTTAGTTTAGCTAGTTATTATTATTAGTTTATGATTTTATTATTATCTAGGTTTTAGTTATTTTAGTTAGTGGTTTAGTTTTATTACTTTAGTTTTGTTAGTTCATTTGTTAGTTTAGTAGTTTAGTTTATTAGTTTTATTAGTTTAGTTATGGGTTTAGGTTTATTAGTTTATTATTATTAATTTTTTTGTTTAGTTTATGGTTTAGTTTTTTTTATTAGTTATTATTGGTTATTTATTATTTATTATTTATTATTATTATTAGTTTAGTTAGTTGTTTATTATTAGTTTAGTTTTATATTAGTTTTTTTCAGTTTATTATTATTATTTTTATTATTATTATTTAGTTTATTTATTTAGTTTAGGTTCAAGGTTTAAATATTTAGTTATTTATTAATTAGTTTATTATTAGGTTTATTATTATTAGTTTATTAGTTTAGTTAGTTAGTTGTTATTAATTATTATTATTATTATTATTTATTTGTTTAGTTATTGTTTGTTAGTTTTATTATTATTATTATTAGTTTATTTATTAGGTTTATTAGTTTAATTATTTAATTAATTTTTCTTTATTTAGTTATTAGTTTATTAGTTTATTATTGGTAAGTTATTATTAATTTTTTGAGTTAGGTGTTTTTATTTATTATTTTTGGTTATTAGTTAGTTTTTTATGGTTTTTTTAGTTTAGGCTTAGGTTTAGTTTTAGTTAGTTATTTAGTTATTTATTATGTTATTACTAGTTTATTAAAGTTTTTTGGTGTTTATTATTAATTAGGCCTTAAGTTTATTTACTAATTAGATTAGTTTTATTAGTTGGTTAGTTTATTAGTTTATTAATTATTAGTTATAGTTATTAGTTATATATTATTAGTTTTAGTTTTATTAGTTTTATTTAATTTATTATTAGTTTTAGTTTTTATTAGTTATTATCAATTTAGTTTATTTTTAGTTAGTTTATTAGTGTGGTTTTTTTTGTTTATGTTTAATTTAGTTATTAGTTTGTTTATTAGTTTAGTTAGTTTTTGTTATTATTAGTTCATTAGATTTATAGTTATTATTTAGTTATTTTACTTTAGTTTGTTTTATTAGTTTTTGTTTTTGTTTATTATTAGTTTTTTTTTATTATAAGTTTATTAGTTTTAGTTTTAGTTAGTTTAGTTTAGTGTTTTGTTAGTTTATTATTAGGGCTTAAGGTTTAGGGTTTAGGGTTTCAGATATGGGGTTTAGGGTTTTAAGGAATATAGTTTATGGTTTAAGGTTTAGTGTTAAGTCTTTTTTATATATTTTTATTTTTTTATTTATAGGGTTTAGGGTTTAGGTTTTAGGTTTACGGTTCAAGTTTTAATTTAGGGCTTAAGATTATTCATTTTTTTTTATAAAGAACAAATTCAGATTTAACATTTACTCTTTTCGATTTCATCAACCAAGTAACACACCAAGTTCTCTGAGACACAAGCGACAACATAGATAAAAAGTGAGCACACATAGATCAAATAAAAAATACTTGATAACTAGAACCTTCTCTACTATAAAGAGACAGTCCCATAAGTAATAGATCAGATCAGCCATTCTTCAATTTCTCTAGTTCCCAACAGAACCACCCTGGCCTCTCAAGTAGCTGGGTCCACCATCAAATCCCCGATCTCTCCCTTCACCACCACCAATATTGTAACCTCTGTCACACCTCTCACCTCCATAACCACCACCACTCTGGCCACCACCTCCATATCCACCACCACCTCTAGATCCCCCACCACCACTGTGATAACGCCTTCTACCCACCCTAGATCTGAGAGCTAGTTGACGGTGATGTTCCTGCCATAAAGGTTCTACCCATTCTTAGGGTTTAGTTTTTTTAGGGAAAGTTAGAATTTTATTACCTTAAAAATAATGGATATAATGTCATTAAAAGGGGTAAAGCTCAAATTTCTACTGCTCATAGAGCTACTAGAAACTTAAAGAGCTAAACCCCTATCTAAGTACAATAGAAAAAAAGAAAATAAAAGAGCAAAAGCAATAGCATAAAAGCAAATCAAAAAGTACACAAAAAGAACTAATAAAACTAAAGAAAATAATAAAAGAACTAGTCAATAGAATTTCATGATCCTTTTGAGAAGGAAAGATAAGCAAGATCCACATCAATAGTACTTAAGTTGGCTGAGTAAAGATCATTCCATCTGTGAAGTTCCAAGCTACAAAAGAAATCTATGAAACACTACAAAGGAAATGGCCATAGTTCAAGGAAAATTGATAAAGTAAATAATTTAGAAAGAGCTGAGAAAGAGAAGGCTCAGGCTTAGTTAAGATCATCTCAAGGAGCAACAATACATATGAGCATCCAAACTTCATGAGAAGGGTTACAATCATATGCATGCTACCAACTAAAGAGAAGATATAGGGAAACATCAAGGCCATCATAGCTAGCATACCTAATATAAGCAATCATTCAAGGCAAAATAGTCTAAAGTGATCAAGTTTCTGCACCAAAAAATAGAGAAAAATAGCTAGCTAGTAGCCAGCCAGTAGAAAACCCACCAACCAAAATGCACAACAGACCAAACACATAAAGCCAACATCTCAGAAGTTACAACAGGGTTAGTGGCTGAGAATAACCCATAACTATCTCCAGAGCACTAGCAATCCAAATCCAAGGGAAAAAACTCCACCCAAATAGCAAAATAGTAGAAGATAAGCAGCACCAGAGGGATAAAAGCCATAGCATAGAGAGACCAAGAGGTATCTAGAAGTTACCATCAAAGCCACCATCAAGGCAGCCAAAAGGAAAGCTAATCCAACATCACGAAGAAAGAGGCAAATATCAGGAAACCAAAAGAGCCAACTAAACTAAAGGGAGTCAATACCAACATCCAACATAAAGCCCAAAACACTAAACAACTACACAAGCATCCAAGGCAAGACATAAGCCATAAAAAACCCCTCAAGCAGCCAACCCCCAACAACAAGTCCTAATAAGACCAAAAAAACCATAAGAGCTCATATCCTCCACCAACAAAATAGCCAATAAAATCACCCAGGGCAGCAACCAATAGGATGAGCAGTAGGAGAAGTCAGAGTAGTAGGAAAACCAACACCCAAAATCGAGAAGCAAAAATAACAGAAAAATAGCTACACATAAGAGAGGATAACCAACCCAGGAGCAGACCAGAAACCCAAACCAAAAGCACCTAAACCAACCATCAAACACAGACAACACGTCCTCCCAACCAACCAACCTAGACAACCAAAATAGCCAACTAACCTAGTCAGCCAACAAAACCAACTAGTAACTAGAGCTAATACTAAGCCAAAAAAGAGGGAAAAGAACATCAACAGAAAAAGCAACAACCCACTTGGAGATCTCCAAAATAACCAAGAAATAAAAATGGTAGTCACCCAGCCAAACTAGAAAAGGCCAAGGAGGACCACCCAATTACAAGCAGAAAAACTATAAGGGAAAGAACAAGGCTAGAGGCAAACAGAACCCCTTCCAAATCCCAAAGAGTAGATAGTCACTATAAAGGAGAAAATGGGGTGACAACAACTGCATAATAGTTAACTCAAATTCACAAGGTAGATAGAACCAACCAACAAAAACCTCCAAGCCAAATAGGAAAGGATAACCAAGCTAGAAGAGGCAAATAGTAGCCATGAAAAAATAACCACCCAAAATAGCTAGGCAAATGAAATAAATAACAGCAACCAGCAGAACCAACCATAGCATCCACAAATCCAATTCAAAAAAGGCCATGAACAGCCACAACTAAAGGCAAACCCAACATTCATTGGTAAAAAGGGTAGGCCAAAATTTGGCACAACCACAACCCAACAGGAGACATAAAGCATGAGCTAGAGAAAGAAAACTACCAGGCTAAGAGGATAGGGAAACTAATTAAAAATTGCACCACTAAGACCCAAAAAATTTCCAGGAAAGTATAGAATGGGGTAAAGAGGAAGGGGGTTTAAGTATAGAAATAAACTCACCAAAAACCACTTCTTAGTAAGGGGCGTAGAAAAAAAACAACCAAAGATAGACTGAATAAAACCACCATAGCAAAAGAATAACAAAATAGCATATGGTTAAAATCTGAGGTAAGGCAGTCTAGTGTTATCCGGATTGATCATGCCACGTAGTTGCTTAGGTATGCTATGGTTATCAAATAAAGTGAGCTCATTTAATTCCCATCCCAAATTAGCTAGGAAATCAACACAAGAATTACTTTCAAAAAGAATGTGAAAATTTTGTAGCAAACTTGAGAAAGAAGCTTTTTATTGTGATTAAGAAGATAAAATAAGTTAGCATTTCCCATTTTATTATTAGTAAGCATATCAAGGAAAAGAAGAGAATAAACTTCAATCCAAATATTATAGAGGCCTTTTCTTAAATAAATATCAATAGCTTTGTTAACAGCCATGAGTTCAGCATAAATAACAAAATAAGCTTTGAGGGGGTAGGCAAAAGCATAAATGAGAGTGCCTTTAGATTCCCTAAGAATTCCACCATAGCCATATTTGTTTTGGGAAATAAAACCATCAATATTGATCTTAGTAGAATTTTCTTTAGGCTTAATCAAATGTATAATGCTAATACTCTTGTAGGAAGGATCATCAAGCAAAGTGATACCCATATTTTAGCCACCAAGTTATAACCTCTAAAGATAAAATTGCTAATTAAATTTGCATTAAATAAAGCATGAATTTTTTCTTTAGTTCTAGCAAGGATCATTTTATGGTTCATAAGGATAACAAAATATTTAGCATCATTTTTATCCATCCTAATGAACCAAATAAGGGTAATAGCAATTAGAACTTTGATATGACATTTCACAGTTTTATGGAAACAAACTTTAAGAAGTTGATATAATGAAAGAGAGCCATAAAAATAGTAAGTGTTAAATAAATCATCATACCATATCCAAAGTTTGGAAGCAATAGCACAATTGACAAAAACATGATTAACATTTTCAATATGAAAGCAATAATAGCACTTATATGGTAAGTAAAACCCTTTAAGCCAAATCAAGGAATCAATTGGGATGAAGTTATTCTAAATCCTCCAAGTTAAAACTGATTAAGAAATGGGAAAGATATTATTCCAAAGTTCAATGAAAACATTAGAGGTGTTCTATTTATTTCTAATAAAATTCTAAACTTCTTTAAGAACAAAATCACCATTGTAAGAGAGCTTAAAAAGTATTTGACCTAGTTTACTAGAAAAGATAGTGATGATGCAAAACTTGTCAAAAATAAAAATAGGAATGTAGTTCTCATGTTTGTTTTCATTCTAATTACTATTAAGATGGGTTGTAGGTTTAGTGTCATAGGTTTAGGGTTTAGGGTTTAGAGTTTAGGATTTAGGGATTAAATTTTTTCTTTTTTAAATTAAGTAAACTAGTAGGTTTAGGTTTATTTAGTATATTTAGTATATTTTTATTTATTTAAGGTTTATGGTTTAGGGTTTAGGGTTTAGGGTTTAGGTTTTAGGTTTAGGGTTCAGGTTCTAGTTTAAGATTTAGGGTTTTTGGTTTTTTTTAAATGAGAATAAATTTAAATTCAACATTTCTTCTTTTCAATTTCATCAACCAACTAATGCACCATGTTTTCTAAGACATAATCAACAACATAGATAAAAAATGAGCATGCATAGATAAATTTAAAAACCCTAGATACTAGAATAGCCTCTACTATAAAGACATCATTCCATACGTAGCAGATCGGATTGCCCATTCTTCATTTTCCCTAGTTCCCATCAGAACCACCCTGCCTCTCGAGTAGCAGGATCCACCATCATATCCTCGATCTCTCTCTCTTTGCCACCACCAGGGCTATAACCTCCATCTCTCCTCCCACCTCCATAACCACCACTACTCTGACCACCAACTCCATATCCACCAACACCTCCAGATCCCCCACCGCCACTATGATAACCACCACCTCCACCTTCACCTCCATCGCCAGATATAGACTAAGCCTAGTTGACGATGATGTCCCTGTCATCAAGGTTCTACCCATTCTAAGGGTTTAGGTTTATTAGGTTTTATGTTTTAAGTTTATTTATTAATTTATTTAGTTACTTTCAATTTAGGTTTAGGGTTTGGGGTTTAGGGTTTAGGGTTTATGGTTTAGGGTTTATGGTTTAAGGTTTATGGCTTAGGGTTTAGGGTTTAAGGTTTAGGGTTTTAGTGTTTATCCTTTTAGGGTTTAGGGTTTAGGGTTTAGGGTTAACGTTTACAGTTAGGGATTAGGGTTTTTTGAGATTTAGGGTTTAGGGTTTAGGGTTTAGGGTTTAGGGTTGTAGGTTTAGGGTTTAGAGTTTAGGGTTTAGGGTTTAAGATTTAGGGTTTAAGGTTTTTTAAAAAAAATTTAAGTAAACTGGTAGGTTTAGGTTTATTTAGTATATTTAGTTTATTTTTTATTTATTTTAGTTTATTTTCTTTTTTATTTTTATTTAGGATTATTTTATTATTTTATCTAGTTTTTTATATTTATTCTAAGATTATTTATTTTTAATCTAAGGTTTTTATTTAAGTTTATTTTTTTAGGTTTAGGTTTAGGTTTAAGTTTATTTTTAAGAAGAGTTTTATTTTTATTTTATTTTTTAGGTTTAGATTTTATTTTGTATTTTTAGGTTTAGGTTTAGGTTTATTTTTAAAATTTTTTTGGGTTTAGCTTTTCAGTTTTTATTTTAGGTTTATTATAGGCTTTATTTTTTATTTTAGGTCTATATTTATTTTTAGTTTAGGTCTATATTTATATTTAGTTTAAGTTTATGTTTATGTTTAATTTATTTTAGGTTTAGGTTTAGGTTTTATTTATTTTAATTTAGTCTATTTTAGTTTAAGTTAAGGTTTATTTTATTTATTTTATTTCTATTTTTAGTTTTGGTTTTTTTTAGTTCAGGCTTTCGGTTTTATTTTTTATTTATTTTTAGTTTTATTTTTTAAGTTTAGGTTTTTATTTAGTTTTTATTTAATTTTATTTCAGTTTATTTTATTTTCATTTTTTGCTTTATTTTTCTTCTATATAGGTTTTTTATTCTTAAGTTTTATTATTTTTAGTTTATTTTTATTTTTTTTTACTTTTTTATTTATTTTATTTTTAGGTTTAGGTTTAGGTTTTAGTTTAGGTCTTTAATTTTTTTTATTTAGGTTTATATTTTTTTTAGGTTTTATTTAGTTTAAGTTTATGCTTTTAAGTTTTTAGGGTTTAGGGTTTATGGTTTTATGGTTTTAGGGTTTAGGGTTTTAGTGTTTAGGTTTTAGAGTTAGAGTTAGGACTTACGATTTAGGGTTTAGGGTTTAGGGTTTAAGGTTTTTAGGGTTTACGGTTTAGGGTTTACGGTTTAAGGTTTAGGGTTTAGGGTTAGTTTAGGGTTTAATATTTATGCTTTTAGAGTTTATGGTTTTATGATTTAAGGTTAGGGTTTAGTGTTTAGGATTTAGGGTTTAGGGTTTAGTGTTTAGCCTTTATGGTTTTGGGTTTTTATGATTTAGGGTTTATGATTTAGGGTTTACAGTTAGCTTAGGGTTTAGGCCTAATTTAGGGTTTAGGATTTAGGGTTTTTAGGGTTTAGGGTTTAGGTTTAAGGGTTAATTTAGAGTTTAGGGTTTAGGGTTTTAGGGTTTAGGGTATTCAGTTTTGCGTTAAGGGTTAGGGTTAGGGTTTTAAGGTTTAAGATTTATGGTTTAGGGTTTAGGGTTTAGGCTTTTGGGTTTAGGGTTAGTTTAGGGTTTAGGGTTTAGGGTTTTGGGTTAAGGTTTTAGGGTTGTAGCTTTAGGGTTAGTTTTAGGGTTTAGGTTTTTTTTAAAAGTAAGTAAACCAATAGGTTTATGTTTATTTAGTTTATTTAGCATACCATCTATTTATTTTAGTTTATTTTATTTATTTTTCTTTTTTTTAGCTCATTTATTTTAGGTTTATTTATGTTAGTTTAGGTTTTTTATTTTAGTTTATTTTTTAGGTTTATGCTTATGTTTTTTTTTTTTTTTTTTGGTTTTATTTTTTATTTTTAGGTTTAGGTTTAGGTTTTTATTTTATTTTTTGTAAGTTTAGGTTTTACGTTTTTATTTAAGGTTTATTTTATTTTTTAGATTAGATTTAGGTTTAATTTTAGTTTATTTTATTTTATTTAGTATAGGTTTAGGTTTAGGTTTAGTTTATTTTAGGTTTAGGTTTAGGTTTTATTTATTTTAGTTTAGTTTATTTTAGTATAGGTTTATGTTCATTTTATTTTTATTTTAGGTTAGGTTTTTATTTTAGTTTAGGGTTTATGTTTTATTTTTTATTTAATTTTAGGTTTTATTATTAGGTTTTTTATTTTTGTTTAAGTTTATATTTAGCTTTTATTTTATTATATTTTAAGTTGTTTTTATTTTTATTTTATTTAAGTTTCCCATTTTTTTAGTTTAGTTTAAGTTTTTATTTATTTTATTTTTAGTTTATTTTTTATATATTTTTATTTTCTTTTCAAGTTTATATTTAATTTTAGGTTTAGGTTTAGGTTTTAGTTTATGTTTTTATTTTATATTATATTTTTATTTTATTTTGGATTAGATTTTTTTATTTATTCTATTTTTAGTTTTTATTTAGTTTAAGTTTAGGTTTTTAGCATTTTAGGGTTTAGGATTGGGGTTTGGGGTTTAGGGTTTAAAGTTTATCATTTTATTTAGGTTTAAGGTTTAGGAGTTAGGGTTTGGGGTTTAGGGTTTAGGTTTTAAGGTTGAGGAATTAAGGATTAGGGTTTTAGGTTTAGGGTTTTTAGGGTTTAGGGTTTATGTTTTAGGTTTAGCGATTAGGTTTTAGTTTAGGGTTTAAGGTTTTTGGTTTTTATTAACAAATAATAAATTTAGATTCGACATATCTTCTTTTATTTATTTAGTTTATTTATTTTAGTTTTTATTTTTATTTATGTTTAATTATTATTTTGATATAGTTTAATTTATTTATTTTTAGTTTATTATTTTAGTTTAGGTTTTTTTATTTTAGTTTAGTATTTAAGTTTGGGTCTAGGCTTAGGTTTATTTTTTCGTTGAGTTTTATTTACATTTAATTTTCCAGGTTTGGGTTTTATTTTTTGTTTTATGGTTTAGGTATAGATTTTTATTTTATTTTTTTAGGTTTAGGTATTAGGTTATTATTTTAGGTTTATTTTTAGGTTTTATTATTTAGTTTAGGTTTATGTTTATTTTTAGTTTATTTTATTTTATTTAGTTAAGGGTTTAAGTTTAGTTTATTTTATGTTTAGGTTTAGGTTTAATTTATTTTAATTTATTTTTTTAGGTATAGTTTTATTTTATTTTTATTTTATATGTTTTTTTTAGGTTTAGGTTTTCTTTTTTTAATTTAGGGTATAGGTTTTCTTTTTTATTTATTTTTAGGTTTAGTTCTTAGGTTTAGGTTTTTATTTAGATTATATATTTTTTTTTAAGTTTATTTTATTTTTATTTTATGTTTAATTTTTATTTTATTTAGGTATGTTATTCTTAGGTTTATTTTATTTTATTTAGTTTAGTTTAAGTTTTTATTTATTTTATTTATTTAATTTTAGTTTATTTTATTTTATTTTTAGGTTTAGGTTTAGGTTTTCATTTTATTGTATATTTTTATTTTGGTTTAGGTTTATTTAATTATTTTATTGTTAGGTTTTAATTAGTTTAGGTTTAGATTTTTAGGTTTTTATGATTTCAGGTTTAGGGTTTTAAGGTTTAAGGTTTACTATTTATGCTTTATGGTTTATGATTTTTAGGGTGTTTAGGGTTTAAGGTTTAGGGTTAAGGGTTAGCTTATGGTTTAGGGTTAGTTTAGGGTTTAGGGTTTAGTTTAAGGTTTATGGTTTAGGGTTTAGGGTTTAAGGTTTAGGGTTAGTTTAATGTTAGGGTTTAGTGTTAAGGATTTACGGTTTAGGGCATAGGGTTTAGGGTTTAGGGTTTAAGGGTTTAAGGTTTACGGTTTAAGATTTAGGGTTTAGGGTTTTAGGGTTTAGGGTTTACAGATAGTTTTTTTTTAAATTATTTTATTATTTTATTTTATTTAAATGAAGTAAACTAGTAGGTTTATGTTTATTAAGTTTATTTTTTATTTATTTCATTATTTTATTTTATTATTATTTTTAATTAGTTTAGTTTATTAATTTAAAGCTTATTTATTTTATTTTAGGTTTTTTCTTAGCTTATTTTTTAAGTTTAGGTTTAAGTTTAGGTTTACGTTTATTTTTATTTTAGTTTTATTTTTATTTTATTTTTAGGTTAAGGATTTATTTTTTATTTTTCAGTTTAGGTTTATGTTTTTATTTTATTTTTTTAGGTTTAAGTTTTAGATTTTTGTATTAGGTATTATTTTTTAGTTTAGGGTTTATTTTCAGTTTAATTTGTTTTATTTAGTTTAGGTTTGGGTTTATGTTTAGTTTATTTTAGCCTTAGGCTTATGTTATTTTTTTTTATTTTGGTTTAGGTTTAGGTTTATTTTATTAATATTTTAGGATTACATGTTTTATAATTTAGGGTATAGGTTTTTTTAATTTATTTTTAGGTTTTACTTTTAGGTTTTTATTTTATTTCCTTTTATTTTTTTGGTTTATTTTATTTTAAATTTTAGGTTTAGTTTTATTTTTATTTTTTTATTTTTTTAGTTTATTTTAGGTTTTTATTAATCTAATTTTACTTAAGTTGTAATGTTTTTTATTTTATTTATATTTTAGGTTTAGTTTTAAGTTTAGGTTTTAGTTGATGATTTTATTTTATTTTATAATTTTATTTTATTTTGGTTTAAGTTTTTTTATTTATTTTATTTTTAAGTTTCATTTTGTTTAGGTTTAGATTTTTAGCCTTTTAGGATTTAGGGCTTAGGGTTGTGGGTTTAAGGTTTAGGGTTTAGGGTTTAGGTTTTAAGTTTTAGGGTTTAGGGATTAGGGTTTATGGTTTAGGGTTTAGGGTTAGTTTAGGATTTAGGGTTTATGGTTTAGGGTCTAAGGTTTTAGGGTTTAAGGTTTAGGGTTTAGGGTTTAGGGTTGAGCGTTGTAGGTTTAAGGTTAGTTTTAGGGTTTAGGGTTTACGGTTAGTTTTAGGGTTTAGGGTTTAGGGTTTAGAGTGTAGGGCTTAGGATTTAGGGTTTAAGGTTTTGGGGTTTTTTTTTAATTAAGTAAACTAGTAGGTTTAGGTTTATTTAGTTTATTTTTTATTTATTATTGTTTTATTTATTTATTTTAGTTTATTTTAATTTTTATTTTTATTTAGGTCATTTTTTATTTTTATTTAGTTTAGTTTATTTATTTTAGGTTTGTTTAATTTAGTTTATGCTATTTAATTTAGTTTGTTTTTTTTTGGATTAGGTTTAGGTTTATGTTTATTTTTTAGGTTAGGGTTTTATTTTTCTAGTTTTAAGTTTAGGTTTTGATTTTATTTCTTTAGGTTTAGGTTTAGGTTTAGGTTTAGGGTTTAGGACTTTTTTTAAAATTATGTAAAGTAGTAGGTTTTGGTTTATTTAGTTTAATTTTATTTATTTTTAATTTTTATTTATGTTTACTTTATATTTTTATTTAGTTTAGTTTATTTATTTTAGGTTTATTTAATTTAGTTTAGATTTTTTTTAATTCAGTTTATTTTTTAAGTTTAGGTTTAGGTTTATGTTTATTTTTTTAGTTTAGTTTTTATTTTTTATTTTTAGGTTAATGTTAACGTTTTTATTTTATTTTTTTTAGGTTTAGGTTATAGGTTTTTATTTTGGGTTTATTTTTAGGTTTTATTTTTTTAGTTTAGGTTAAGTTTATTTTTAGTTTATTATATTTTATTTAGTTTAGGTTTAGGTTTAGGTTTAAGTTTATTTTATTTTTATTTTAGGTTTAGATTTTTTTTAGTTTAGGGATTGGGTTTTATTATTTATTTATTTTTAGGTTTTATTTATAGGTTTACCTTTTAGATTTAGGTTTTTATTTAGTTTATATTTTATTTTATTTTAGGTTTATTTTATTTTTATTTTAGGTTTATTTTTTATTTTATTTAAGTTTTTATTTTTAGTTTAGTCTAGGTTTTTATTAATTTTATTTTAGTTTAGTTTTTATTTTATTTTCTTTTTGAGGTTTATGTTTATGTTTATGTTTAGGTTTAGGTTCTAGTTTATGTTTTTATTTTATTTTATTTTTCTACTTTATTTTGGCTTAGGATTTTTCATTTATTTTATTTTTAGGATTTATTTAGTTTAGGTTTAAATTTTTAGTTTTTAGGGTTTGGGGTTTAGTGTTCTTTTTTGGGTTTAAGGTTTAGGGTTTAGGGTTTAGGGTTTAGGTTTTAGGGTTTACAGTTTAGGGTTTAGGGTTAGTTTAGGGTTTAGGGTTTATGGTTTAGGATCTAGGGTTTTTCAGGGTTTAAGGTTTAGGGTTTAGGATTTAGGGTTGTAGGTTTAAGGTTGTAGGTTTAGGGTTTAGGGTTTCATGTTAGGTTTAGGGTTTAGGGTTTAGGGTTTAGGGATTAGGATATTGGGTTTAAAGTTTCAGGGTTTATTTTTGAAAAAATTAAGTAAACCGTTAGGTTTAGCTTTATTTAGTTTAATTTTTTACTTATTTGAGTTTATTTTTTTATTTAATTTAGTTTATTTATTTTAGGTTTGTTTAATTTAGTTTAGATGTTTTATTTTAGTTTATTTTTTTGGTTTAGGTTTAGGTTTAGGTTGATTTTTTAGTTTAGTTTTATTTTTATTTTATTTTTTAAGTTTATATTTTTTTTAGTTATAGGTTTAGGTTTTTATTTTATTTTTTAGGTTTAGGTTTTAGGTTTTTATTTGAGGTTTACTTTTAGGCTTAATTTTTTAATTTAGGTTTAGGTATATTTTTAGTTTATTGTATTTTATTTAATTTAGGTTTTAGGTTTAGTTTATTTTAGGTTTAGGTTTAGGTTTTATTTAATTTTGGTTAGTTTATTTTAGTTTAGGTTTAGATTTATTTAATTTTATTTATTTTTGGTTTAGGGATTTTTTTAGTTCAGGGTTTATGTTTTATTTTTTATTTTTTTATTTTTTTTAGGTATATTTTTAGGATTAGGATTTTATTTAGTATTTATTTTATTTTACTTTTGGTTTATTTTATTTTTATTTTACATTTAGGCTTTATTTTATTTAGGTTTTTTATTTTTTAGTTTATTTTATTTTTTAGTTTAGTTTAAGTTTTTATTTATTTTATTTGAGTTTAGTTTTAAGTTTCTTTTTTTATTTTATCTTCTTTTAAGTTTAAGTTTAGGTTTTTATTTTATTTTAATTTATTATTTTATTTAGGTTTAGGTTCTTATATTTATTTTATTTTTAGGTTTTATTTAGTTTAGGATTAGGTTTTTATGGTTTTAGGGTTTAGGGTTTAGGGTTCAGGGTTTAGGGTTTAGGGTTTAGTGTTTAACATTTAGGCTTTATGGTTTAGGGTTTTTAGGGCTTAAGGTTTTGGTAGGTTTTAGGGTTTAGGGTTGTATTTTTTTAGGTTTAGGGTGTAGGGTGTAGGGTTTAGGGTTTAGGGTTTAGGGTTTAGGTTTAGGGTTCAAGTTTTAGTTTATGGTTTTTTTAATAGAGAACAAATTTAGATTCAACATTTCTTCTTTTTGATTTAGGGTTTTAGGTTTAATGTTTAGGATTTTTAGGGTTTAGGGTTTATGTTTTAGGTTTAATGCTTAGGTTTTAATTTAGGGTTTAAGGTTTTTGGTTTTTTTAATAGATAAAGATTCAACATTTCTTCTTTTGTTTATTTAGTTTATTTATTTTAGTTTTTACTTTTATTTATGTTTACTTATTATTTTGATATAGTTTAATTTATTTATTTTTGGTTTATTTATTTTAGTTTAGGTTTTTTATTTTAGTTTAGTATTTTAAGTTTGGGTTTAGGCTTAAGTTTATTTTTTCGTTGAGTTTTATTTACATTTAATTTTCTAGGTTTGGGCTTTATTTTTTGTTTTGTGGTTTAGGTATAGGTTTTTATTTTATTTTTTTAGGTTTAGGTATTAGGTTTTTATTTTTGGTTTATATTTAGGTTTTATTTTTTAGTTTAGGTTTATGTTTATTTTTTGTTTATTATATTTTATTTAGTTTAGGGTTTAAGTTTAGTTTATTTTATGTTTAGGTTTAGGTTTAATTTATTTTAATTTAGTTTTTTTAAGTTTAATTTTATTTTATTTTGTTTTTTTATGTTTATTTTAGGTTTATGTTTTCTTTTTTAATTTAGGGTATAGGTTTTCTTTTTAATTTATTTTTAGGTTTAGTTCTTAGGTTTAGGTTTTAATTTAGATTATATTTTATTTTATTTTAAGTTTATTTTATTTTTATTATATGTTTAGTTTTTATTATATTCAGGTATGTTATTCTTAGGTTTATTTTATTTTTTTAGTTTAGTTTAAGTTTTTATTTATTTCATTTTAATTTATTTTATTTTATTTTCAGGTTTAGGTTTAAGTTTTACTTTAAGTTTTCATTTTATTGAATTTTTTTATTATTTAGGTTTAGGTTTATTTAATTATTTTATTGTTCAGATTTAATTAGTTTAGGTTTAGATTTTTAGGTTTTTATGATATTAGCTTCAGGGTTTTAGGGTTTAAGGTTTACTATTTATGCTTTATGGTTTATGATTTTTAGAGTGTTTAGGGTTTAAGGTTTAGGGTTAAGGGTGAGCATATGGTTTAGGGTTAGTTTAGTGTTTAGGGTTAGTTTAGGGTTTAGAGTTTAGGGTTTATGGTTTAGGGTTTAGGGTTTAAGGTTTACGGTTAGTTTAACGTTAGGGTTTAGTGTTAAGGATTTACGGTTTAGGGCTTACAATTTAGGGTTTTGGGTTTATAGGTTTAAGGTTTACATTTTAAGGTTTAGGGTTTAGGGTTTTAGGGTTTAGGGTTTACGAATTGTTTTTTTTTAAATTATTTTATTATTTTATATTATTTAAATGAAGTAAACTGGTATGTTTATGTTTATTTAGTTTATTTTTTTATTTATTTCATTATTTTATTTTAATATTATTTTTAATTAGTTTAGTTTAGTAATTTAAAGCTTATTTATTTTAGTTTAGGTTTTTTATTAGCTTATTTTTTAAGTTTAGGTTTAAGTTTAGGTTTATGTTTATTTTTTATTTTAGTTTTATTTTTATTTTATTTTAGGTTAAGGTTTTATTTTTATTTTATTTTTTTAGGTTTAAGTTTTAGATTTTTATTTTAGGTATTATTTTTTAGTTTAAATTTAGATTTACTTTTGGTTTAATTTGTTTTATTTAGTTTAGGTTTGGGTTGGGTTTAGTTTATTTTAGCCTTAGGTTTATGTTTTTTTTTTATTTTGGTTTAGGTTTAGGTTTATTTTATTTTTATTTTAGGATTACATTTTTTATAATTTAGGGTTTAGGTTTTTTTTTATTTTATTTTTAGGTTTTACTTTTAGGTTTTTATTTTATTTCCTTTTATTTTTTGGTTTATTTTATTTTAAATTTTAGGTTTAGTTTTTATTTTTATTATTTTTATTTTTTAGTTTATTTAAGGTTTTTATTAATTTAATTTTAGTTAAGTTGTAATGTTTTTTATTTTATTTTCATTTTAGGTTTAGTTTTAAGTTTAGGTTTTAGTTGATGATTTTATTTTATTTTATATTTTTATTTTATTTTGGTTTAGGTTGTTTTATTTATTTTATTTTTATGTTTCATTTTGTTTAGGTTTAAATTTTTAGCCTTTTAGGGTTTGGGGTTTAGGGTTGTGGGTTTAGGGTTTAGGTTTCCATTTTTGGATTTAAGGTTTAGGGTTTAGGGTTCAGGTTTTAAGTTTTAGGGTTTAGGGATTAGGGTTTATGGATTAGGGTTTCGGGTTAGTTTAAGGTTTAGGGTTTATGGTTTAGGGTCTAAGGTTTTTTAGGGTTTAAGGTTTAGGGTTTAGGATTTAGGGTTTAGCGTTGTAGGTTTAGGGTTAGTTTTAGGGTTTAGGGTTTAGGGTTAGTTTTAGGGTTTAGGGTTTAGGGTTTAGGCTTTAGAGTTTAGGGTTTAGGATTTAGGGTTTAAGGTTTCGGGGTTTTTTTATTTAATTAAGTAAATTAGTAGGTTTAGGTTTATTTAGTTTATTTTTTATTTATTATTGTTTTATTTATTTATTTTAGTTTATTTTAATTAAAATTTTTATTTAGGTCATTTTTTATTTTTATTTAGTTTAGTTTATTTATTTTAGGTTTGTTTAATTTAATTTACGCTTTTTAATTTAGTTTATTTTTTTGGATTAGGTTTAGGTTTATGTTTATTTTTTAGGTTAAGGTTTTATTTTTCTAGTTTTAAGTTTAGGTTTTGATTTTATTTCTTTAGGTTTAGGTTTTGGTTTAGGTTTAAAGTTTAGGGCTTTTTTTTAAAAAATTATGTAGACTAGTAGGTTTTGGTTTATTTAGTTTATTTTTTTTATTTTAGTTTATTTTATTTTTAATTTTTATTTATGTTTACCTTATATTTTTATTTAGTTTAGTTTATTTATTTTAGGTTTATTTAATTTAGTTTAGATTTTTTTTTAATTCAATTTTTTTTAGGGTTAGGTTTAGGTTTATGTTTATTTTTTAAGTTTAGTTTTTATTTTTTATTTTTAGGTTAATGTTAAGGTTATTATTTTATTTTTTTTAAGTTTAGGTTATAGGTTTTTATTTTAGGTTTATTTTTAGGTTTTATTTGTTTTAGTTTAGGTTAGGTTTATTTTTAGTTTATTATATTTTATTTAGTTTAGGTTTAGGTTTATTTTTATTTTAGGTTTAGATTTTTTTTAGTTTAGGGTTTAGGTTTTATTATTTATTTATTTTTAGGTTTTATTTATAGGTTTGCCTTTAGATTTAAGTTTTTATTTAGTTTATATTTTATTTTATTATTGGTTTATTTTGTTTTTATTTTAGGTTTAGTTTTTATTTTATTTAAGTTTAGTTTTTATTTTATTTTCTTTTTGAGGTTTATGTTTATGTTTATGTTTAGGTTTAGGTTCTAATTGATGTTTTTATTTTATTTTATTTTTTTATTTTATTTTGGCTTAGGTTTTTCATTTATTTTATTTTTAGGATTTATTTAGTTTAGGTTAAAATTTTTTAGCCTTTTAGGGTTTGGAGTTTAGGGTTCTTTTTTGGGTTTAAGGTTTAAGGTTTAGGGTTTCGAGTTCTGGGTTTAGGGTTTAGGTTTTAGGGTTTAGGGTTTAGGGTTTACAGTTTACGGTTTAGGGTTAGTTTAGTGTTTAGGGTTTATGGCTTAGGGTCTAGTGTTTTTTAGGGTTTAAGGTTTAGGGTTTAGGGTTTGGGTTGTAGGTTTAAGGTTGTAGGTTTAGGGTTTAGGGTTTCAGGTTAGGTTTAGGGTTTAGGGATTAGGATATTGGGTTTAAAGTTTCACAGTTAAGTAAACTGTTAGATTTAGGTTTATTTAGTTTAATTTTTACTTATTTTAGTTTATTTTTTATTTAGTTTAGTTTATTTATTTTAGGTTTGTTTAATTTAGTTTAGATGTTTTATTTTAGTTTATTTTTTTGGTTTTGGTTTAGGTTTAGGTTGTTTTTTTAGTTCAGTTTTATTTATATTTTATTTTTTAAGTTTAGGTTTTTTTTTAGTTATAGGTTTAGGTTTTTATTTTATTTTTTAGGTTTAGGATTTAGGTTTTTATTTGATGTTTACTTTTAGGCTTAATTTTTTAATTTAGGTTTAGGTATATTTTTAGTTTATTGTATTTTATTTAGTTTAGGGTTTAGGTTTAGTTTATTTTAGGTTTAGGTTTAGGTTTTATTTAATTTTGGTTAGTTTATTTTAGTTTAGGTTTAGATTTATTTTATTTTGTTTATTTTAGGTTTAGGGTTTTTTTTTTAGTTCAGGGTTTAGGTTTTGTTTTTTTTATTTTATTTTTAGGTATATTTTTAGGATTAAGTTTTTATTTAGTTTTTATTTTATTTTACTTTAGGTTTATTTTATTTTTATTTTATTTAGGTTTTTATTTTTTTGGTTTATTTTATTTTTTAGTTTAGTTTAAGTTTTTATTTATTTTATTTGAGTTTAGTTTTAAGTTTTTTTTATCTTCTTTTAGGTTTAAGTTTAGGTTTTAGTTTAGGTTTTTATTTTATTTTAATTTCATATTTTATTTAGGTTTTGGTTCTTATATTGATTTTATTTTTAGGTTTTATTTAGTTTAGGTTTAGGTATTTATGGTTTTAGGGTTTAGGGTTTAGGGTTCAGGGTTTAGGGTTTAGGGTTTAGTGTTTAGCGTTTAGGCTTTATGGTTTAGGGTTTTTAGGGCTTAGGGTTTTGGTAGGTTTTAGGGTTTAGGGTTGTATTTTTTAATGTTTAAGGTGTAGGGTTTAGGGTTTAGGGTTTATGTTTAGGGTTCAAGTTTTAGTTTATGGTTTATAGTTAATGGTTTTTTTTAACAGAGAACAAATTTAGATTCAACATTTCTTCTTTTCGATTTTATCAACTAAGTCACAAACCAAGGAGGTAATCAAATGACCTCCTTAAAAATAAACCTCATGTTCAGGATGATGTTGACTATATACCCATTACCATTCAATCTTATATAAATCAACACATGAATAGAAGAAAGAAAACTCAAAATTCACACTTAAGCTATAAGAACATTTCTTATGTATTTATAACTAGCATCATAACACAAATTATTATTCATTTATAAGCTTTTGAAAAATACATTTATATTTAATAGTGATAATATCCACACATATAATTAATTAAATGAACACATGCAAGCTTACATAAAGGAAATCCATTTTATTTTACTTAATTTTCAAAACATGGATTCATGAATTCAAATGACATACCAAATTTAACATGATTGGAAAGAGAACAATCAAATATAAGCACATGATTCATTCAACCAAACTAGTTCTTAAGGACAATCAAATCAAATAAGATTTTTTAAAGCAAACCAAAGCTTCATTATTAATTAAGTTTTGGATTTGATTCGATTAAAGAAAGAGAAGAGAAATCATCATTTATTATTTTAAACCCATTCCCACATTAGTGATTTGATTTAATTTAAAGAAATGTAATTAAGTTGATTTTATCATTTAATTAAGTTGAACTCTTAATTAGATGAATTAATTACATGTCCCTTAAAGTAATTAACTAAATAATTATGAGCTATCGTGATATGCATGGAAAATAAACTTGCAATGATCCTAGAAAATAAAAGGGTGTAATTTGGCTCATGATTAACAATTAATTAGATTAAAGGACTTAATTAATTACTCTATAGTTTTCACATGTGGACTAACAATAATTTCATTAAACTCCTTTAGGTGTGATCGGCGTCCAGTGAGGAGAGAATGAGTTAGATGCCATTGCTCACTTGATTTGAGCTTACCCGAGCTCCGATCAACTCTAAAAGGATCTCACACCTTCATGACATCGATCAGAGGGAATCCAACAATTAAGATCACACGAGATGCAAGTTTTCTTCAAAAAGCTCCTATAGATTTTTGCCTATGGATTGGTTTTAAAAGCATACCTTGCCAGAGCTCAAGACTGGCGGCTCGAACTATTGAGAAAGCTTCATCTAGTGGAGATGAACCCCTGTTGAGAAACAATTGGATCAATTCCTTGATGTTCTTTTGAAGACTTGAAGTCCCCTAAGCTTTAATTTGAGTTTTGCTGAGTTTGAAATAGGAAAGGTAATACCTTTTTTTAACCTTGGGAACAAGCAATAGGGAATGGCTCTTAGTAGCTGGAGCTCTATGGGATGATTTTTTGTGTGTGTGAGTGGAAGCGATGTATACCCCATCTTGATCATTCAAATTTGTCTTCTAATTTATCTCAGGGGAGGTGGGTGGGAGTGAGTTGGCTTGGGGTTGAAGGTGTGAAGGTGGCTTCCAAGGAGGAATCATGGGTGTTCTAGGGGTTTCAAATGCTCCAATGGGGAGGGTGAGGTTATTTTACCTCCCATGGGTCATGGCCAACCCAACCACTCCTTAGGTTAGGTTAGGCAGTGCCTTAGGTGCCTAAGTGGACCATTGGGAGAGTATCAAGTGGCCAAGGAATAGAAATAACTACTCACATGGGTGATTTGTCTCATGTGAAGCCCTTGACCTAAGGGTAGAATAATTATTTGACATTGAATTTGATTTGGGCAGATTTAAAATACATATGGGTAGGATGACCTAACCTCCACTAGGAAGAGGAAGAGGCTAGTTTAGAGGTTGTCCTAGGGGTGGAAAACCTCATTATTGGCCACCCAATAGAAGATATGTCCTAGCTACAAAGAGTACACCTGCTATCCATATAAACTTAGAATCTAGCTCATAGGATGAGTCTTATATGATTAGCACACCAGACAGCTCTTCTCAGTAGTAGATTCCCTTGGAGTGACACTTGAGCTAGATAGCAATGAAAATCAGGCTCTAAAGAAAAGCATAAGTGTATCCAAGTCTATATGTGAAACAGTCAAGCATCAGTTGGGAACCTTAGCTCTAACCCCACTTTCCTCTAAAAAAGTAAATGGTTTGGTAGTTAAGGAAGCCCCTAAGTCATCCATAGGTGTTAAGACTCAGAGGTTCTTTTAGGGAGCATCATCCTCAAGTCAAGAAGCTGATGTAGAACTTGAGGATGATTCATATAAAAATTTAATAGAATTACCTTTTGATTGGTACTTTCCTTGTGTTCATAATTTAATAAACAAAGGGTTAATCCCACATTCTTGGTCAAAGCACAAGTCAGACTACTTTGAAAGAATATGGAAGAATAAATGCAAAATCTCTCAATCAAGACCACGACTAGGAATCCGTATAGTGGGTCAAGTTGATGATGACGATTATTGCTTAGTCGTCACTAATCATTTGGAATCTGTTAGGTTCTTTTCAAATCACATTAACTTATATGAGGAGTTATGCTTAGAAACTTCAGATGATCCAGATAATTTTGAAGTCAAAGATGCAATGCTAGAGTTTAAAGAAGACATTAAGTAAACCATCGATGAGCTCAAGAAGATCCATGCCTAACATATATCAGTTCTTTGTTGAATGAAATTGAAACCAATGACTTAATTAGGCTATTGACTGAGTTTAAGGACTGTTTTGCATGGAGTTATGAAGAGATGCGTAGATTGGCTCCTAATGTACCAGTACATAAACTAGTAATAGAGCCTCCTACTAACCCTATCAGGCAAGCTCCTAGACGCATGTAATTAGACATAGAACAACAGGTCATTTATGAAGTAAAAAAAATTGATCGATGTTTGCTTCATCCGAGAAGAAAAATACCCTACCTGGTTAGCTAGTGTCATCCCAGTTAAGAAAAAGAATGGCCAAATTCACATATGCATTGATTTTAGGGATATAAATAAGGCATTTCCAAAAGACTAATTTCCACTACCAATCTCAGAGCTGATGGTGGACATTGCCTCAGCTCATGCAGTCTTCTATTTATGGATGGATCATCTGTATATAACCAAATAAACATGAACCCTAATGATGAAAGAAACACTACTTTTAAAACCCCTATCAAAATCTATTGCTATAAGGTCATGCCTTTCATCCTTAAAAATGCTGGTACTACATACCAGTGGATTATGACTCAAATCTTTCATGAACTCATTCATCATCAAGTCAAGTGCTATGCCGATGATCTTGTATTCAAAAGTAGAGAAAAGAAAGACCATATCTTTGATTTGAGAGTAGTTTTTGAACAGTTAAAGCAATTTAACCTCAAAATGAACCCCTTAAAATGTGCATTCGAAGTAGCTTCAGGGAAATTCCTTGTGTTTTTTCTCTGACACTAGGGAATTAAAATTGATTTGGAGAAGATCAAGACGATATTAGAAATGCCCCTAAATGTTTAACTCAACACAAATCATTCCAACGGTGGTTGGTATATCTAAGATGCTTTATATCCAACATATGGGGAAGATGTCAGCCATTCTCAAAACTTGTAAAAAAGAATGCCAAGTTCAAGTGGGATGATAAATGTGAGTAAGCCTTTGAAGACATTAAGCATTACTTGATGATGCCGCCAGTTTTAGCAGCCCTATCCTAGGCAAGCCACTCATACTTTACACTGTTATGTTAGATAACTCCCTTGGTGCTTTGTTGGCCCAAGCCAATGACGAAGGGAAGAAAAATGCACTCTACTACCTCACCTATCATCTAATCTCTACTAAGGCTAATTATCCACTCATTGAGAGGCATTGCCTAGCCTTAATCTTTGCCTCACAAAATTTACAGTACTACATGCTTCCTCATAAGGTAAACTTAATCTCTAGGATGAACCCACTATAGTATCTCATGATATGATCGACGCTATCCGAATGGTTGAAATGATGGTCAATGATCCTCTTGTAGCTTTTTCTCAAAGAGGAGAAGAACCATAATCTACTACTCCAGGAAAGGAAGGGGTAGGAATAGTTCTCTTAACTCAAGACCATGATGTGATGAGATTCTCATATCATCCCCAATCCTTGCATAATGAAGTGAATATGATTATGATTGTAGGTAATGTTACTCTAAGCATCCAGAACATCAACATCTTCCTGGATTCTTAACTAGTTATCAACCAAATCCTTGCATCCTATAAGGTTACAAAGCCCAAGCTCCATCACTACCATAAGTACACCATGGATTTATTGATCCAAATCTTAGAGGTTGCCATTTATAAGATTCTTTGGGGAGAGAACATCATAACATATGTTTTAGCCAAGCTTACCAAAGAGTTGGCATATCTGGAGGATGATACCATATCAATAAAGGTCAAAAATAGATAAGTCTTATCTCTTATTGATATTGAACTCATCAAAAAGTACTCTCTTGAAAGGGAGGTTTCCATTTCTAAGAAGGATGAGGAGTTAGATTTGAGGGAACTATTCATGGATTACATAAATAAAGGAAAACTACCTCAAGAGAAGTCCCAAGCCCATTAGATGAAGCAGAGGGCATTTTTCTATGCTCTTATAGATTGTGTCTTGTACCTGAAGTATTTCAATTATATGTTTATTTAGACATGCATGAAGCCCATAAGATCATGATCATAGTACACTCAGGATTATGTGGAGCCTACCAATCTGATCCAAAGATGAAAGCCAAGATCAATAGACTAGGATACTACTGGTCATCGATGATTAAAGATTACATGAATATAGCTTGGCAATGCAACTAATGTTAAATACACAGTGTGGTCCTACACCAACCACCCAACATTCTATATCCTATATTGGCCTCATGGCCATACGAGTGTTGGTATACCAACATAGTGGGTTCAACTAATCCTCATTCTTCCAAGGTTCATCAGTTCATCTTAGCTGCTACTAACTATTTTTCCAAATGAGCTTTAGCAATTTTGCTCAGATAGGTCACAATTTAGCATGTGCTCTAGTTTTTTAGGAACCATCTCATATATAGGTTGAAGTGCCTCGATGAATTATAATTGATATTGGTATTTCATTCAAGAGCATCAAGATCAACAACTTTGCTCAGAGACACAACATATTTTAGAGATATTCTACCATCAAATACTTGTGGGTTAAGGGCTTAGTAGAAGCCTTCAACAAAACTCTCATACAAATAATAAAGAAGAAACTCGACATCAACAAGAGATAGTGGCATGAGCAGTTAGTTGAAGCCTTGTGGGCCTATCGCACCACATATAGAACTCCAACTCACTCTATGATTTTCTCCTTAGTGTAAGGATCCAAAGCCATTCTACCATTACAATTCCAACTCCTGTCACTAATGATAGCTGTGGGTAACCAGATCACAATAAACTAGAATGCCAAGTTGCGATTAGAAGAGCTCAAAGGATTGAAGGTGAGACGACGGGCATGCCAAAACCTTGAGTTATAGAAAGCTAAAATAATTCAAGCTCACAACAAGTTGGCCCATCCTAATGCTTTTCAAGTAGGACATCTTATTTTAGTTCTATGGAGATCAATTGTTGCCCGTCGTAGGATGGGAGGCAAGTTTGAACCCACATGGGAAGATCCTTTTGCCATAGAGATGCATACCAAGGAGGATCTTATCAGCTTATTAATTATAAGGGAGAGCACCCAATTCTTCCAATCAATGGGCTCTACTTAAAGAAATAGTATAAATCATGTTTCAAATTAATTATCATCAATGAAATTTCCATTTTGAATTCAATCTCTTTCATGTTGAAAGTATTCTTGTTTGTGAATCCACCACGATGAGTTTAGGGTAGTTGTAAGGAACCCGAGTGGCATCCTACCCTTCATCGCAAACATATATAAAAATATAAAATAAAACATATAAACACATATTTTTGTATCGAGCTACTCTTAGCTAAGATAGCGGCCCTAATTGCATTCACTCGGTAGATACTAAATTAGGGGACTAATGTGCTGTAGTAGTGTGTCACCTAGTGGTCTTCTTGCTTTGTGGGATGTGCAGTCACTTTCATTCCTTTATTATTTTGAAATGCCTTATTATTTTGGCGGACCTTGGTTGCATGCTAAACTGCACCTCATGTTGGATTCGTTTAACAGGATGTGATTCTACTACGATTTCTTCATGAATTATCCTTCATGCATTGACTAGGTCGAGCATATTTGAGGTTTATGATAAGTTCCCTAGGGCTCCTTCCCTCGTGACTACTTCAAGTCCGGTTCCAGTCCTTCTTTGGGTCTCCCCAATTAATAGTTACTCTAGGCCACATAGCATCTATACCGATAATGGTAGACTATCACGATGATTAGTTCTGCTTGGAAAGTTGTAAGCCTAAATGCTTTCTTCCCAAATTGATCGTTGCACACCGACGAGCACCTTAGGTTGGTTGGTTCTCACTATGCTCACAGATACACCACTCATGCTAATAGATACACCTTAGGTTGGTTGGTTCTCATACCTTATGATACATAACTCATGGTAGATGTAAGTCTGCTATGCTTTCTCCTTGAGTTGACCAACATAAACCTACAAGATTTCTTTTCTAGGGCTCAAGATAACACCTCTATAAATACCTCCCCTATAGGCACTATATTTGGATCATGTCCTTTATGATCCCATATAGACACTACCTAGGTTACTAGTGGATTGGAAAGTTCCCCTTTCATAGTAACCACCCTTATGGTTAGAGAATTCATCCTGTGGACATGCAAATTCTCCCTTAGTCTATTAAATTTGAGACAGGTCAAGGCTGACATAGCCCCTTCGTAGTTTGGTCCCTAGCACACCAATAAGGTCCACACAAATATATAAATAAAATATATATTCACTTGGGGATTAGGAGGACACCCCTAGTTGTACCTTTTCCCAAGCAGGTATCCTATCTTTAGGGCAGTGTCAGCAAAACTCCCTATTGGAATTGCCTAATTACTCTTGAGTTGATATAAGTCCCCTATTCATTCAATAGTCGCACTTCGTTTGTTATGCTACCAACAGGTCACCCCAACGGTTAGTCTCTGCTTTAGAAGATATAAGTCTACTATGCATTTTTCCTGGGACAATCGTTGCGCACTGAAAGATAACCCCTTAGGTTGGCTAACTCTACCCCACATCTAGTAGACTATTCCTTTGGATTTGTAAATCTTAGATAGGACAAGTCTAATATAGCCCCTTCTTAGTGGGTCCATCGCACACGACATTGTCCATAAATTAAATCTATCAAATTTGACCGAGATCTCATCTCCAGTGGATATGCCCATAATTTGAAATCAAACTAGACCAAAAAAACCACATCAAATAACATGAAATTAAGATAAAATTAATAATGACTACTTTTGAGTTGCATAAGTCCCCAACGACATTCACCTATTAGTCACCCTAGGTCAGGTTCGCTTTGTTGTGCATCCAATAGGTCACCCTAGTGGTTGTTCCTCACTTTGGAAGATGCAAGTCTGCTATGAATTCTTCTTAGCATAGTCGTTGCACACCGAAAGGCAACCCCTTTAGTTAGCTAGCTCTGCCCCACAATCGGTAGACTATCCCTTTGGATTTGTAAACCTGAGGTAGGTCAAGGTGGATATATCCCTTCTCAATGTGTCCATCATACACCGACTAGATCCATATATTAACTTAGATTAAATTAAACCCAATCTGTCTTTCCTTAATGGAGTTAAATCATGCCCTTCTCCTGAGTAAAGCCCCAAATCATATGTAAATAAGTTAAGCAAAAATCAAAAAATCAACCCTAGTGGAGCCAAATTAAACCCCTAGTAGAGTATAAATCAAAGAAATCCAACCAAACTCTTATCTAGTGAAATAAAATCAAAAAAGGAAATTTCCCAATCCTGGATAGCTTTCAATTTGGTTCTATATAAATGGTTTCAATTCTCCGAGCCAATTTCATATTCTTCCAGATATATCACATATTTAAAATTCACCTCCAAAATTTTCATCTATGCTCTATAGATTCCCTCACATGACATGTCCAATGCATGTGTGATCCCCTAGCGGATCTCCCTCCATGTCCTTGACATGAAATTCTCATCAAATATTATTTCTTCTCTTATGCACATCTTTAATACTTCAACCAAAATCCTAATAATATATTTTCTCAAATTACATCATCTTAACATTATAATCAACATTTTATGATTTGTGATGGTGCAAGCTCAAACTAACTATACAGTATCATGCTATACATATTATAGTGTAAATTAACACACTAATTTATATTATAATATATGATGTTATATTATAATTTGCAATAATATAATATATTGTCTAACATCGCACCTCATTAAAATCACTTAAAATTAACAAATAATATTTTTTTTTAAAAATATGATTAATGTTCATTTTAGAAAAAATATTTTTTATTAGAAATGGTACAAAATAGCATAATTTTGGTGTTGCTTCTTGGTGTGTGCCATGAATTTGGCCAAATTCTTCCATCTCCACTTTTAAATTAACTTTTTTGTGAGTTTTGACCCAATGTAAAATGTACTAAAATGTACAGTAACATTTAGTAACGCACCACCACATTCATATATATGTGAAGTTATATTGTAATGTACATTATATATTAATATGTTTTCATATAATATATTATCTTACATTACACCTTAAAATGAATTACTTTAAGCAAAAATTATAAAATTTGGTTGAAAATTGAACATTTATTTTGGATGAAAAATTCCATTCTTTTGATTAAATGACACACCATAGCACGCCCCAATGATGCTCCCTAAAGCTTACCCTAAATTTGGCCAAATCCCATCATCTCAGCCTATAAATATGTATTTTTATAAATTAGACCAATACAAACTCTACTACATCATACTATAATGAACTAAAATATGCTAAACACAAGTAGTAATACACAATAGTATAATGCTATGATGCATGATGTCACTATGTTATGACATCCTATACTATAATACACTATAACATATTATGTTATATTATATTGCATATCACATCACAAGGGATTGCTTAAGATAAAAAAATCATAAAATAGTCTAAATAAAAAATACTATATATTTTTGTTTATCACTCATATTTTAAATTGAAACAATATATTATGATTCCATGCTCTACCTATTATGAATTTAAATTCCACCATTTTAAAGTCTAAATCAACATTTTTATAAATAATGCTAGTGTAAATTAAATGATTATAAATAAAAGAATTTAAAATGTGTAGAACAATATATTATGATATATGATGTTATACTATATTACAACATATAATATTTATTTTGAACATAAAATCTTACTTTTTAGACTACAAGTGGTGTAGCATAGGTTTGGAACAACAACCTAATTCCCAGTTCAAATTTAACAAATTTCATCATCTGACTTATTTAATCAATTTTTTTATGATTTATATTAATATAGATTATAAGGCATAATACCATAAACATTTTAAAACATCTTATACCATCTAAAAACACATCAATACATTCTCAAATATATGATGCAACATTATACTATAATATATGATAATATAATATGATTTAAGGTTTGGGTTTAGCGTATTTAAATCTTTAATAGTCAAGGGAAAGTCTCTTGAAGACATCTTCTTTAGCTACCATAACTATGTTAGGATTAGGCCATTCTTTAGATCTATTCTTAATGACATCTTTATTCAAGGTTTGGGGTTTAGGGTTAGGGTTAAAGGTTATTTTAAGCTTTAGGTTTATGTTTTAGGGTTTTAAGATTATGGTTAAAGGTTTAAGGTTGTATGTTTTAGAGTTTAGGGTTTATAGTTTTAAGGTTTTGGGTTTAGGGTTTAGAGTTTAGGGTTTTAGGGTTTAGGTTTGGGGTTTAGGGTTTAGGTTTAGAGTTTGGGGTTTAGGGTTTAGGTTTTAGGTTTAGGGTTTTAGGATTTAGGTTTAGGTTTTAGGTTTAGGGTTTAAGTTTTAGTTTAAGGTTTTTTTAATAGAGAATAAATTCATATTCAACATTTATTCTTTTTGATTTCATAAACCAAAAAGCACACCTAATTTTCTAGGACACAAGTAATGAGATAAATAAAAAATTATAACCCATAGAGCAAATCATAAACCTTAGATAAGTAGAGCCATCTTTATTTTAAAGACACTGTTCCATAAACAGCAGATCGGATCGATCGTTCTTCAATTTTTGTAGTTCCCATCAGAACCACCCTCTCCTCTCATGTAGTAGGACCCGCCATCATATTCTTGACCTCTCCCTCTACCACCACCACGGTTGTAACCTCCATTGCTCCTCTGCCTCCATAACCACCACTGCTTTGACCACCACCTCGATATCCACCATCACCTCCATATCCACCACTACCTCTAGAACCCCCACCACCACTGTGATGACCGCTGCCATCGCCTTCGCCTCCATTGCTAGATCTTGATTGAGCCTAGTTAACGGTGATGTTCCTGTCATCAAGGTTCTACCCATTCTTAAGGTTTAGGGTTAATTTAGGGTTATTTTAGAGTTTATGGTTTAGGGTTTAGGGTTTCAGGTTAAAGGTTTTCTGTTGTAGGTTTTAAGCTTTAGGGTTTAGGGTTTAGGGTTTTAGGGTTTAGGGTTTAGGGTTTAGGGTTTAGTACTTTAGGCTTTAGGGTTTAGGGTTTAGTGTTTAAAGTTTAGGGCTTAGATTTTTAGGGTTTAGAGTTAGTTTTAGGGTTTAGGGTTCAGGGTTTTGGGTTTAGTTTTTTTTTTTAATTAAGTAAACTAGTAGGCTTAGGTTTATTTAGTTTAATTTTTATTTATTTGAGTTTATTGTATTTTTTATTTTTATTTAGTTTAGTTTATTTATTTTTGTTTAGGTTTTATATTTTAGTTTATTTTTTAGGTTTAGGTTAATTTTTTAGTTGAATTTTTTTTTTATGTTTAGGTTTTATTTTTTTTACTTTTAGGTTTAGGTTTAGGTTTATATTTTATTTTTTTAGGTTTAGGTTTAAGGTTTTCATTTTAAGTTTTTTTTATTTATTTCTTAGTTTAGATTTAGATTTATTTTAGTTTATTTTATTTTATTTTAATAATTTTAGTTTAGTTTATTTTTTTAGTTTTTTAGGTTTTATTTATTTTGGCTTAGTTTATTTTAGTTTAGGTTTAGGTTTTATTTATTTATTTTTATTTTATTTTTATTTTAGGTTTAGGTTTTTTTTTAGTTTAGGATTTAGGTTTTATTTTTTATTTATTTTTAGGTTTTATTTTTAGGTTCATTTTTTAGGTTTAGGTTTTTATTTAATTATTATTTTATTTTATTTTAGGTTTATTTTTTTATTAGTTTTTCTTTTATTTAGCTTTTTTATTTTTTTATTTAGTTTAGGTTTTTATTTATTTTATTTTAATTTAATATTTATTTTTTTGTTTTATTTTCTTTTTAGGTTTAGGTTTAAGTATCAATTTTAGTTTTTGTTTTTATTTTATTTTTATTTTTTATTTTATTTTGGTTTTGGTTTTTTCATTTATTTTATTTTTAGGTTTTATTTAGTTTAGGTTTAGGTTTTTAGCTATTTAGGACTTAGGGTTTAGGGCTTAAGTTACTTTATGGTTTATGTTTTGGGTTTTAGGGTTTAGAGTTTAAGGTTTGGTGTTTAAGTTTAAGGTTAAGGTTTTTTTTTAAAAAAAGAACAAACTCAAATTCAACATTTCTACTTTTTGATTTCATCAACCAAGAAGCACCCCAAGTTTTCTAAGACACAGGCAATGACATAGATAAAAAATGAACACCCATAGAGCAAATCAAAATCCTTACATAAGTAGAATCGTATTTACTATAAAGACACAGTTCCACAAGTACCAGATTGGATGGGTTGTTCTTTAGTTTCTCTAGTTTCCATCAGAACCACCCCCGCCTCTCGAGTAGTGGGATCCGCCATGATATCCCTGATCTCTCCCTCTACCACCACCACAGCTATAGCCTCCATTGCTTCTCGTGCCTCCATAACCACCATTGCCCTGACCACCACCTCCAAATCCACCAGGACCTCCAGATCCCCCACCACCACTGTGAGAAGTGTTGCCTCTGCCTTAGCATCCACCATTAGATCTAGACTCAGCCTTATTGTCGGTGATGTTCCTACTGTCAAGGTTTTGCCCATTCTTACAGTTTAGGGTTACTTTAAGGTTTAGGGCTAGTTTTTATTTTAGGGTTTGGGGTTTAGGGTTAGTTTAGGGATAAATTAGGGTTTAAGGTTTAGGGTTTAATGTTTAGGGTTTAGGGTTTAGGGTTCAGGTTTAGGCTTTAGGGTTGTATGTTTTAGGGTTTAGGGTATACGGTTTAAGGTTTAGGGTTTAGGCTTTTATGGTTCAGGGTTATTTTATTTTTTAATTCTTTTTTAAATTAATTAAACAGGTAGGTTTAGGTTTATTTAGTTTATATAGTTTATTTTTCATTTATTTTAGTTTACTTTATTTTTTTATTTAGTTTTAGTTTTATTTTTATTTAGTTTAGTTTAGTTATTTTAGGTTTTTATTTTAGATTTACTTTTAGGTTTTAATTTTTAGTTTATTTTATTATATTTATGGTTTAGGCCTAGGTTTAGGTTTAGGTTTAGTTTATTTTCAGTTTAGGCTTAGGTTTATTTATCTTAGTTTAGTTTATTTTAGTATAGGTTTAGGTTTATTTTATTTTTATTTTAGGTTTAAGTTTTTTCTTTAGTTTAGGCTTTAGGTTTTATTTTTTATTTATTTTTGGGTTATCTTTCTAGGATTATTTTTTAGGTTTAAGTTTTTATTTAGTTTTTATTTTATTCAGGTTTTCTATTTTTAAATTTTATTTAGGTATTATTTTATTTTATTTTAACTTAGTTTTTATTTTATTTTATTTTCTTTTTTAGGTTTAGGTTTAGGTTCTAGCTTAGGTTTTTATTTTATTTTACTTTATTTTATTTTAGGTTTTATTATTTATTTAATTTTTAGGGTATTTTTAGTTTATGTTTAGATTTTTAGTTTTTTAGGGTTTATGGTTTAGGGTTTAGGGTTTGGGGTTTATGGTAGAATAGGATTAGGGAGGGCGTGTGTGGTTTAGGTTGGGTTTAGGGTTTATAGGTAGGTTGTGGTAGTTAGGGTTTAGGGTTTAGGGTTTAGGGTAGGGAGTTTAGGGTTGCATTTTTTATTTTTTTATTTTAAAAAAGTAAAACCATTTATTTATGTATTTATTTTAGATTAATTTATTTTAGTTTATTTTTAGGTTTAAGTTTAGGTTTATTTATTTAAATTTTTATTTTTTTTATGTGTAGATTTTATTTTATATTTATTTTAGGCTTTTTTTATTTTTTTTTATTTTTAGGTTTTATTTTATGGTATATTTAGATATTATTTTCTTTTAGGTTTAGGTTCATTTTATTTAATTTTATTTTAGTTTTTTAGATTTAGGTAGGCTCAGTTTATTTTAGGTTTCTTTAGGGTTTAGAGTTAGTAAGGTTTAGGGTTTAAGATTTAGGGGTTTTAGGATTTGGGTTGGTGTGTTAAGTGAGGAAGGTGGGGTTTAGAGGGTGGGGTAGGGAGGGTTTAGAGTTTAGGATTTAGTGTTTAAGGTTTAGGATTAGTTTAGGGTTTAGGGTTTAGGATTTCATGTTTAGTGTTTAGGATTAGTTTAGGGTTTAGGGTTTTGGGTTTTTGGATTTATGGTTTAGGGTTTAGGGTTTAGGATTTGTTATTTAGTGTTTCTAGTTTAGGGTTAGGGTTTTTTTTATCTCTTTATTTTTTAAAAAAATTAAGTAAACTAGTAGGTTTATGTTTATTTAGTTTATTTTTTCTTTATTTTATTTTATTTTGATTTAGGTTTATTTTTATTTAGTTTAGTTTATATATTTTAGTTCAGATTTTTCATTTTTATTTATTTTCTAGGTTTAGGTTCAAATTTATGTTTATTTTTTGGTTTATTTTTTTATTTTATTTTTTAAGTTTAAGTTTTATTTTTTATTTTTTGGTTTAGGTTTAGGTTTTTTTTTAGGTTTAAGTTTTAGGTTTTTATTTTGATTTATTTTAGTATTTAGTTTAGTTTATGTTTAATTAGTTTATTTTATTTTATTTAGGGTAGGTTTATTTCTTTTAGGTTTAGGTTTAGTTTATTTTATTTTAGTTTAGTTAATTTTATTTTAGGTTTAGTTTTTTTAGTTTATGGTTTATGTTTTATTTTATTTTAGGTTTATTTAGTTTAGATTTTTATTTTGTTTTTTATTTTTGTTTGGTTTATTTTACTTAGGGTTTAGGGTTAGTGTTTAGGATTAAGGTTTAAGATTTAGGTTTTTGGTTTAAGGGTTTAGGGCTTAGAGTTTATTGTTTAAAGTTTTAAGGTTGAGGATTTAGGGTATAAGGTTTTTAGGGTTTAGGATTTAGGCATGTATTTTACTTTAGGGTTTAGGTTGAGGGTTTAGGTTTCCAGGGTCCAGTTTAGTTTAGGATTTTGATTTTAGGGTTTAGCTTTAGTTTAGGGTTTAGGTTTAGGGTCCTGTATAGGTTTAGCCAGCTTTTAGTTAGTGTAGGGTTTGTGGTTAGGTTTAGTTTTTTTTTTAGGTTTAGGATATGGTTTGTTAAATCATGCAAACTAGTATTTTATTTAGTTTATTTTATTTATTTTAGTTATTTTATTTTTATTTATTTCAATTTTATATTTATTTAGTTTAGTTTATTTATTTTAGTTTAATTATTTTAGTGTTTTATTTTAGTTTATTTTTTTGGGTTAAGATTTAGGTTTATTTTTATTTTTCTTAGTTTAGTTTTAATTTTATTTTATTTTATTTTTTAGGTTATTATTTTAGAATTTTATTTTAATTCTATTTTTTAGGTTTTATTTTTTATTTTAGGATAAGTTTATTTTTAGTTTATTTTATTTTATTTAGTTTAGGGTTTAGGTTTTATTTATTTTAGGTTTAGGTTTAGGTTTTATTTATTTTAGTTTAGGTTTAAGTTTATTTTATTTTTATTTTAGGTTTAGGTTTTTTTTAGTTTAAGGTTTAAGTTTTATTTGTTATTTATTTTTAGGTTTTCTTTTTAGGTTTATTGTTTAGGTTTTCATTTAATCTTTCATTTATTTTATTTTTTAGTTTATTTTATTTAGGGTTTAAGTGTATGGTTTAGGGTTAGGGTTTAGAGTTTAGGGTTTAGGGTTTATGTTTAAGGGTTTAGGGTTTAGAGTTTAGGGTAGGGTTTTTTTTTTTAGGGTTTAGGGTTGAGGGTTTAGGTTTTAGGTCTAGGGTTCAGGTTTTACTTAAGGGTTGAGGGTTTTAAGATTTAGGGTTTAGGGTTTTTTTTTTTTTTGGTAAATTAGAGAAATTTTATTACCACAAAGAAAAGGTACAATGTCCTTAGAGAGGGCAAATCTCTAAGATAATGCTCAAAGAGTGACAAAAAGTACTAAGGAGATAAGCCCCCTAGCTAATACAATAGATAATGAAAGTAAGCTAATAAAAAAAATAAATAGAGATCCACCAAAAATAATTGACAATCAAGACTAAACTTTCGCCTTTTGAAACCAAAGACAATCCAAAGAAAGAAAAGTCTCCCAACATATACTAGAGATCTGCAACAAGCTCGTAAAAGGATGAGTACAGATAATAAAATAGGTAATTACGCATAAACTATAAGAGTAGAAAGAAGTAAAAAGTTGAAGAAAAGGCTCAGGCGCAGTTATAATCATTTTAAGGAGCAACACCATATGTAAGCATCCAAACTTCAAGTGAAGGGTTACAATTACATATAGTACTACCAGTTAAATGAAGGAGTGGGAAACATCAAGGCCATCATTGCCAGCATACCTCTTATAACACCTTATCCAATGACTCATCGATTGCATAAAACTTCAAACAAAGAATATAACCACAAAATATCCAAAGAAAGAGATATATATAAACTCAAAGAAAGAGGAGGTAACCTATCGTAGACTAGAGAGCTCCACCAAAGCCACCACCAAGAATTGCTAACACAGTTGCTAGGAGCAAACTTCACTTTATGGGGAAAAGGACTAAACAAAGACCAAACATAGGGAAAATGAGGACCATAGTTGATAAGGTCATTAATTAAATGAACATGCAAAGAACTAGAAATAATACTATCTAGAGGAACAGTAAGACTAACATCAAGAATGTTATGAACCAAGGCAACCATCAAAATAAGAAAGGGAAGAGGTTCACCACCCAAAATGAAAATCCCAAGGTAGAAACTAGAAGAGAAGAATGGGAAAGAAAGTAGCCGCCCAAACATAGACTCAAAAGATCAAGAAAATTATATGAAAGTAAATACTCTTTTGACCAAACCAAATACTAGCACCCAATCTAAGCAAATAGTAGTCCAAGCCACCAAGACCAAGGATTCAAATCAATAGACTTAGAACCATCAGGATGAAAGATAGAAAGAGTCATCTAGTCATAAACATTGAAAAAATCCCAAGGGAAAGCTGTAGACAATAGCCACCAATGCAAATCCAACGACAAGAGAATCTAGTTTAAACTGCTAGATATAGTAGCCAAAAATAGAAAAATTAAGAGCCCTTTAGGATCACAAATAATCCAACAACTAGAGACTGTCGCAAACAAGAACCCCAACAGAGTCATCATTAGCTAAGTCCAAAAAACATCCAACCAGTAGTTTGCAACCTTCCAGTTCATAACACAAATTAAAAATAGAACCTCAATATTACAGAAGGCACACCTAATATACAGAAGATATAACAATCCAGAAGCATCCAACCTTACACTCATCCAGAACAACATTAAAGAAAGGATAGATTGCCATAGGAAAATAGTTCTGCAAGCTACAACCAAAAAACAAAGAGCCCTCCATGGTCACACAACTCCTCTTAGCAGCAAGAGCAAAAATAAGAGAGAAAGGACACCCAAAAGCAACTGGAAAAACCATCTTGATCAGCAAACAACAAGGTGACAGATCAACCATCCACAATAGGAAGGTCATAAAAATAGCATAAGAAACACCCAAAAAGAGAAAAAGCCCACAGCCAGGAAACACCAGTAAACAAACAACCATAAAAGCTAGAGTAAATAAAAAAAGGCTACAGAGAGATCCAACCAATAAAGAGACCACACCAACTAGAAGACAAGCAAAACCCAATAGCCTCCACCTGCTATAAAAACCTCTATAGGTTGGGAGAGAAAATAAACTAGAAAATAAATATAACAACAAAAATCCAATAAACGGAAAGACAACCCCAACCCATCCAAAGAATGGGAAGAAACCAAACTAGAAAATAAAAGTAGGTTTATGAGAATAAAAAAAATCAAGACCAAACTAGCAAAAGGGTAAACCAGAAATATTCAAAAATAATAACAAGGGGAAAGCCAAAGCCCCACACGAGGAAAAAAGGGTAAAATCTTCTAACATAAGGCAAACCAGTTTTTATCAAGATTCACAAGACTCCTTAAAAGGAAAGGGATGTCATCATTAGAAAACATTTTCAAAGAAGAAGACTTGGCCCCCAAATTGGAAAGAAAGTCAGTACAAGAGTTGGCTTCCCTATAAATATGAGAAATTTGAAAATCGAGGTTAGTAAGAAGCCTCCTAATATGATTAAGTAAATAATACACTTCAGTATTACCATGAGCATAAGATATGAGTAAATCTAAAAGAAGGAGAGCATCAACTTCAAACAAGATCTTATGAAAACCTTATTGTAAAGAAATGGAAATGCCATGATGAAAGCCTTTGAGCTCAACAAATAACACATAACAAGGCTCTAAAGGGGCAGTAAAAGTAGAGATAACCTTGCCAATATGATCTCTCAAAATCCCACCACAGCCATAATATCCATTAGAAATCGAGCCATCAGTGTTAACCTTAATGTAGTGAAAATTAGGTTTAATCTAGTATATAATTTTTTGGGTAGGAGAGACATTACCTGGATGAAGGATAATCCCAAAATTCAAGGCCACAGACTTGTACCCTTTAAAACTAGAGTGAGTAAGAAGATTAGATTTGAAAAGAGAGAAAATTTTATATTTGGCTCAAGCAATAATATCATGATAATTCATAGAAATATTACAATGCTATCATTTCTATCCATCCAAATATACCAAAGAATAGTAATAGCTAAAATAACTTTAACATGGGCCTTAAAAGGATGGGAGAAGTATGCTTCAAGAAGTTGCATAATAGAAAATGAACCATTAAAATAGAAAGTATTAAAAATATTATCATACTAATTCCACATTTTAGCAGCAATAGGGCCATTCACAAAAACATGATCCACACTTTCAATGTGATAGAAACATTGACATTTAGGGGGGAGATGGAAACCATTTTTCAGATGAGTATCATCCATAGGGATATAATGCTTCAGAATGCTCCAAGTTAAAATTGAGAATGAAGTAGAGACAGTAATATTCTATATTTTAGTAAAAATCAAGGACTCTTGATATTTAAATATGATGGAATGCCAAATGTCCTTAAAAATAAATCTCTAGAAGAAGAATTACTGAAGAGAATTTGGTCAGGTTCATTAGGGAAAGGAAAAATTTTAAGGATTTTGTCAACGATCATATTTGGGAAAAGCATAGTCATATAACCTTAAAAAATCCAAGAAATCTGTCGGAGATGATATCATATTTAAATTCCTTGATTATAAAATGACTTTGGTTAAAATATTAAATTCAACATATTTTTGTTAATTTTGAAATATGACATTTAAATATTATGATATAATTTACATATAATCATGCATATGTTAGTTATCATAAAACCTTAAAATTAAATTAAAATATTTAATTATATTAAATATATAAACTAATTAAACTTAATAATCATAATTTATTATCATTTCTTATTTTGACAATTCAAATGCTATGTATGAAACATATAATTGAATGTTAATTTAATAGAGTTTTATATAAATTAACCTAATTATCATTATTTCAAATAAATAAAAATAATAAGTTAAGTTATGAGCAAATTGATTCATGCCAATGAACCTAAGATAGTTATAAATGCATATAACCTAAAATATTTTATCTTTAACTTCACATTATCCATTTTGATCTTTCATTCTTCTGTTCTTGCAATTTCCTCAAACATATTATAAGATGTATTGGATATGTAATTAGCAATTAATATATGTGAAACACATAAAACATACATTAGAACATCCAAGCTTTCGTTTGTTATCATCAAAATTGATTGGATTGAACATTAGGCTCATTATGACAACATAAATCCCAAACCCTAAACCTAAAGTTACTAAATAAATTAAAAAATAATCCTAAACCCTAAAACCTAATAAAGCTAATCCAAAACCTAAACCCAAAGAATGGGCAGAACCTTCACGGCAAGAAAATCACCCTCAACCGTGCCCGCCTAGATCCGGGAGGCATGTGGAGGCTTATCACAAAGGGTGGTGGGGATCTAGTGGGTGGATATGGAGGTGGTGTTCGGAGTAGTGGTGGTTATGGATACGGGAGGCGCGATGGACTTTATAGCCATGGTGGTGGTGGAGGGAGAGATTGGGGATATAATGGTAGATCTCACTACTCGAGAGGCCAGGTTGGTTCTAATGGGAACTAGAGAAATTATAGAATGGTCAATCTGCTTATGGAACTGCCTCTTGCTATCCAGATTTTCTTATTAGCTCTATGCTGCTCATTTTTTTGTTCATGTCTTAGAGAACATGGTGTTACTTCTTGGTTGAAAATAAAAAAAGAATAAATGTTGAATCTAAATTTGTTCTCTATTAAAAATAACCAAAAACCTAAAACTAACCCTAAACCCTAAACCCTAAAAAGCTAAAAAGCTAAACCTCAACCAAATAAAACCTAAAATAAAAAATATAAAAAAACCTAAACCAACATAAATATAAATAAAATAAAATAAAAATAGAAACTTAAACCTAAACCTAGACTTAAACCTAAACTTAAGAAGGAAATATAAAAAATACAAAATTAACTAAAAGAAAATAAATAAAAACCTAAACTAAACTAAAAAAAAACCTAAATAAAATAAAAAAATAATCCTAAAATAAAAATAGAATAAACCTAAAATAAAATAAAATAAATACTAAATAAAACATAACTCTAATGCCAAAACACTACACCCAAACCCTAAACCATAACCCTAAACACTAAACCCTAAAACACTAAACTGTAAAGCCCTAAACCCTAAAACCTTAAACCCTAAAACCTTAAACCTTAAACCCAAAACCCTAAAAACCTAAAAACCTTAAACCCTAAAACTAAGCCAAACCCTGTACCATAAACCTATAACCCTAATCCCATAACCATAGACCCTAAACTCTAAACCTATAACCTAAACCTAAACTAAACTAAATTAAATAAATAATATATAAACTAAATAAATAAACTATATAAACTAAAATAAACATAAAAATAAATAAAAAATAAACTAAATAAATAAACATAAATAAATAAAAAGTATTTAAAAATAAATTAAATAAACCTAAACTAAAAAAAATAAAAATAAGCTAAACTGAACTAAATAAACATAAACTAAACTAAAATAAAACTTAAATTAAAATAAATAAATAAATAATACCTAAAAAATAAAACTAGAAACATAAATAAACTAAAATAAAAAATAAATAAAAAAATAAAATTGAATAAACTAAAATATATAAATAAATAAAATAAACTAAATAAAAATAAAAAACCTAAACTTAAACCTAAACTAAACTAAATAAAAAAATAAACTAAATATATAAAAATAAATAATAAATAAAAATAAATAAAGTAAATAAAAATAAATTAAATAAGCCTAAACTTAAGCTAAACTATATAATTAATAATAAATAAAACAGACTAAACTAAACTAAAAAAATTAATAATTAAACACTAAACATAAAAATAAATAAAATAAAATAAAAATAAATTAAACCTAAAATAAATAAATTAATTAAATAAAATAAAATAAATTAACAAAATAAACCTAAACTAAATAAATAAACTTAAATAAACCTAACTAAAACCTAAATAAATAAAAAACATAAAATGAAATTAATAATTAATTAAAAATAAATAAATGAATAATTTATAAAAATAATAAATAAATAAACTAAATAAACCCTTAAATAAAAAAATGAAATAAAAATAAATAATAAAAAATTAACCTAAAAATAAAATAAACCTAAATAAAAATAAATAAATAAAATAAATTAAAATGAAATAGAAATTAAACTAAACTAAACTAAAGCCTAATCCTAAATAAAATAAATAAAAATAAACCAAATAAATCTAAATAATTAACTAAACAAAACTAAATAATTAAATAAACCTAAACATAAAAATAAAAATAAAATAAAAATAAACCTAAGCCTAAAATTAAAATAATATAAAAATAATCCAAAAAAAACTTAACCCAAAATAATAAAATAAATAAAAAATAAATAAACCCTAAAATTAAAAAAAATTCAAAAAAATAAAAAATAATCCATAAACCCTAAAATACCCTAAACCCTAAACTAACCCTAAACCATAAGCCCAAACCCTAAAAACCCTAAACCCTACAGTCTAAACACTAAATAGTAAACTAACCCTAAATCCTAAGCTAACCCTAAACCCTAAACCTTCTATGCTAAACCCTAAAAACCTCAAACCCTAAAGCCCAAAAACTAAACCCTAAACCCTAAACCCTAAACCCAAAACTATAAAATACTAAATCCTAAACCTAAACCTATAAAATAAAATAAAATAAAATAACTAAAGAAAAACCTAAACCTAACCTTAAAAATAAAATATAAAAACTAAACTAAAAAAAAATAAATAAAAACCTAAACTAAACTAAAAAAATAAAAAACCTAAAGAAGATAAAAACTAAACCTAAAACAAAAATAAAATAAACAAAAAATAAAATATAATAAAAACTAAATAAAAACCTAAACCTAAAAAATAAACTTAAAAATAAAACCTAATAAAAAATTAAAAATAAACCCTAGACCCTAAACTAAAAAAAACATAAACTTAAAGTAAACAAAATAAAATAAACATAAACCTAAATAAAAATAAACTAAACTAAAATAAATAAAACTTAAACCTAAACTTAAAATAAACTAAACCTAAACCCTGAACTAAATTAAATAAAATAAGCAAAAAAATAAACCTAAAATAAAAGCCTAAAACCTATGCCTAAAAAAATAAAATAAGAAGCGAAACCTAAACCTAAAAATATGAAATAAAACCTAAACCTAAGAAATAAAATAAATATAAAACAAAATTAAAAAAGAAACATAAACCTAAACCTAAACCTAAATAATGAAGTAAAATAAATAAACTAAACTACAAAAAATAAAAAATAAACTTAAATAAAAATAAGAAACTAAAATAAACTAAATAAATAAACAAAACTAAATTAAAAATAAATAAATAAACTTAAACTGAAATAAGCCTAAAAGAAACTAAATAAATATTAAATAAATATACTACATAAACAAAAATAAAGTAAGTAAATAAATAAAATGAACCAAAACCAAACAATAAAAATAAACTAAAATAATCCTAAAATAAATTAAAATAAATAAAACAAACTAAAATAAATAAAATAAAACTAAACTAACTAAATAAAAATTAATAAACCTAAAAAAATAAATTATCTTAAAAAATTAAACTAAAATAAAACCTAAACCCTAAAACTAGAAAAACTAAACTAAATAAAATAAACTAAACCTCAACCTAACCCTAAAATAATAACATTAAAATTAAACGAAAAAATGATTAGGAAAATAATAAAACTAATTAAAAAACTAAAATAAATAAATGAAATTATCCAAATTGACTAAATGAACTAAACTAAACTAAATAAACTAAAAAATTAATAAACATAAACCCAAATAAATAAAAATATAAATAAACTAAATAAAAACCTAAACTAAATTAAACTAAATAAAAAAATAAATTAAATATACTAAATAAATACAATGATAAATAAATAAATAATTAAACCTAAACTAAAATAAACTAAATAAATAAAATAAATAAACTAAACTAAATAAAATATATAAATAAATAAACCTAAGACAAATAAAATAAAAAACATAAACATATATAAATAAACTAAAATAAACTAAACTAAAAATAAATAAACCTAAATAAATAATAAATAAAAATAAAAATAAAAAAATAAACTAAATAAATAAACCTAAAAGAAACTAAATAAACCAAAATAAATAATAAATTAAAATAATCCTAAATAAATAAACTAAATAAAAATAAACTTAAACCTAAATTAAAAAATGAATACAAAAAAACTAAATAAACTAAACTAAAAATAAACTAAAAGTAAAAATAAAATAAATAAACTAAAATAGACCCTAAACAAAATAACTAAAAGAAAATAATTAAACTAAAATTAAATTAAATTAATTAATCAACTAAACTAAATAAAATATAAAATAAAAAAATAAATCATATAAAATAAATAAACCTAAACCTAAATAAAATATAAACTAAAATAAATTAAATCTAAACCTAAACAAAAAATAAACTAAATAAAAAATAAATAAATAATTTAAAATATATAAATAAACTAAAATACATTAAATAAACTCAAATAAAAATAGATAAACCTAGATAAGATTAACATAAACCTATACCTAAACTAAACATAAACTAAATAAAATTAAACTAAACCTAAAATAAATAAATAAAAAAACCTAAACTTAAAATAAATAGATAAAAAATAAACTAAATAAACTAAAATAAGTTAAAAATAAATAAATCTAAACAAAATAAAATAAATAAACTTAAACCTAAACCTAAAAAAAACTAAATAAAAATAAAATAAATTAAATAAAACAAATAAACTAAACAAAAATTAATAAAACCAAAACTATAAATAAATAAACTAAAAACCTAAAAAAATAAACTAAAAATTAAATGATAAAAAATATAAATAAACTAAATAAAAATTAAAAACTAAATAAAAATAAATTTAAAAAATAAATAAACCTAAACTAAAAATATATACATAATAAATAAGATAAACTAAATAAAAATAAAAACTAAACCTAAACGAAATAAAAAAATATACATAAACCTAAACCTAAACTAAAATAAAATAAACTAAAAAAATAAAAATATAAACCTAAATAAATTAATAAACTAAATAAAATAAACTAAAATAAAAATAAAGTAAAAAGCTAAACCTAAACCTAAAATAAACCTAAACTAAACTAAATAAACAAAGAAATAAACTTAAACCTAAACTAAAATAAAATAAAAAAAATAAACTATAAATAAATAAACTAAACTAAATAAAAATAAAATAAACTAAATAAACCAAAATAAACTAAGCCAAACTAAATAAAAAACCTAAACTAAATAAAAATAAACTAAAAATAAATAAACTAAAATAAAGTAAATATACCTAAATAAAAAAATAAAATAAAATAAAATAAAATAAGCTAAACTAAATAAAATAATAATAAAAATAAACCTAAACCTAAACCTAAATAAACCAAAAATAAAATAAACTAAACAAAACCTAAGAAGAAACTAAATAAACTGAAACCTAAACCTAAACCTAAAACTTAAACTAAACTAAATAAACCTAAACCTAAACTAAAAAAAAAACTAAAATTAAATAAATAAGAATAAACTAAAAAAATAAAGAAACAAAGTAAACTAAATAAATCCTAAAGAAACTAAATAAACCTACAAATACAATAAACGTAAATAAAGTAAAATAAACCTAAACCTAAAATAAATTAAATAAACTAAACTAAAATAAAAAAATAAAAATTAAACATAAAACTATCCTAAAATAAAAACAAGAAAAAAACCTAAATTAAAAAAATTAAATAAACTAATAAACTTAAACCTAAACCTAAAATAAATTAACTAAATAAATAAAAATAAACTAAACTAAAATAAATTAACCAAAACTAAACTAAAATAAACCTAAAATAAAAATAAATTAAAAAAATAAAACTGAGAACCTAAATAAACTAAAATAAAAATAAAATAAATAAATAATCTAAAATAAAACTAAACTAAAATAAATAAATAAACCAAAACCTAACTAAATAAATAAAATAAATTTAAAATAATATAAAAAAATTAAATAAATAAAATAAACTAAATTAAAAATAAAATGAATAAAAACAATTACCCTAAACCTAAACCTAAACTAAACTAAATAAAAAAAATTCTAAAATAAAAATAAATAAAGTAAATAAATATAAACTAAATAAAACTATACTAAACTAAATAAATAAAAATAAATAAGATGAACTAAACTAAAAAATAAATAAGTAAACCTAAAATTAAAAATAAATAAATTAATTAAAATAAACTAAATAAAAAAATAAACCTAAACTAAATCAAACCTAAAAAATAAAATATAATAAAACTAAATAAACTAAACTAAATAAATTAACCTAAACCTAAACCTAAATAAACTAAAATAAAATTAAAATAAATAAATAAATAAAAATCAAATATAGAAAAAAATTAATAAATTAAAAACTAAACTAAATAAACCCTAAAATTAACTAAAATAAAAATAAAAAAATGAACCTAAAAATAAAACAAACAAAAATATAAATAAATAAACTAAATAAACTAAACTAAAATAAAAAGCAAAACTAAAACCTAAACCTAAATAAAATAAATAAAAATAAACGAAATAATCCAAAATAAATAAAGTAAAAATAAAATAAGCTAAACTAAAATAAAATAAACCAAAACTAACTAAACTAAACTAAATAAATAAACCTAAAGCTAAACCTAAAAACAAAAATATATTAAAAATAAACCCAAACCTAAAGATAAAATAATATATAAATAAACCTAAAAAATAAACCTAAACCTAAAATAAAAAATTAAAAAATAAGCCCTATAATAAAAAAAATAAAAAAAAAACCCTAAACTCTAAACCCTAAATCCTAAGCTAACACTAAACCCTAAACCTTAAACACTAACCATAACCCTAAACCCTAAACCCTAAAACCCTAAACTCTAAATTAACCATAAACCATGAACCCTAAAAGCTAAAAACCCAAAACTCTAAAGTTTAAACCCTAAACCCTAAACTAACCCTTAATCCTATGCTAACGCTATACCCAAAAACCTGAAAATCCAAAACCCTAAATCCTAAGCACTAATCTCTAAACCCTAAATCATAAACCCTAATATTAAACCCTAAATCCTAAAACCCTAAACCATAAACCTAAACCTATAAAATAAAATAAAATTAAAACATAAACCTTAACCTAAAAAGAAAGAAAATAAAAAAAAGAAAACTAAAAGAAAATAAAAGAAAACCTAAACTAAACTAAAAATAATAAAAATGACTAAATAAATAAAAACTAAACCTAAAATAAAACTAAATAAAAACCTAAACCAAAAAAATAAACCTAAAAATAAATAAAAATTAAAACCTATACTCTAAACTTAAAAAAACTCAAACTTAAAATAAAAATAAAATAAACTTAAACTAAGATAAACTAAACTAAAAAAATAAAACATAAACGTAATCCTAAAGTAAACTAAAACCTAAACCTAAACTAAATAAAATAAAATAAACTAAAAATAAACTTAAACCTAAACTAAAAAATAATACCTAAAAATAAACTTAAAATAAAAACATAAAAGCTAAACCTAAAAAAATAAAATAAAAACCTAAACATAAGCCTAAAAATAAAAAATAAAACTTAAACCTAAAAAATAAAATAAAAATAAAACTAAACTAAAAAATAAACCTAAACCTAAACCTCAACCTACAAAATAAACTAAAATAATAAAACCTAGAATGAATATTCTAAACTAAATAAAAATAAAAATAATCTTAAATAAAAATAAAAAATAAAATAGATTAAATAAATAAAAAATAAACTAAATAAACTTAGTAAACATAAACCTACCAGTTTACATAATTTAAAAAAAATTAAAAATAAAAACAAATAAAAAAACCATAAACCCTACACCTAGAACCCTAAAGCCTAAAATCTATAACCCTAAACCCCAAACCCTAAACATCAAACACTAAACCCTAAACCTTAAACCCTAAACCCTAAGTAATAAACCCTAAAACCTAAAAACCTAAACCTAAACTAAATAAAACCTAAAAATAAAATAAAGAAAAAAATATAAACCTAAATAAAATAAAATAATAAAATGAAATAAAAACCTAAACAAAAACCTAAACATAAACATAAAAGTATAATAAAATAAAAAATAAAAACTAAACTAAAATAAAATAAATAAAAATGTAAACTAAACTAAAAAAATAAAATAACTTAGAAATAAATAATCTAAATAAAATAAAAAATAAACTTAAAAAATAAAGCCAAAATAAAAACTAAATAAAAATCTAAACTTAAAAAATAAACCTAAAAATAAATAAAAAATAAAACCTAAACCTTAAACTAAAAAAAAAAATAAACAAAAAAAAAATAAACCAAAACTTAAACTAAAATAAAATAAACTAAAAAGAAATAAAACCTAAACTTAAACCTAAAATAAACTAAACCTAAACCATAAACTAAATAAATAGAATAAACTAAAAATAAACCTAAATCTAAACTAGCAAATAAAACCTAAATATAAACCTAAAATAAAAATTTAAACCTAAACTTAGAAAAAGAAAATGAAAACCTAAACCTAATCCTAAAAATAAAAAATATAACCTAAAGCTAAAAAATTAAATAAAAATAAAAAACCTAAAAAAATAAATGTAAGCGTAAACCTAAACCTTAAAATAAAAAGTAAAAAAACTTAAACTAAAATAAATAAACTTAAAATAAATAATCCAAACTAAATAAAAATAAATTATTAACCTAAATAAAAATAAAATAATAAAATAAACTAAATAAACCTAAACCTACCAGTTTACTTAGTTTTTTTTTTAAATCGTAAACCCTAAACCCTAAGCCCTAAATCCTAAACCCTAAACCCTAAATGCTAAAACTAACCCTAGACCCTAAAGCCTATATCTACAACCCTAAGCTAACCCTAAACCCTAAGAATGGGTAGAACCTTGATGGACGGAACATCATCGTCAATTGGGCTCAATCTAAATCTGACAGTGTCGATGAAGGCGGATGCAGCGATTATCATAGTGGTGGTGGGGGATCTAGAGGTGCTTGTGGATGTGGAGGTGGTGGTCGAAGAAGTGGTGATAATAGAGGTAAGAGGAGCGATGGAGGTTACAGCTGTGTTGGTGGCAAAGGGAGATATCAGGGATATGATGACTGATCCGGCTGCTCGAGAGGTGGGGTTATTCTGATGGGAACTACACAAAATAAATAATGGTCGATCTGGTCTATTGCTTATGGGACTGTGTCTTTATAGTAGAGATGATTCTACTTCTCTAGTGCTTTTGATTTGCTTTATTAGTCCTCATTTTTTATCTATGTCATCGCTTGTGTCTTAGAAGACTTGGGATGCTACTGGGTTTTTGAAATCAATTAGAAGAAATGTTGAATTTAAATTTATTCTCTTTTAAAAGAAACCTTAAACCCTAAACCTAAAACTCTAAACCCTAAACACTAAACTAAAAGTTAAACCATAAAACATAAACCATAAACCTAAACCCTAAACCTTAAACTCTAAACCCTAAAACCCTAAACGATAAACATTAAACCCTAAACCCTAAACCATGAACCCTAAACACTAAACCCTAAACTTTGAATCCTAAACCCTAAACCTTAAACTCAAACCCTAAACCCTAAACCCTAAAACCCTAAACCCTAAACCTTATACCCTAAATCCTAAAACCATAAAGCCTAATCCCTAGAACCTACAACCCTAAAACATAAATCCCAAACATTAAACCCTAAATACTAAACTAGCCCTAAACCTTAAACCTTATACTAACCCTAAACCCTAAACTTTAAACTTTGAATAAAGATGTCATTAGGGGTAAATCCAAATAATGACTTAATCTTAAAATAGGTATGGTAGCTAAAGAAAATGTCTTCAAGAGTCTTTCCTTTGACTATTAGAGATTTGAATACCCTAAACCCTAGATCGAATTAACTTTAATTTGTTTTATTTTAATTGATGTGGAGGCACATCCACTAGATATATGGGCTCGAGTCTGCTGGGGATTGGGTATATGAACACTAGGGAAGCAAGTTCGGGATATCCGCTAGGGATTTGGATTTGAGTTTGATTTCATAGATTTGTTTGGGGATGTATCCATTGGGAATAAGAGTTTGGTTGGATTTCTTTGATTTAACTCTACCAGGGGAGTTGGTTTAATTTGGCTCCACTAGGGAGGTTGGTTTTGAATTTGATTTGTTTGCTTGACTTGTTTATATATGATTTGGGGCTCCACTAAGGGGAAGGGTGTGATTTAACTCCACTGGGAAAAACTAGGTTTTAATTTAATGAAGTTAATGTATGGACTGGTGTAATGGACCCACTGAGAAGGGCCTATATCAGCCTTGACCTACCTTAGGTTTATAAATCCAAAGGGATAGTCTACTGGCTGTGGGGTAGAGCTAGCCAACCTTAGGGGTTGCCTTCTAGAGTGTAACAACTATGCTAGGAAGAAGCCATAGCATAATTTTTTCTTCCAAAGTGAGGAACAACCACTGGAGTGACCTGTTGGATGCACAACAAATCAAACCTGGCTTAGGATGACTATAAATCGAATGCCACTGGGGACTTATATCAACTCAAAAGTAGTCAGGATTAATTTTATCTTAATTTCATGTTATTTGATATGGTTTGTTTAGTTTAGTTTCATTTTGAATTGAGGGCATATCCATTGGAGATGTGAGCTCAGTCAAATTTGATATATTTAATTTATCAACTATGTTGGTGTGCGATGGATTGAGAAGGGGCTATATCAAACTTGTCATATCTCAGATTTGTAAATATAAAGGGATAGTCTACTAGCCGTGGGTAGAGCTAGCGAACCTAAGGGGTTTCCTTTTGGTGTGCAACAGTTTTGCTAGGAAGAAGGTGTAGCACACTTACATCTTCTAAAGCAGGGAATTAGCCACTAGGGTGACCAATTGGTAGCATAACAAATAGAACCTAACTTAGGGGAGACTACTGAGTGAATGCCGCAAGGGACTTATATCAACTCAAGAGTAGTCAAAAAATTCCTATAATGAGCTTTGCTGACACTACCTTAAAGATGGGATGCCTGCTTGGGAAAAAGTGCTGCTAAGAGTGTCCTCCTAATCCACAAGTGAATATATATTTTATTTATATATTTGCGTGGACCCTGTTGGTGTGCGAGGAACCACACTAAGAAGGGGCTATGTCAGCCTTAACCTATCTCAGATTTACTGGACCAAGTGAGAATCTGCATATTCACAGGAGAAATTCTCCAACCATAGGGGTGGTTACTAGGAAAGGGGAATTATCTAACTCGATAGTAACTCGGGTAGTGTCTAAATGGGATTGCAAAAGATGTTATCCAAATATAGTGCCCACAGGAGAGGTGTTGCTAGGAGCATTATCCTGAGCCCTAGAAAAGAAAGCCTATAGGTGTACGGTGGACAACTCAAGGAGAAAGCATAGCAGACTTACATCTGCCATGAGTGTTGTATCCTAAGGTGTGAGAACCAACCAACCTAAAGTGTGTTCGTCAGCATGAGTGGTATATCGGTCAACATGGTCAGAACAAACCAACCTTAGGTGCTCGTAGTGTGCAATGATTAAAATGGAAAGAAAGCATGTAGGCTTACAAATTTCAAAGCAAAATTGGTCATCGAGATAGTCTATCATCAGTGGCATAGATGCTATCTGAGCTAGAGTGACTACTAAGTGAGGAGCCCTGAGGAAGGACTAAACCTAGACTTGAAGCAGTAGAGATGGAAGGAGCTGCTAGGGGACTTATCCTAAACCTCAAATATACTCGACCTAGATAGCACATAATGGCTAATCCAAGAATAAAGTGTAGCTGACCATCCTCTTAAATGAAACCAACATGAGGTAGCTTACCGACCACATAGTAAGACCTACCAAACTAACAAGGCACTCATCGATATGCAGTGGCTAAAGAAGGAAAGTGTAGCATACTTACATCCTCTAAAGCAAGAAGATCGCTAGGGTAGCATATCAGCCCGACCTAGAGCAGTTACAGAGTGAGTGTGGTTTGGGGAGTTATCTCAACTTAGAGTAGCCAGAGACAAAAGATATGTATTTATTTTATATGTTTGTGTGTATTTTATGTTCATGTTGTGTTGATGAAAGATAGAATGCCGCTCGGGTTCCTTACACCTACCCTAAACACATCATGGGAGATTTATAAATAAAAATACTTTCAACATGGAACAAATTGAATTCAAAGTAGAATTTTCATTGATGATAATTATTTTCAAACATGATTTGTAATATTTCTTTAAGTATAACATGTTGATTGGAAG